>CM048918.1:41914-474414 GCA_026686955.1 Epinephelus cyanopodus | reverse complement strand
GACACCATGGGAAATGGAAAAATCAATAACCGAAAACATAGACTTATTATTTTGTTTTCCTTTCCTCGTTTATTATATTTTCTGTTTGGAGCTGAAAATAGGAAACAAACACCAATCTTCCATTTTTTGGTTACACAGAAAAACAAAATATTGACTCGTTCTTGCGTTTTTCGTTTGCTAGATTGAATGGAATAACTGAATGATCGGATGATACACGGACCATGAAAGCAGTACTTAGGCTAAATGTTACAGATCAGTAATTTTGTCCCTAAAATCAACAAATAATTGTGATAGATAAATGTGATCTCATATTCATCAGAATAATCGTAATTATCATTTTGGCTATAATCATGCAGCCCTACTATGAACTAGTCATTTTGGGCTTTAGGACACAGTGGAATCAGAATTTGTTTTTAGTCATTAGGCTACATCATCCTCTCTAACTATGGAAGCAATTGTGACTCATATCTCAAATTCAAAAGCATTCGCAGAAATGCTTTTGAATTTCAAAGTCATGGCTGCACTATTTGACTCATAAATAAAAATCAAAAGCAATTTTCCAAAATGCAATTTCATTTTCTTCTTCAAGACTGCTCATTCTGTGACTTAATTAAAAAGCAAAAGCAAATCACATTTAACATTTAATTTTCAAAACATTCACCAGCAAAAAACGTAACAAAATTCAATTTGAAATGTCAAATTCGAAAATTCAAAAGCATTCGCAGAAATGCTTTTTCATTTCAAAGTCATGGCTGCACTATTTGACTCAAAAATAAAAATCAAAAGCAATTTTCCAAAATGCAATTTCATTTTCTTCTTCAAGACTGCTCATTCTGTGACTTAATTAAAAAGCAAAAGCAAAATCTTATTTAACATTTAATTTTCAAAACATTCACCAGCAAAAAGGTAACAAAATTCAATTTGAAATGTCAAATTCGAAAATTCAAAAGCATTCGCAGAAATGCTTTTGAATTTCAAAGTCATGGCTGCACTATTTGACTCAAAAATAAAAATCAAAAGCAATTTTCCAAAATGCAATTTCATTTTCTTCTTCAAGACTGCTCATTCTGTGACTTAATTAAAAAGCAAAAGCAAAATCTTATTTAACATTTAATTTTCAAAACATTCACCAGCAAAAGGTAACAAAATTCAATTTGAAATGTCAAATTCGAAAATTCAAAAGCATTCGCAGAAATGCTTTTTCATTTCAAAGTCATGGCTGCACTATTTGACTCAAAAATAAAAATCAAAAGCAATTTTCCAAAATGCAATTTCATTTTCTTCTTCAAGACTGCTCATTCTGTGACTTAATTAAAAAGAAAACGCAAACTCAGAAATGCTTTTTCGTTATCGTGCTAGCCCTGCAAAAAAGTGTCTCATAATTCAATCTGAGATCGCAATCTGAAGTGGCGCAGGATAGTGACGTCACGGACCCACACATTCTTCTGGGTTGGAGAACATGGCGCTTCCAGCCGTCGCCCAGGCTTCGCGGGTGTGAACCCATTGTCCGCTAACCAGGAAATAAACATCACGATCGCTTCGCGTCTGTATTTCATTCATTTAAAGCTGTCGTTTGCAACATCATGATACAATATACTGGTCTGGACATTACTCACATTAATGAATCGCCGTTTCCACTGATATCCTCCACAGACACGTTGAGCCACGGAGACATCAAGCCAAGACGAGAGCCAGCAGAGCACGATTCCCCGTGACATTCAGCAAACGCTTCGCAATCGTTCGCAACAATAAAAACCTGAATGCATCCAAAATGTGAGCGGGTTGACATGTTATAGTCACACGATATAAGTCTATAGGCTACAATACTGACGTTAGTCCGTGCCTCTGATGATTCGCGTTCCCTACACCTGTGCGCACCTGTGCATCCAAATCGCTTTAAAATTAGAGTTCACAGTCATGTCACATGTTTATGAATGAGTTTAGATGAACTGTAAAGAATATCGTTGTGTTGAGCGAAATTAAAGTGTGTAGCATTTGGTGTAAAACACGATCGATGATAGTATCATAAATTAATCTGAGCGCATCACATGTTCCCACAGGGAGCTGCTCCACACTACACGCCAACACTTCTGACTATGTGTAACTCGCAGGCTGTGGGAAGCACAGACAGCTCACACATCCACTTGATATGGAATTAATAATGATATATGATAAAGACTGATGACAGGAACATTTCGTAAACGATTTACTGACATTTACAGTTTTGTAAACAGGCATTAACAGAGACACCTACCCCACTCCGTAACGTAAAGATAGCCTACCTAATATTACACAGTGAAAGGGCCTCGGTGACTTAGTGGATAGAGCAGGCGACCTATGACCCAAGCTGTTGTCCCAGCGAGCCGGGGTCGACTCCAGCTTGATAACCCCTGTTTTATGTGTTACACACTTCTATCTCTCCTCTCACAACCTCATGCACAATTCACTTATTCATACAAATTAGATATGACTGTCACCTATACGAGGACACTCGGCCTGCTATTATTATTCTCTTGCCCCGATTGGTTTAGTTTTGCCTACTACACTCGTGCGTCTTACTGTCCTCGCTAAAAACAAGTTACCTGTCATGTCTAATTTGTATTAATGAGTATTAGTGAACTGTGTAAAATATTTTCATAAGGAGATAGATAAAAGTGTGTAGCCTTCTATATTTATTATTTAACTGAGACAGATGTTGAATCACAAGTTAATCTGAGCGCATCACAATTTGCCACAGCAGAGTGTGAGCTGGGTGGAAACAGCTCAGACTGTGTCTTTCACTTACGGCTGTATGTAACGTTAGCCTGTGTATAAAGTTCTCAGACCAACTTTACACTATGTTAGTGATGTTACAAATATAAGACTGACCATAGAAACATGTAGCCTTTATGAGCTGATATTTATATTTATTAACCTTGCCACTTTTTCTATTTATTGATTCCTGATTCCATTGTATTCACTCCTAGCATATTTGTATTTTTTATTCTACGTGTTTATTGTATGTGTTGTTTTCACATGTTGTTGTGCTGGGCTGCTCAAACCAATTGCCCCATGTGGGAACAAGAAAGTTGTCTGAGTCTAAAAGATTTGCTGACGCTCGCCGTGTTTTGAACCGTAATCGATACTTCGTCATTATATGCCTCTCTGAGATCTGCATCAAAACCACAGCCTCACGCAAACATCTACCGACTAGTTAATTTAAAACTATGTGGGATTTATTACATATTTTATGTAGCCAAGGCCTCTTACATTGAACTGCGATGACAACGGAGTGGGCAACGTAGGTTTCTTGACCGCAGTGTGTCTTGCCTGTTTACAAAACTGTAAATGTCAGTAAATCGTTTACGAAATGTTCCTGTCATCAGTCTTTATCATATGTCATTATTAATTCCATATCAAGTGGATGTGTGAGCTGTCTGTGCTTCCCACAGCCTGTGAGTTACACATACAGTCAGAAGTGTTGGCGTGTAGTGTGGAGCAGCTCCCTGTGGGAACATGTGATGCGCTCACATTAACTTGTGATACTATCATCGATCATGTTTTACACCAAATGCTACACACTTTAATTTCGCTCAACACAACGATATTCTTTACAGTTTCATTTAAACTCATTTAAACATGTGACATGACTGTGAACTCTAATTTTAAAGCGATTTGGATGCACAGGTGCGCACAGGTGTAGGGAACGCGAATCATCAGAGGCACGGACTAACGTCAGTATTGCAGCCTATAGACTTATATCGTGTGACTATAACATGTCAACCCGCTCGTGTCTGTGGAGGATATCAGTGGAAACGGCGATTCATTAATGTGAGTAATGTCCAGACCAGTATATTGTATCATGATGTTGCAAACGACAGCTTTAAATGAATGAAATACAGACGCGAAGCGATCGCGATGTTTATTTCCTGGTTAGCGGACAATGGGTTCACACCCGCAAAGCCTGGGCGACGGCTGGAAGCGCCATGTTCTCCAACCCAGAAGAATGTGTGGGTCCGTGACGTCACTATCCTGCGCCACTTCAGATTGCGATCTCAGATTGAATTATGAGACACTTTTTGCAGGGCTAGCACGATAACGAAAAAGCATTTCTGAGTTTGCGTTTTCTTTTAATTAAGTCACAGAATGAGCATTCTTGAAGAAGAAAATGAAATTGCATTTTGGAAAATTGCTTTTGATTTTTATTTTTGAGTCAAATAGTGCAGCCATGACTTTGAAATGAAAAAGCATTTCTGCGAATGCTTTTGAATTTTCGAATTTGACATTTCAAATTGAATTTTGTTACGTTTTTTGCTGGTGAATGTTTTGAAAATTAAATGTTAAATGTGATTTGCTTTTGCTTTTTAATTAAGTCACAGAATGAGCAGTCTTGAAGAAGAAAATGAAATTGCATTTTGGAAAATTGCTTTTGATTTTTATTTATGAGTCAAATAGTGCAGCCATGACTTTGAAATTCAAAAGCATTTCTGCGAATGCTTTTGAATTTGAGATATGAGTCACAATCGCTTCCATATCTAACAGCAACTCCACAGCAGATTCTCACTGCCCTGCTTATTTCGTCCAGTTATGGTTGTCAATAAAAGCAAACCCCTAAATTAACAAGTTTTCCCCATTTTTTTTATTGGAGATGGGTAGCTGCGATAGATAGATAAAATAGATGGATAAAATGTCCTATCAAGGACGAAATGCCAGCTGATAGTGAAAAGGACCAGCAGTGAGCAGGGAGCAGGGACTCCGTGTGAATCATCCGATAGAGAAACAGCCTGTGCTTTCACCGGGATGCTTTACGTCAGCAGCGTTTTAATCTCATCATGAGCCTCCAGCCCTACATACTCATTCAGCCTGATTTCCCAACGACTACAAGTAAACACCTCGAATCACACAAACAAAGGGACTATTTGCTTCGACCTTACCGTTTAAACATCATCTCCATGTCCTTAATCTGCTTGCGGGAGAACTCCTTGAACTCGGTGTAGGGGTTGAAGATACGGGTTAACCGAGGAGCAGCGTTGCCCTCGTTGATCTCTTGCCTGCGTATCAGTTTGCCCGACAGCTCGGAGGACGACTCGCCGCAGGCTGCCTCGGCCTCCTGCGGGTTAGGTCGGGCCAGGCTCTGTTCGGGCTCCGGCCTCGGTTCATCCTCCCGCGTAGCGACTAGCCGCGACTGCAGCTTCCGGGCCAGCTCTTCAGACGCCATGCTGAGAATGCCAGGCTGCACACTGATGCTTTGAGAGAGAGAGAGAGGAGCCCGACAGCCGTTTCAGCTACTACCGTCTAAGAGCCAGTGGGCAGCTAATAGGAGGGGACAGAGCTTCCGGTCGCACCATTTCAAAATAAGACGGTCATCTCGAGTACTGTTCAATTGTACGTCCCAAGTCCCTTAAAATTACTGCTATCCACCTTATCTAGCCACCTCACCTAACTGTTTAGTCCCTCCCACTTAGGAAAACATGCAAGGAGTCAGGAGCGGGGATTGTTAATTAAGGCCGCATCCCAAGTCTCTTAAAATTACTGCAAACCACCTTATCTAGCCACCTATCTATCTAACGGTTTAGTCCCTCCCACCTAGGAACACATGCAAGCCCTGCGTTCCAATACCCATACTACCATACTATTTAGTATGCCAGAAAAAGAATTAGTGTGTCCCAATACATAGTATGTCAGATGCAGTACGCCAAAAGTACCAGGATGTTCTACTACATCTGGTCATATTTCGCAGTATGCATGTCAGCATGCTTCTTTGGCCATTCTGACCCGCAATCCTTTGCGCAGCAGAAGTTACTGACTGACTGAGCTGCGTGTACAACCAACGCCCACACTTCCTTTCATACATGGTTTATTTAATTTGAGATACTAAGACACTACATGTTAGGACTGCAATGATCTGATTATATACTGTCACATATACAGTTTTGCAAAAACACGATTAAAACATTCAACTTTATTGTGATTATAGTATCATCAATGTTAGGGTTCAACTATGACTACAATGTAGAAGATTCTACCAGTACAGGCAGTGGTGTAAGTGTGGTATAAATAATGAATGAATATGACTAAATATGAATACACTATGGGCCAGGTATGAGCAGTATAGACTAGTAAATATATAAATAGTAAAAGTCAAATACATATTAAGTAATGAGAAAACAAGGAAGACTCCAAGGCACTCTCAGTTGAAAAAAGTTAAAAAGCCTTTATTTTAATGGCTTGGTAACATTACCCTTTAAAAAACTCTGATGCGTTTCGGCAATTAAGCCTTCATCAGGGAGTCAAACAGTTCTCAAACAGGAAGGAGAGTTTCTTAAAGCATAAGTCCACCTATCAGAAACCTCCACCTGGCAGGAGTGCAGGTCAGGTGACAATTGCCACAACATAAAAGCATCCAGCAGATGTCATCCTCACAAAACAGTCAGAGATAAGTATCATGCATTTCTCAAGAAGGTCAAACATGAATACAGAAGGTCAACCTGCAAAAACACATTACAGTCAGGTTAAAAACAAACCATGCAGAGAGTAAACTCAAACAACATAAATCAGACAATCAAATCTAGACACTAAAGTCATACAAAGACAATCAAATAAAAACACTAAAGTCAAGATCCTCATTCAGGCCTGAATATTTAGTGGCCTGTAGTTTGTAAATCCAAAAGGTTTCCCTCTGATTCAACTGTCTCTGTCTATCCCCTTTCCTCAAGGACAGTGGAATGTGATCAATCCCACAAGCCTGTAAGGTGGATGGGTCACTGTTGTGATGTTCCATATAGTGTCTTGCCATGGGATAGTTTATATTGCCTGTGCGGATTGCATATTTATGTTCAGCCAGTCTGTTTTGTAAGCGTCGTTTAGTTCTTCCTACATAGAAAACTTTGCACATAGGGCATTCCAATCTATAAATGACAGTTTATGAAGTGATTAGTGGTGAATTGTTTTTGGGATACAACATCCTGAAATGTTTTGGTTTGCATTACATTAGCACAATGATTACAGTGGTGGCATTTGTAACAACCACTAGGCCTAGTGCATAACCATGTTTGTTGGTAATCTGGTTTGAGGCAGCTGTGGACCAGTTTGTCTCACAGGGTAGGGTATCTCCTAAAACTTACCAAAGGTGGTTCAGGAAAAACCTGGCTCAGAAGATCATCACTCTCAATGATACCCCAATTCTTTCTTATGATTTGCTTAATTTGTTCAGCCTCTGTACTGAACATAGTGACAAACATCGGTCTGTCTTGTGTCTGTTTATTAGTCTTTCTTTTCAGTAGTGATGACCTGTCAGTGTGTTTAGCTCTAGTATAGGCCTTTTGGAGAGTAATGTTTTTATATCCCGGTTCCACAAATCTTGATAACATTTCTTTAGATTCACTTTCAAAAACCTCGTCTTGGTAACATATTCTCCTTACTCTTTGGAACTGTCCATATGGTACATTCTCTTTAAGCAAATTTGGATGGAAACTTCTGGCATGTAGAGTGGTGTTTTTGTCAGTTGGTTTCCTGTACACAGAGGTATGTAGAGATCCTTGATCATCTTTAGAGATGGTAAGGTCAAGAAAGTTAATAAAATATTTATTGTATTCCAAAGACAGCTTGATGTTTGAGTTAATACTGTTCAAAAATGTATGGAATTCTTTTAACTCTGTTTCTGATCCAGACCAGATCAAACAGACATCATCAATATAGCGTCCCCACCAAACAATGTACTTCAAAAGCATATTCTTTTCACAATTAAAGACAAAATCTTCTTCCCATTTGCCCAAGAACAAGCCTACATATGATGGACTATAACATGCCCCCATTGCACACCCTTTTATCTGTTTAAAGATCTTGTCTTGGAAAATGAAGATGTTGTTAGTTAAGGTCCATTCTGTCAATGAAAGTAAAAAGTCCGTGGGTGGCATTTCAGATGCAGGTCGCAACTTTAAAAAATGTGCGAGTGCTTCAAGACCCTGTTGGTGTTTAATGTTCGTATATAATGCTTCCACATCCATTGTGACAAGAAAAGATTCAGGGCCTATATTTTGCAGTTCTTTGATCTTGTTCAAAACATCAGTTGTATCTTGTATGCAGGGAGAGAAGGTTAAAAAAGGTTTGATGAAATAGTCAATGTACTTAAATACTGGTTCAGTCAGGCTTTCATTTCCTGAGATCACAGGTCTACCTGGAGGGTTGTCAACACATTTATGTATCTTAGGTAGCAGATAGAATGATGCCATTTTAGGAGTTTCGTTCCACAGAAATTTAAATTCAGGTTCAGATATCCACCCCTTGTCCTTTGCCTCAAATAGTATTCTTCCCAATTCCTGTTTGAGTGAATCAGTTGGATTGTAGGTCAGGGGTTGATAAAACTCTGTGTTGTTTAGTTGACGAAATGTCTCTTTTACATACATATTTCTGCCGCACACAACAATAGCACCCCCCTTATCTGCCTTTTTAATGACTATTTCATCATCTTTTGATAATGTTTCCAATGCTGTCTTTTCTTTGTGGGAGAGATTGCTTAGTTTGTGAACCCTCTTGTTCTTGAATAAATTATCAATATCAAAATTCACCTTTTTGGCAAATGTATTTAATGCAGCATTTTGAACCAATGGACAGAAAGTAGATTTGGGCTTAAACTGTCCTCTACTAGAAAGAGAGTCTGTCTGACCTGTATCTGTGAAGCTTGCAGAGGCCGTGGCATTTTGCTTGTACCATGTCTTGAGATGTAGATTCCTGTAGAAACGGAAGAGGTCGATCTTTGTATCAAACTGCTTAGCTTAGCTGGAGCAAAAGATAATCCTTTGGAGAGGACTCGGATACTCTCCTCTGACAGAGCCTTGCCAGAGATGTTGATTACGGCTCGTGCCTGGTTCTGCTCCTTGTCCTCATGGGCTCCTCGTTTCCTTCTACCCCTCCGCGTTCTCCTCTTCCTCTGCCTCTGCCCTTTCCCTGTCCACGTCCGCTTCTGCGTATGTGTCTCAAAGTACTCCTTCCTCTGTTGGGATACGATGGGTGTCCTAAAAAATCCTCTTGGGGGCTCTTGGGCTGGAATTTCCAAATCTTATCCACTTTGAGGCTTTGGGTGTACTTTATCAGGTCTGTCTCCAATTTTTCATCAAGTTCTTGTTTAATGGCATTAGCTGAGTGTTCTGCTATTGTCTTTCTCACCTCAGCAATTTCTTTCTTAAGTTCTTCTCTGTCTTTATTTGACTCTTCTATCAGCAAGAGCATTAAATCAGATGAACATTTGTTGAGAATGGCTTCCCACTTGTCTCTGAAATGCTTCTTATCATCTCCTCCATAGGCTGGGAATTTATTGATCCTAAGTCCCCTGGGGATGTATCCTTTTCTCCAGTAGTCTGACAAAGTAACTGAGTTCAAATGCAATCTTGTGTCTTTCTCCAACAGGTGCCTCAGTTCTTTAAAAGCTTTATGTAGATCAGCTCTAGGTAACTCACCGTCAGGTAAATCATCCAACAGTGATGTTGTTGTGATAATCCTTTGTCCCTCTTCACGGGAGTAAGAGAAAGTATTTTCCATCTTGAAATGGTGAGTATCAACGGTCCAACACAGAACACTATAGCTGTGGAGCTGCTCCTCAAAGGCACATCCCGGGTGCTTGCAGAATTCACAAAATGTCAATCTAGGAGCACTTCCTGGACTCAAGCCAAGTTTTGTTGAGGTGCTCTTTGGAAGGAAACATATTAAGTAATGTAGTAAGAATGTGCAAGTATGCTACAAATAAAAGTAATGTGAATGTAAGGCTGCTTCTCGTGCAGACAGAATATAGTGCCAGCAGGTGCATAGCTGTAAATATATTTAACAACAAACATCTGCCAGCAACAGAGAGCTATGTGTGAAGGGGGTTAATATGCCTACTGATGACTAGTTCAATAGACAGGTCACTAATAATAGGCTCGGAACTGTTTACGTGAACACGTCAGTTTATTAGAAACAACAACTTACATTATGACATGACAGCAACAGAGCTCTCTGGCACCTCCGACGGGATGCACGACTCTGGCGAGCTTGACTAGAGGAGATTTGCTGCATCTCCAAAGTACAACAACACAAAATATTCAAATGTGGCACTACGGACAGCGGCGGAAGTGAGCAAGAGGGTCAGAGTTCAGGGAGCGATGTGATGGCGGATGTAATGTGTCCCAATAGTATGCATACTGCATGCATACTGCATACTACACTACATACTTTTAAGGGCAGCTGCAGTACATACTAAAAGTATATAGTAAAGTGTGCGATTTGGAATTTTTTTTCAAAAACTGTAAAACCTATTAAACCTATCTCCCACAATTTTTGCTCAGTTGACACAACAGAGCATCTTCAGACTGTCCTACACAAAAGATCCACACAGACTTTTGATTTATTGAAAATTGAGCCTATAGTGCATCAAAATGTTTGACTGTAAATGGTATTGTAAACATATACTTGCAAATTCTTGCTGAATACATTTTCAATGTTCATTTAAAAAAAAAAAGACAAAACTTTGGAGTCATGGTAGATGATGTTCAGAAAATATCAGAATTTTATCTTAAAAACTGAATTCTTTACAGCATTTTGAATTTCGCTCTCATGTGAACAATTGGAGTCAAGCAAAAATGGTATTTTTAAACATCAGTTTTTCACTTATGGAGCCAATAAATCATTGTTAAAAACAAATTACCAACATCTCCATGCTGTCTAGATGCAATTTGTGTATTTTCGGATTTTTGTCTTAACTGAATTTTTATCAGCCGTTTGAAATCTGCCTTTACACACTAACAGCTGCTGTCTTGCACACAGGTGACTGGCTTAGTCAATTTGTGAAGCTACATGTGACATTTCCGCTTGCCCATTAGCTCAGTGAGATAGAAGATGGTTCTTGGTGTTGAAGATTGTGAGTTCAAGCCTCAGCTCATGCAACATTTCCATATGAGAAATCTACCCAAACTACCTCAAGGTCCAGTCCCATGCCAGATGTCCTCAACTGGAGACACAAGACAATAGTCCTGATGGTGGCGTTACAGCAAGCCTCTAAATTTCAAAACTGAAAATTCATAACAAATCAACCATATGTGATACAGCTTTGGAACTTTCACTTTGAAATTTGCTTTTCCATGGCACCCTGTCTGGCACCCTGATGCTTGGCTTAGTCAATTTGTGAAGCCGGACCTCAGTCTCAAAAATTGTGAGTTCAAGCCTCAGCTAAGGCAGAAAAGACATTCTGATGTGAAAGTCCTATGTTCAGGCATCATGCTATATTCTGTCCCTCAGTTTTGTGTTATTGTTTTACTCCTTGTCTGGAGGTTTATTTTCTAACAGATTTAAGCTGTTTCAGTCTACAGCTAGGCTGGTTACTGTGCCTTTAAGAGAATCTAGTGATTTTGAGTTTGTTGTTAATCTTACACTGCCATCTATGTTTGGAAGCAGGAAGTGTGTTAAGCAGGAGCTAGAAAGTACAGCAGAGTCCATAAACATGTCGCTCCTGGGTCGAGTCTGTCTACTTCCTCAACTTTTGCGCTTGTCAAAGGCATAATCTGTGAGTTAAATCAAACATGCTTAATTAGGAATGTTTGCTAGTGCTTTCATTTTGCGTTTCGTGTTATTGAAGGCGGTACGCCATTTACTCAGTATAGCTGAATAAATGGCGCCTGTAATGTGTCTGCATACCCCTCAGAAAGTAGGTAGTTGCGCCCCTGCAGTAATCCGTATGACACAATGAGATAGAAAAACAGAGATAGAGAGAGAGAGCGAGAGAGAGACAGAGAGAGAGACAAAGGCAGAGAGAGAGACAGAGAGACATGCAGGACAGACGGTAATGACAGTAGCTTACAACAACATTAATGAAAGTAATGATATTAATTAATATTAATATTACCTACAAGCTATTAAACATTATTCCACTCACATGACATGCAGGACAATTCAAATCTTACTTAAGCTTAATTGCTGCTAAAAAGTGCAATGTAAAGAACAAAGAATTGGCAGAAGACAAAAACAGAGGAATCTAACTCAGAGACGTTTCAACTAGTCTAGTCTAGTCGAAACATTGGTACTTGAATAAAAGAAAATATTTTTGCATCGAGTCTTAGAGTGTGCGCCTGACATCTTTTTTCAAGAAAAGAAAAATCAAAATGTCTATCTTTTACTAGTTTTTACTAATACTATTACTACTATTCTATCCTCAGCCGGAAAAGGGTGGATTGCCCACTCCAGATCGGGGGGAGGTCCTGCCTCAAGTGGATCCTCTGCCTCAGGATCTTGTTCACGAGTGAGGGTAGGATGGAGCGGGAGATTGACAGGCAGATAAGGGCGGCGTCAGCAGTGATGCAGGTGCTTAATCGGTCTGTTGTGGTGAAGAGGGAGCTTAGCCAGAAAGCAAAAGTTTTCAATTTACCGGTCGATCTACGTTCCAACCCTCACCTATGGTCACGAGCTCTGGGTAGTGACCATAGGAACGTAGATCGCGAGTACAAGTGGCCGAAATGAGTTTCCTCCGCAGGGTGGCTGGGCTCAACCTTAGAGATAGGGTGAGGAGCTTGGACATCCGGGAGGGATCCGGGAGCCGCTGCTCCTCCACATCGAGAGGAGCCAGTTGAGGTGGTTCGGGCATCTGGTAAGGATGCCTTCCGGACGCCTCCCTTGGGAGGTGTTTCGGGCATGTCCAACTGGGAGGAGACCTCGGGGCCGCACCAGGACATGCTGCAGGGATTACATCGCCCGGCTGGCCTGGGAACGCCTCGGGGCTCCCTCGGAAGAGCAGACGGAAGTGGCTGGGGAGAGGACTGTCTGGGCTTCTTTGCTGAGGCGACCCGGACCCTGATAAGCAGAGGACGATGAGTACGAGTACGAGTATTACTACTATTATTTTGAAATATTGCATAAGGCTGCAATGATGTAACTAGCAAAGCCTACTAAATAGGAGAGGCCTTTTTTTCTGGGTTCCAGGGAAGAGGAGGAGGCGTTCCATGCAAAATGTCTTTGTGAATATATGGTCTTGAGGATAAGTAGATGATGCCATTATTCAGGGTAAAGACCATGTTGATGATCATCGTTCGGTTTTATAGTTATAGTCATAACTTATGTTTGTAAGTTTGTAGAAATTATTTGTAGTTGTAGAAAAAAAATGTCTAAATGAAATTTTATACAACCTGTCACTTTGATTCTAATTTTTGATAAATTAATTTGTGGTGGCTGGGGACTTTAATAAAGCACACCTCAAGAAGGTCCTCCCTAAGTTCCACCAACACATCACCTGCAACACCAGAGGAGACGGTATTTTGGACCACTGCTACACCACCTACAAAGACGCCTACAAACCTCTCCTCCGCCCCCCCTTTGGGAAATCAGACCACAGCGCCATTCAGCTTTTGCCTGCAGAGGCTGAAAAGAGAGCCCATCCACAGGAAGGAAGTTTGGACCTGGTCTGAGCAATCAGACTCCACACTGCAGGACTGTTTTGAAGATGTGGACTGGGACATGTTCAAGAACGCTGCTGGGGGCAATGTCAGTGACTTTGCGGACACAGTCACATGCTTCATCAGTAAGTGTACTGAGGACATTGTCCCAAAAAAGTCTGTGCGGATATTTCCAAATGACAAACCTTGGATCAACAGCGAGGTGCGAGCTGCCCTCCATGCACGAAATGTAGCTTTCAGATCTGGAAATCTGGGAGACAGTCGTGCGGTACTCCTGAGGACCATCAGGAAGGCTAAGAGGGACTATAAGACCAAGATGGAGGCCCAGTTTGAGAGTGGGGATGTGAGGAGCACATGGCAGGGACTGCGTGACATCACTGACTACAGAGGGAGAGTCAGATCTGCAAGGCTCCTCTGCCTCCCTCCCGGGGGAGCTCAACACCTTCTATGCCCGCTTTGAGTCTGTAGGTACAGTACAGCCACTGCCTGCACCAACCGTGGAACCCAGCCCTCTCGCCATCTCAGAGGTTGATGTGCGCAGAGCCTTCCAGCGGGTGAACACCCGCAAAGCAGCCGGCCTGGACGGCATCCCAGGCCGTGTGCTCAAGGTATGCGCAACCCAGTTGGCAGGAGTTTTCACAGACATCTTCAACATGTCCCTGTCCCAAGCTGTGGTTCCCTCTGGTTTTAAATCTTCCATCGTGGTCCCAATCCCCAAAAAGTCCAAGGTGGCGTGTCTCAATGACTGGAGACCGATCGCTCTTACACCGATTGTAAGTAAGTGTTTCGAAAGACTGGTGAGAGATTACATCTGCTCCACGCTGCCTGCCACACTGGACCCATGGCAATTCGCATACCGTCAAAATCGATCCACAGACGATGCAGTTGCTCTGGCTTTACACTCCGTGCTCACCCACCTGGACCAGAGGGGGAAGAGCAGGTGTGTGAGGATGCTTTTCGTGGACTATAGCTCCACCTTTAACACCATCATCCCTGCCAGACTGGATGAAAAGCTCAAGGACTTGGGCCAGCACCCGACCACGCGCAGTTGGATTAAGAATTTTCTGTCGGGCCGCCATCAGGTGGTGAAGATGGGCAAAATTACCTCTGACCCTCTGACTCTCAACACCGGAGCCCCCCAGGGCTACGTGCTGAGCCCCCTCCTCTTTTCCTTGAACACGCACGACTGCACAGCCATGCACAGCTCAAACATCGTCATCAAGTATGCCGACGACACGACAGTGGTTGGCCTGATCGACGACGATGATGAGACAGCCTATAGAGCTGAGATCGAGAGAGTGACACAACGGTCCCTGGCAGACAACCTCCTTCTCAATGCTGACAAGACCAAAGAGCTGATAATAGACTTTAGGAGGCCGGAGAGAGAGCATGCACCTATCCACATCAACGGTGTCGCAGTGGAGCAGTTCTGTGAATTTAAGTTCCTGGGGATACACATCTCCAGGGACCTGAAGTGGGCTACACACACCACGAAAGTGGTAAAAAAGGCCCAACAACGGCTCTACTGCCTCCAACGCCTGAAAAGGTTTAAAGTCAGCTCCCGCATCCTCAGAGCCTTCTACAGGAGTACCATCGAGAGCGTTCTGATGAGCGGTTCCACTGCCTGGTTTGGTAATTGCACTGCAGCGGAACACAAGGCACTGGAGAGGGTGGTGCGCACCGCACAGCGCATTGTAGGAGGGGAGCTTCCCCCCTCCAGGAACTACATGAAAAGCGCTGTGTAGTTAAGGCTAAGAACATCATCAAGGACATGCACCACCCCAGCCACAGCCTCTTCATTCCACTGACGCACCCAAGGCCAGGGGAGCATTGGGAGCAACACCACCAGGCTCCTGAAGAGCTTTTATGTGTCAACAGTCAGACTGCTGAACAAGAAATAATGCTGGCGATACTGACTGAACTGAGATGTTTCTTTTATGAGATGTTTTAGACCTTTTATATACACCTAGTATTTATGACATATTTATTATTTTTCACACATGCACTTTATGCCCTTTTAACTCCAATACTGAGCTTGCACAAACAAGAATTTCACCCAGGTTACTTGTAACTTGTTGTGACAATAAAGTTTGATTCTGATTCTGATTCTGATTATATAGAACACCTTTTGACTAAAATGTCAAGAATTTTCGACGACTAAAACTAGACCTAAACTATAAAGGATAAAAATGACTAAAATGTGACTAAAACTAATAAACATTAAAAAAAAATAACACTGGGTCACACACTGGACCTTGTTTTTTTTTTTTAACACTGGAGTATTAAATATCAGTCACAGTCAAAATATACAAGATACAGGTGTTTATCTGCATTACCCATCATGAGACAGAGCCTTTTTAAAAACAATGTGCTTATAAAATCATTAGCTGAAAAAAAACAAGTAGAGTAAATAGTAGTAATAAATAGACACAACCAAAAAATGACAATAATATGAATGTTATGGCTGTATGTCTTCTGTGCTGCTGTCCCTTTTCCCTACCTTGTAGATCTGCTCAGGTGTGCTGCATTACCTAAGGAGGTGCAGCACACCTGGCATGGAGGAGGTGATTAAGAGCTCCTGCGCCAGCAGCAGAGGGCAGAGGCTCTGGTGTGGGGACTGCTGGTCCTGATGCCTCTCACAATGGGGTTTTTGTTGTCTTGCTTGCCTGTTTTAATTCTAATAAATCCAATGGATTTGAATGTTTTAAAGGTGTTTATGTGGTTATTGCTGGGTCAGTTTTTGGAGTTTTGTTCACCCCATAGGGCCGCCTAAGGGTGGGGCGTAACAATGAAATTGATTTAAATAAAACAAAAAATGACCATAACAAAACAAACAAAACCAGCTATTTTGACAGATGAGAAACACACACCAGAAACCATATAAAAAACATCACCCTGACCTTAGACTCACAAGTCAGTCTTTAGACGCTTTGCTTAACTAAAGACTGATGTCTTTCTCCCTGATTTTGTGTTTAGATGGGTGGATACAACTTCAGAGTTTAAAAAACGTTGCAGAACCAATAGTAAATCCGCAGGGTGGTCCTTCGGTGGCTTGCTGAACTCTTGTGCTCATAAACATAGTCCGACTGCATTGCTACTGTTATTATACACATATGATTATTGTCACACATGTATACTATCAGATAATAATATATCATTATTAATTATAATATTATTACTTTCATTAATGCTACTATTATTACCGTCTGTCCTGCATCTCTCTCTCTGTCTTTCTCTCTTTCTGTCTCATTGTGTCATACGGATTACTGTTACTTTATTATGTTGATCTGTTCTGTACGACATCTATTGCATGTCTGTCTGTCCTGGAAGAGGGATCCCTCCTCAGTTGCTCTTCCTGAGGTTTCTACCGGTTTTTTTTCCCTCTTAAAGGTTTTTTTGGGGGAGTTTTTCCTTATCCGCTGTGAGGGTCCAAAGGACAGAGGGATGTCGTATGCTGTAAAGCTCTGTGAGGCAAATTGTGATTTGTGATATTGGGCTTTAAAAATAAATTGAAAAAACTGAAATTAAAAATTTTAAACAAAGTCGCTGTAAGTCCTTCATTTCCACAATCTTGTGGACTGAGCACACATTCGATAAAACGGAGTTAAATTTCTTGGCATCCATTTTCAAGCTCTCTGTGTGTTTGTTTCCTTGCGGACGAGAAAAGGAGGAACGCACATCTCTGGGAGGGCGTGTCCTTTTAAAAAATGCAAGAAGCGTTGCTTTGTTGCCGGCCATTTTCTCCAGCGTGTTAAACACACTTTAGAAAGGAGTGTCCCCAGACTATCAGAAGTCGGAGATCTCTGATTGTCTGGTGGCGAGACTACCCTGACTTTGGTGGCCGCAATCTCCCAACACATCTCCAGAAATTTACTTACATATTGGTTGTTGAAATTCAAAAGATTCCCCAAGCCTGCTTATCTCCTTGCCACCCCCATCACTTTAAGCCATGGCACCCATCAGTCTGTGAGTTGTTCATTTTGCAGTCTTAGCATAAAGGTAATTTTTTCCATTGTGTAAATTCTTTGACAGCCATGTGTCATGAGTTGGAGGGTTTTTTTATGCCAACGCAGTGTTATAGCCTTCATGGCTGCTGCAAGAGGAATTGCAGTAAGTATCTTTTTCCTGCTTATCACCGCATCTGGGGTGGCCAACAACGGGTCCCTGAAAGCCTAATATTTTATCAAATGAGTCAAATATCTTCCTCCAGAAAATATCAAGAGAGAACACTTCCAAAATATGTGTGTGGTTTGCAGACTCTTCTCCACAGTTCCTCCAACATGCACTCGTTTGACTGGTATCTACTTTAAAAAGAATGTGAAGGGTTCTAAAAAATTTGTTTGCTACTTTTCACTGGCACTCTCTCCATAACTTTGAATTCATATCTTTCTTTCAGTTTCTGATGATATATTTTCCCAAACTTCCTCACTTAATTTCCAATTTAAGTTCCCCTTCTAATATTTACTTGATATGAAGTGCTGTCTTCACATTAGATAATGCTCTATGTACATTGGATATCAGTCTTTCTTTGTTTTCTGTTTTGAAATTTTATCAAGCATTGCTCAGTAAGGGAACCAGCTCTCTCAAGACTATTCCAATTTGGATGTTTGAGCGAAAAAAATCTTATCTGAAGATATCTTAAAAACAACAACAACAACAACAACAAAAACTGATTTTGGTAAAAAGAATCATCTGGTCAGATGTTTTTAATTCCTAATCCTTAATAAACTGATGAACAAAACTAAGATTTAGGCGGCTCCATATTTTGTATCTCACATTTTACTTTAGGGGTAAAAAACTTTTTAGATGAGCAATACATGACAGAACTGATACATCATTAAGGAAACTGAAAGTCCATTGCACCTCTCTCCATGCTGTCTCTCCGTGTAATAACTGATACCCAACAAAAAGCAGGACTCAAAAGCATGAGTCCAAAAGCAGCTCTGTGTTCAAACAATTCACAGTTTACTTGCCAAAAGGATGGATCGGTACACAGTAATCAGTCAATCCAGGCAAACAAATCCAAAAGGGGTAAGGCAAAGGCAGAAGTCAGCAAACAGGCAATATTCCCCAAAAAACAGTAAAACAGAACACTAGGAAATACTGAAGGCTGGAACATTAGACACTGAGGTACTTCAAACTGGCACAGAGAGGAGGAGAAACACACACTAAGGCCTAGTCCACACGAGCACAGGTATTTTTAAAACCAAACTTTTTTGGCCTCCAGTTTTTTAAAAAATCTGCGTCCATACGAGCAATGTAATAAAAATACCTCCGTCCACATGACACCGCAAATTCCACTATCAAGCAATGTAATACACATGCCAAAGCAGTAGGTGGCGATATAACTGCTAACTGTAAGGCCATTGTAGCCAATCAGAAGGCAGTAAAACGTCATTACCAGAAAAACAACAACAAGTATACTATTATGCAGCAGGAGCAGTCTCCATAATAGCACACTCTTGCGCCTCTGTTGCTGGATGTGGTTGAGTAGCGTTAGTTGTATGATACAGCCACAAAGTGCTGATATGCTGCAAAATAGCAGCAGTATTTTGTTTAGGTCCATCCTCAAATCGTCTCGTACACACTGGCTCAGGTAATAACACGGCTGTTTTCTGTTTATGTCGCACACTGTGACCGTTATCCTGTCCACACATGACTGCTGACACCGGACTTTTCCAAAAAGTTCACCTTGGATAAAAGGTCAAACCGTGAGCAAAGAGTCACAGTTTTATAAATACCCGCATTGGTGTGGACAGCCCCTCAATTCACAAGCGAGGGGGATGATAAAAGACACAGGTGAATCTAATGCGGGCGGCCAGACAATCAAAACTGAAGGGAAAACACAGGGGCAGGAAGTGAAGTGGTCTGAAACGAGAGGAGAGGTAAGTTTCACAATAAAACAGGACACGTGAAACATGAATGAAAGAAAAACGAAAAACATGACCTTAAGAGGAATGACAAGATGTGTCACAAGAGTAGTTCTTGACCATCTACCCAGAGTCCCCTCTTGGGCTTTGTCCTCAGTGAATGGTAAACTGTGAACATTGGATCAAGAACTTTTTATGCAAAAAAAAAAAAAAAAGGGAAAGTGGACGTCCATAGACAGTGAGATTCATCTTGATCCAGTGCAAGAACTATTCACTGCAATGGAGCATGCTGTTTACAGACCTGGGAGCAGCTAGTTTGGAAGGTCTCGGGTTTTTGAACCTGAGACAGGGTTCGAGGGCCTGATTTTGCCTGTGCTCAATGCAGCAAATTTGAGGACGGGGGTGCAATTGGTTTAGGGGAGGTCAATATTGATGGTCCTATAGATCAATCAATCAATCAAACTTTATTTATATAGCGCCTTTCATACATCAAAAATGCAACCCCAAAGCGCTTGACAAACTAAAAACATATACTGTATATATATATATATATGTATATAAAAAATACTACAAATATTGAAAACCCGCCCCTCCAACCCCCACATAACAGAACAGTAACTGTACTGTGAACTGTGGGTCGCCACACGAGCAGCGCCCCGTTTACTTAGATGAAAAAAGGAGAACAAGAGGTAGGAAGAGGGGGAAAAAAAGCAACTCCCAAACTAGGCTCCTGTAGGGGGGCACAATGTGGGAATAGGAAAAAAAACCCACCTCAGCACATAAGCAACATAATAAGACATTACAACAAAACTCGAAGACGTGCACATATGGGAGGGGGGGGAGGGTGTTGGGGAGAGCTATTGGTTTCAATCTCGCATACATGACAGACCAAGCCCTTTTAAACAATTCCTCTGAACAACTTTGTCATTACTCAAACAGTTTGGATTTTATGCTGTGTTTAAGGTGACATGTCAGAAAACCTCTTGACATTTGTTGTGCCACATAGACACAGTAAAATGGCTGCTGTGGCACGTATGAATGCTGTAGAAAGATCAAACCAAAACTGGCTTCTTCATTATCTTGAGACCTACAAATCACTCATTTACACCACTGACCTAAATCCAACAGGAAATTAGTTCATTCCTGTGGAAGGTGGCATGTCACAAAACCTGTTGACAATTTTTGCAACACATAGACACACTAAAATGTCTCATGTGCCCTGTAAGAATGCTGTAGAAATATCAAACCAAAACTGCCTTCTTTGGTTACTCAAGACCTACAAATCACTCATTGACACCACTGACCTAAATCCAACAGGAAATGAGATAATGCCTCTGAAAGGTGTCATGTCACAACACCTCTTGACAATTTTTGCACCACCTAGACACACGAAAATGGCTGCAGTGGCCCATATGAATGGTTGAGACAGATCAAATTAAAACTGGCTTCTTTGTCTGATGAAGAACTACAAATCATTCATTGACATCAATAACCTAACTCCAACAGGAAATGAGCAAGGCCCTATGAAGTAACATGAATGTGTGAGCTGTGAGCTAGACATCATAATTGTATGACCAAGATTGCATTTTTAATTTTACAAACATGAAGCCTACATCTATGCATTCAGAACAAGTGTTTCTGTCTTGTGGTATGTTCAGATTGATGATTGGACCTAAGGTTTGGGATTGAGAGGGAAAAGCTGAAAGCCACCTCCATCTGCCTGCTCTTCAACTTGTGACTGTGCCTCAGTGGTGGACTTAGGATGGTTGTAGGTCAGGGGTGAAAAGGAAAGAAGGCCACCTACTGCATGACAGGGGGGGCATTGATGTGAAAATAATCAGTTTACCCCCTAAACCTGCTCAAAAACTCACCAAAATGGCATGCATGTCAGGACTGGTGAAAACTTTTAGAAAATGAAGTAATTAATCCTCAAAGTTCCAAAATGGGCTGTCTAGCGCCACCTAGACACACTAAAATGGCCGCTGCGGCTTGTAGGAATGACGTAGAAAAACCAAACCAAAACTGGCGTGTTCGTCTCATTGAGATCTACAAATCACGTACTCGCACTCGTACTCGTCTGACCTAAACCCAACAGGAAGTGAGCTATTTCCCTTTCAAAGTAAGATTTCGCCCCCAAAATGCTCTTTCTTCAAAAACCTTAAAAAAACAAATCCTCCTACACCGTTTGAATGAATTATGATTTACCTTCTATATTATAAATGTTGGATGGATTTTTTTTTGTTCTATTTATCACAGTCTGTGATATGTGAATGATAACTAACACCACCAATTTTGATGCATTATTATGTTTTGGGGTAGTTTCCATTTTTCAACAAAACGGACACCTTTCCCGTTCAGGACTTTTTTTTGTCCTTGTTGAAAAACAACCATAAAAATATTAAATATTAATAGTTTTTTCTACTTTTTTTTTTTTTTGGCTTAAATCTTTCAACCAACTCGTACTCAGATTATACATACCAAATATTCATTGTGGGTGTATGTATGAGAGAGAGAGAGAGAGAGAGAGAGAGAGAGAGAGAGAGAGAGAGAGAGATTGGAGAAAACAGTAATGTAACCTTGCAGCAACCTGCAGCTCATAATTTGCAATTTTTAGCGAACACACATGCACGCACAGACACACAGACACACACACACACACACACACACACACACACTATATATATTTATATAGCCACAGCCCCCAGACATCCACATCAACACAAACATAGCATTTATTTTATTTTATTTTCAACAATGGCTTGCAAACCTCAATATGATTATATTATGATTATTGTCCCATAAGTATACCATCAGATGTTAATATATACTTATCATATTGCACCACAATATTCAGAATTATAATTATATTATTATTACTTTCATTAATGTTGTTGTAAGCTATTAACATTATCTTCTGTCCTGCATCTCTCTCTTTCTCTGTCTCCCTTTTTGTCTCATTGTGTCATAAAAATTATCGTTAATGCGTTATGTTGATCTGTTCTGTATGTCATCTATTGCACGTCTGTCATCCTTTGCGAGGGATCCCATCTCATTTGCTCTTCCTGAGGTTTCTACTGTTTTTTTCCCCCTAAAGGGAGTTTTTCCTTATCTGCTGCGAGGGTCCTAAGGACAGAAGGATGGTGTATGCTGTAAAGCCCTGTGGGCCAAATGGTGATTTGTGATATTGGGCTTTATACATAAAATTGATTGATGTCGATGCAGTAGTTTGGTTTCAGAAGCCATCAAAGTTCTACTCCCAAGTCATGGGTTCACTGTCAAAAATGACCTTGCGTTCTATTGCCATTTCTTGTTTTATCGACATTTGGACTCCTACGGAGAGGCTAATTCACACCGTCTACGTGAGCTGGAGGTCGCCAGCGAGAGGCTGATGCTCTCTGAATGCTGCTCGCAGCTTTAATTATTATTATTATTAGGGACTGAGCCCGAAGGCAGAGGACTGCTCCCTATTGTTTTTGCCGCGTTTATTAGAGACCTTGGCTGAAGGATGAAGTCCCTCTTGTTTTCGGTACGTTTATTATTATTATTAGGGACCCTATTGTTTTTGTAGCGTTTATTAGGGACCTCGGCTGAAGGGCGAGGACCCTATTGTTTTTGTAGCATTTATTAGGGACCTCGGCTGAAGGACAAAGTCCCTCTTGTTTTTGGTGCGTTTATTAGGGACCTCTGAAGGGTAAGGACCCTCTTGTTTTTGGTGAGATTATTATTAGGGACCTCGGCCGAAGGTTGAAGTCCCTCTTGTTTTTGCTGCGTTAATTATTATTATTATTATCATTATTATTATTAGGGACCTTGGCCGAAGGACGAAGTCCCTCTTGTTCTTGGTACATTTATTAGGGACCTCAGCCAAAGGACGAAGTCCCTCTTATTTTTGCTGCGTTTATTATTAGGGACTTTGGCCAAAGGACGACTAAAACAGGTCTCTTCTCTGTGTTCTGTCTGTCTCTCTCTGCTCTTCTCTTGTTCCTGTAATGTTTATTATTAGGGACCGAGCCTAGAGGCAGCCGAAGGCGAGGACCCTATTGTTTTTCCTGCGTTTATTCTTTCTTCCGCCGCCTCTTTGAGTTGGAATTTGACCCCCTGAACATGCTCAAAAACTCACCAAATTTGGCACGCATGTCAGACCTGGCGAAAAATTTAGAAAATCAAAAAATTAATCCCTAAAGTGCCAAAATGGGCTCTCTAGTGCCACCTAGGCACACTAAAATGGCCGCTGCGGCCCATAGGAAGGTCGTAGAAACATCAACCCAAAACTGCCATGTTCATCTCATCAAGATCTACAAATCACGCGCTGACACACCTGACCTAAATCCAACAGGAAGTGAGATATTTGCCCTTTCAAAGTAAGATTTTGCCTTAAAACTGCCTTTGCTAAAAAAATCATCCTCTCCTACACCGTTTATCATATCGGCTTCAAACTTGCACACATGACAGATCAACTCCTTCTAATCAGATCTTCTGTATAACTTTTTCATTACTCGATTAGTTTGGATTTTATGGGCCCCTAAAGGTGACATGGCACAAAACGTCCTGGCGATCTTCGAAAGCTGTCCCGTAGGAAATGAATAGCAGCAGGGGGAGAAAGGGACCAATCTTAGGGCTTTTTCTAGCCTTTACAGCGTCTCCATACTTTGTGCTACAGACTCCATACTTTGTGCTACAGACTCCATTCCAACTCTCAAATGTTGCCACAGGTCTCATCTATTCACTCGTGTTTTCATCTTTTCCATATCTTTTACCATTTTTAATCTGTGCCTCTCAAAGTACCATGAGCAAATGTGGAGAAATTGTCAGTTTATAATGGGTGTGTATTGCACGGGATGCTGTGAGCTAGAGTGGAGAGGGCTCTAAAAATTGTCTCAAACCTTTGTCTTTAACTCGCTGCCATGGCCACAATTTCCTTTGTACATACACAATTTATACCAAAAAACGCAGGAAAATTTGTCCTGGTCACTCCCATGTAAACTGAGAGGAGAAATTTCTGGAAACAGCTAAGGTGCAACACATTTGTAACTCGCTCCTGTGACCACATTTTTGACTCTAGATATATAAAACATGACACATGCATTCACGAGAAATGGCTCTCTCTCACCATCACTTTATTTTCATGATTGGACCAATGGTTTGGGAATTAGAAGCACTTGTTCAAGGAGTTCAAACCCATAGTGAACAGCCTTTGCTGATCTGCTCTCTCATGAGATCTCTGTGTGCCCCGCAGGTGCAGGCAAGTCATTAATCGCCATGACAATGGCTGCACACACAGACATGGCCACACGGCTCTCTGTCTGTGTGTCTCACAATTTTTAAAGGACAGATTACAGCAGCAGAATCTTCATTTGAAACAGCAAATACACATTATTAACCCTTAAAGTGTCAAAATGGGCTCTCTAGCGCCGCCTAGGCGCACTAAAATGGCCACTGTGGCCCGTAGGAATGTCTTAGAAAGATCTAACCAAAACTGGCGTGTTTGACTCACAAATCACGCACTGACACCCATGACCTAAATCCAATAGGAAGTGAGCCATTTGCCCTTTCAAAGTAAGATTTCGCCTCCAACCTGTTCTCCCTCTCATCCTCCGGCATGTCCGCCTGCATTTCATCCTCTGGGTCTATGACGTCACCAGCACCCAGGCAGATGTGCAGGACGGCACATGCTGTTATGACCTGAAGAAAAGAAGGAAAAAAAAAGATTAATTTAATGTAATTGTAATTTAATTTTAATTAATTTACTGGTATTCACCATTTAACAATAATTCTGTTGTGTAATGACATACCTGAGGCACAAAGGTGTGGTGCACCTACAGCGCTTAGAGGAAGATGGCCCTAAACCTTGTCTTCATCATCCCAAAGGCACACTCTATGATGGAGCGTGCCCTGGAATGATGGCTATTGAAGCGCTGGGCTCCCACACCTTGTACCGGCCGCTTGTAGGGAGTGATGAGGGGGTGGATGTTGGAGGCACGGGTACCCACCGTCTGCCAAGATGAAGTACCCTGGAGGAGGGTAGATGGCCTGCCTGTACAGTGGGCGGTGCCGGAGTACCCTGGAGTTGTGCACCGACCCCGGCCAGCCCACGTACGTGTCAATGAAGTGGCCCTGATGGTCACAAACTGCTCGCAGGATAATAGACGCAAACAGTTTGCGATTCCTATAGCACTGACCAGCCGTCGATTGCTCCAGCAGCTTTTAGAAAAGCTCTGTGTCTTGCCAGCCCTGCAAACCCCTGAGTTACTGCCGCCAGGTCGTCAGCGGTCTTGGCAGGGCTCCAGACTAACTTTTTTCACTAGGAGCACCAGCGCTCCTTATTGAAAATTTTAGGAGCACCAGCACAAAATTTAGGAGCACTATCTATATCGACACAACACATTCATAATTTTGTCGAGATTAACTGCATTACTAATAATTTAGCAATAAACACAGACAGGTTTAATATATTTTGCCTCCATCTCTCTGCCCTGCTCTACTCTACTTCAACGCTACTTAGCTCTCTCTCTACTCTACCAGTAGACTACCACATCCACCTGCTGCACAAAATGCACACAGCAGTGTTTCCCCTAGGATGGAGTTGTGGCAGCAGAGGTGAAGCACACACATGAAAAATAATTTTCACATGCATCAAACTTTTTTGTATGCTTGTAAAGAAAGCATAGCCTGCTGGGATGTTTCTATGTATACTGGCACCAGAAGGGCTCTTTAGGACTAAGTACATACAGTACATGTGTGCACATTAATGAGCAGGTGAAATGTCTGTCTAGCTTACATATGCGGTGTCTCAAGATTTAGGAACATACAATTTTATTGAACATAATAAAAGTCACTTGACATGCTGCTGTTTTGTGCTATGACCTATTTAAGTGCTGGAAGTTGTTAATTACGTGACAACGCCTGAACGCAACACAACACAAGCTCAGCACCGAGTGCCGTGCTGCACTGCAGTGCAAGCAGCGTGTTTGTCTGTGCGTAACAGCAGTCTGTTGTTATTTACACAGTGTCCATGACAATAACTTTGTCAGCTGACAAACTGCAACGGCCTCGGGTCAGGTTTGGTCAGGAAAATGCGGCCCGAGACACTCTAGCGTGCTCACCTGTGTGTGTGGCGGAGCTCTGCTGTGCGTGATACAGAGAGCAGAGGAGAACTGTTAACGCTTGACCGTGTAGAGACAGAAACGACACAATGACATAACACCATAAATAGTATATTGTTATGTTATTATATGAAGCGGCCGTTGCGCAAAAATGGGGGGCTGTGGGCAGGACATTGCTGCTGACGTTGCATAACTGTCGTATATTTATAATGCAAGTATAAAAATAAAAAAATAATAAAAGAAAGAAAAAGGGGGAGAGGAGTGGATTTGTAAGTCGAGCTGGTGCTCCTAGTTAAAAAACTATGTCGCGCGGCCTCCAAAAAAAGCCGCAAAATGCAACCAATTAAGCGCAGTCTGGAGCCCTGGGTCTTGGGGAGGTAGATGACCCTGTGGCGAATGGCCACCACCTCCTCAGTAACTCGGTGGACGACGCGGTGAACAGTGGAGCGAGGCATCCCAAACACCCTTGAGACCCTTGAGACCACCCTGTATGATGTCCCACTCGCCAGCCAGAAGAGAAAGACCAAGGTCTCTATTGTGGCACCCCATCCGTGTCGTCTTTCCTGGTGGAGAAAGTCTAGCAGCACCGCCAGGGACTCTGCTCAGCCTGAAATCTCACCTGGTGTCATGATCATCAAAAAATAATTGTAGAACCGGAACATTCATATTGAGGCGGCAGTACATCGGCCTCGTCTGGATGGGGAAAGGAGGGTAAGAACAGGAGAACATAAATGATTAAAGCAACAATAGCTATTTAATTTTAGTTAATAAGACAATGCTAGTTAAAGTTATAGCTTAGATCAACAATGCTTTATTTGTCCATCTATCCACTTTGGATTCTCAATATGGTTTTGATGTTTAATGACACATTTTAATACTATATTAAGTCAGGGATATTTACAGGGTTCGTACACATTTTACTATTCAATTCAAGCACTTTATAAGCCCTTTCAAGCATTTAAACTAAATTTAAGCACTTTTCGGACCTTGAAAACACCGCATTAAAATTACAGCATTTTCAAAGATTTTAAGCACCTGTACAAACTCAGTATCAAGTGTAATGGTTAAATGACATGAACCATAACTTAAATGTCAATCTATAGTTTAAATGGCTAGCGTTTGTCACTTAACGGTACCCATTTATTAACTGCTATATTAATTACCACAAACTATGCTAGCTATGTATGAACATTAATGTGGGTTAAAATAACAGGTTTAACGTTAACGTTACCTCCCCACGGCTCTCTCCCAGCCGATGATAAACGAGCCGCCGGTGTCGCTGTCGCCGGAGCCACCTCTCCTCTTCCTCCAACAAATTATATATTAAAAAAAACAAAATCACAACCTCTGGCTCCATCATTGTCGTCCGTTATGTTTCCGTGTTGTCTGTTTAAGTTGTCTGTTATGTTGTCTTTTCCGGGCATGGGCGGCAGGAGTCTTGACTTAATGACGCAACCAGGAAATCCTCCGTAGGCTAGACCGTCCCATTTAACAACGGTTGACGACTCCTTCGGAGGCACCTCCGAAGGACTAGCCTCCGGAGGCTGTGTAGGCCTAGTCCTTCAAAGGATGCAGACCCTGAATTGGGACACAGTTACAGACACGCACACACTGCTCTCTCTGTCTGTGTGTCTCACAATCTTTAAAGGACAGATTACAGCAGCAGAATCTTCATTTGAAACAGCAAATACATATTATTAACCCCTAAAGTGCCAAAATTGGCTCTCTAGCGCCACCTAGGTGCACTAAAATGGCCACTGTGGCCTGTAGGCATGTCGTAGACAGATCAAACCAAAACTGGCATGTCCTAAATCCTACAGGAAGTGACCTATTTGCCCTTTAAAAGTAAGACCAACGGTTTGGGAATGGGAAGAACTTGTTCAGAAAGTTAAATCTCCACTAAAAGACGTCCCTTCTCTGTGTTCTGTCTCTCTCACTCTGACCCTAGCTGCAACTACTTAGTTATCATGGCAACCACTGTCACAAACTCACAGAAACATGATGTGTGCGCGATTCTTAAACTTACCTGATGACATGACAGTGGCAGAATCTCCATTTTAACCCTTTAGTTGCCAGAGTTATTTGAGGAAAATATTCATTTCAACATTTCAAAAGGCTGTGGCTTGAAAGTGGTGAGAGATAAAGGCATACTGTAAATGAGAAAACTTTTCATCATGGCCCCAAGTTTGTGATGGGAGTAAGTTGAATTATCTAATTTGCACACCGTGTCGTCACTAGGTGGCGGCCATATTGGATTTCATAAATCTTAGTAAAACAGCATTTTGAACATATTTACAGTAGATCTCTTTTGTTTTGTGGTGTTTTTGTCATGTCATCCTCAAAATTAAGGAAGAGGAATCTGATGGAAGTAAATTAACTTATCTAATTTGCATATTGTGGCATCACTAGGTGACGGCCATATTGGCTGTCATAAATCTCAGTAAAACAGCATTTTGAGCATATTTACAGTAGATTTCTTTTGTTTTGTGTTATTATTAATATTATTAGGGACAGAGCCTGAAGGCAGAGGACTCCTCACAGAGGAGGCCAGGCCCTGAACATGCTCAAAAACTCACCAAAATTGGCATGCATGTCAGGACTGGACATTTTAGACAATCAAAAAAATTAAACCCTAAAGTGCCAAAATGTCCTCTCTACCTCTCTACCAGGAATACAGTCACCACAGACCTTTGTTTTTTACAGTACACTTCAATTCTTAACAGTATGACAAACACTATTTTGTAGTCAACATTACATAGTTTATTTCATTTGAATGTGGATATTTTGGAGATGACATTTTGTTTCCATAGCCAACATATCACAGTTACATTTTAGTTAGTACAGTGGTTGCAAATATGGCAACAAAACATGTCAGGACATTCATTTACATAACTCATTGTTTCACTTTATAGTTCATGTAGAAAAAAATTAACAGTCCTACATTCTCTTCCTGTCCATGCTCTCAAACAACAATTGACATGGGATTACTTTTTGAATCTTTATCATGCCCCTCACATAGACTACAGTACATCTTGGTCAGAACATGCACACACACAAAAAACAAACAAACATGTGGAACTTTTGTCCCAAAATTCCACTTGCTCATCAATATCACTTGGAGACTGTAGAGGTTGGGACGCTCCATCACAGCAGCATTTTCAACCACCTCAGAGAGAGGAAAGATTACTGTTAAAAAGGAAACACCACCAACCAACTTTTCTATTCATTTAAGCAGTGTCAATGAGCTATAGAAAGTTTGAAAGGGACAGGGAGAGAGAAAACATTCTCCCCCGTTGGAGGGACACATGGGGGAGAATTCGTGGAAACAACAACAGCAGCAGCAGCAGCAGCAACATTTTTTGTTTACAAGTGTCCTGTTCGGGAGCTAAGACATGCAGAATGAAGAGTCTGTGCCTTGTGGTGCCAGAACAGGGGGGGTTTCATGATCAGCTGTGAGGGTCCCAAGGACAGAGGGATGTCGTATCCTGTAAAGCCCTGAGGCAAATTGTGATTTGTGATATTGGGTTTTATCAATAACATTGATTGATTGACTGATAAATAAATACATGAATAAATAATAACAACCATAATATTAATTGTTCACTTATTAAATACAATCATTTTCTCTTGTGTTCATATGTAACATCATAATTTAACTGTTGCATCTTTTCTAAGTTACTGATCAGAATTTTGAACACTAGAGGGCTACAGAAAAAATGCAACATCAAGCCTGTCTATTTACTAGAGATGTATTTGTTTGAGTCAAATTAACCTTTTCATATTTTCATGACTGAAACAGTTGCATATGAACACATCAGGGGTGAAAGAACCACAAACTCTAATATGCATAAATACATACATTCACAGTCGTAACAGAGACCAACAACCAACATGTGGCAGACAGAGACCAACACATCTACAATCACTAACAGCTGTAAAAACCATGATTATATTAATTAACTAACACTATTCACAACAGCTAACACTCAGCTCATTCCACCTGTAATACATGATTGGTTTCACCTAAAATCTCTACACAATAATCACATCAACATACTAAAACTATTTCCACACGATACACTCAAATCTCCCTACAATACACAATCTTCACACAATGGAGAGGGACAGACTCTACACTTACACAAATTCACGTGAGTGCAAACCTACACAATTTCAACACAACAGCAAACTACAAGTCAGTTTCCTCTGAAAACTCTACAGATAAACACAATGACAATAATAATAACACCACCACTACCTACGTACATTTGCACTGGGACTTTGTATGAGTCACATGAAGCTACATCGCACAAACCAACCTGATCTAATCCACATCTAAACACTACGCATCCACCTCTACATCCTGAAAGTCCTCAAACAACCTGTCTAAGTCCTCTAGCTCACCCTGATCATCTCTCACACTAAAACTACACAGAATACCTTCATGATCACTGAAGTACGTTGGCATCACTGCACATTCCACATCATACTGTGCTGTTTTAACATAAACATGATCAATTAACCTGTTCTTCCCTGAGTCCCTTTTTGAGGCTCCTGCTCTAAAATGACATGCTCAGAATAAATAGGGTATATCTCTGTAATTACAAGCTTTATGTGCATTATCTTGGTATCACAATAAAGGTAACACTTGTGAGATTCCATCCGAAGTGTCAGCATCACTATTGATGCAACTGTGTCAGAGTAAATGCAGATGGAACACAGCATAAATGGAAGAATTTTTTCCCTCGCCTAAAAAAAATGTCATTTTATAGTAAATACCCCTGTGAAAATAATGCCACAGTAGCCTAGAAGCTCAATAAAGCCATGGAACAACATCTGGACATCACCTGTGAGAAGTTTGATGCTACTGAAATAAAGCAGAGAAAAATTACAGAGGTTTTAGTAAACAAATGCCTAGGCATCCTCAAGTTTGGCACAATTTGGCACCATTAGTGCCATTTGAGATTTCTTAGGTACCAAGTTGTAAAATTCATTTCATTTCATTTAAATGTCATTATGGGTTCCCCCCCAAAGAAACCCTACAAAAGGACTACATTTGTCTCCAACAGGAGCAGATTTATTTATTCACTATAGCTCGTCATGCCACTGCTCAAAACAGTTTTTTTTTTTGGAGTGAGGCACAGGGGGACATTGCATTTCCTGCAATAAATGGGAGTTTTCACCCTCTTTATGCCAGCGTTCTGGCACCTCTTACAGTACCTCCTACTGTAATAACATGGCATGCAGGATGACGCTGGAGCAGGCGTGGAGGATGACCCTGGAGCAGATGTGGAGAATGAGCCTTCAGCAAAGGCCAACATTTCAGTTGCAAGCTGCTCTCTGAAGGCCTTCTGAGTCATACTTCTGAGTCAGACTTCATCCTGCACAACTCCTTGTGCAGCAGGAAACTGTTGACAATAGCTATGTCCATGAAATGGTAAAAGAAAGTTTGATACCACTTCATAGTCTTGTGGTGTAATATCCGATAAGAGCATCAACAGCTCAACAGACAGACAGATCAACACCGCCCATGCTCTTATTATAGTCCATAACTGCATCAGGCACAGGCACTGCCTTTGTGCTCCACACCCCACCCTCCTTCACCTTGTGCTGAACAGTCTTTCCACTGAAAGCCTGGTGAAGTGTGGAGCACAGCATCACCTCCCTAGTGTCCATCCACTTCAGAAACAGCAGTTTGTCTCTCCTGATCCAGCGCATATCCCCCCTCTCTGGCCTTTTCGGGAAGTCGTTTGCGGACGTTTGTGGGAATCCAACCCGGTTTTTCCTGATGGTCCCACAGCAGGCAATGTGCTTTTGGTGCAGATCTGTGAAGAGGGCAGGACTGGTATAGAAGTTGTCAACATATAAAGTGTAGCCACCACCAAGCAGAGAATAAGGCAGTAATTCCATAACCGAGGAATAGCTCAGACCATGAGCTGTGCTGACATTACTCCTGTCACTCTTCCCCGTGTACACAAAAAAGTTCCATGTGTAGCCTGTAGCAGAGTCAGCAAGTACAAACAGTTTGTAGCCCCACTTAGTAGGTTTGTCCCTCATGTACTGCTTCATACTGCTCCGAGCCTTTGACGCAACCATTCTCTCATCAATACAAATGTTTTGAGAAGGCTGGAGATAAGCCTTGCAGGCTGCCACAATGTCAGTGTACAAGGGTTTTATTTTGAAGAGCTGATCGTAATCCGGAGTGTTTTTTTTGTGATCGTTGTCCTCATCTTCTTTTGGGTTGCTGAGGTGCAACGACCACAAAATTGTTTCAAACCGGTCACGGGACATCTTCTCGTGAGGGAAGTGAAAGTTATATGGCCATTGTTTCCTCCAATAGTCTCCTCTGTGGTGGACTTGCACAAGGCCAGTGAAGACAATGACGCACAAAAACACGTAGAAGTCTTTTACTGTCAGAATCTTCCACGTGAACTTTCTGCCAGATTCAAATCCTCCTAGCTGCATTGGCATTAGTGTTGTCAATAATTGTCCTGACAATAGATGCACTAAAAAACAACTGGAAGAGTGCCAGAGGGGTCCATGTTGCTGTAATGTCAATAGTGGGACCAGGATTCCGGGCTGGCATGAACCTGATGGGGTCAGGTTTTTGGTCTCCCTCCTCTTGATTGTGCCACCTTTCTCCATCCTGTGGCTGGGCAGGAGTAGGGGGAGGAGCAGAGGGACTGCACTGGGGCAGACACACACACACACACACACACACCAAGGCTTCAGTTGCTCTGAAACTTCACAGAAATACGCAGTCCCATGTCCACTGCCGGAAATCAAGACGACACACACCTTTCTCCTTCCTCTTTCACGAGTGCAGCAGGCAGACTTCGTCGACGCTTTGCTATCCTCTTTGATGGCTGGTTACATGGCTGGGTTGGAGGGGGAAGGGGAGCAGAAACACCATGGGGGCCAGAGGTAGAGGGCCCTGGGTGCTCATGTTCATCCTCACTGTTGACATAAACATAGACAATATATTTATATATTGACCTACAACTGCACTGGGGTACACACACACACACACACACACACACACACACACACACACACACACACACACACACCAGGATTTCAGTTGCTTTGAAACTTCACAGTAATACACAGCCTCATGTCCAAATCAGTCACACCTTTCTCCTTCCTCTTCCACTAGTGCAGCAGGCAGACTTCATCGACACCTTGTTATCCTCTTTGATGGCTGGCTAGGGGGAGGGGGAAGGGGAGCAGAAGCACCTTGGGAGCCAGAGGTAGAGGGCCCTGGGTGCTCATGTTCATCCTCACTGTTGACATAAACATAGACAATATATTTATATATTGACCTACAACTGCACTGGGGTATTGAGCAAAAATACACTTATTCCCCCCCATATAAATAACTGAGGCACTGGAGTATTAGTGGCATCTATCAAAAAAATACATTACGAAGAGGGGAAAAACCATAGTAAGTCTATTGCCTTTCTTTTATTTTGAAACACACTAGCTGGGTCTCATATAATAGCTGGGGCTTTGTTCACAAGAACAAATAACGGTTGGCACCACAGTGATGACATCATAGACGCCGCATTGACTGCCGCTGCCTATTGGAGCCGATGTCCCAGCCGGCCGCCATCTTGGATGGGTCTCGCTTCGCCTCCACAGTGCATTCACTTCTACTGAGGAAGGAGCTGTATGCACATATATATATATATATATATATATATATGTGTGTGTGTGTGTGTGTGTGTGTATGTATGCATGTATATATGTATACCACTCTGGGGTTGAAGTGAATAAAAGAACAATAGAACAATAAGAAGAAATATCTATCTATCTATCTATCTATCTATCTATCTATTTATCTATCTATATATATACACACACACACACACACATATATATATATAAATATATACACATGTATATGTATCACTCTGGGGTTGAGGTGAATAAAAGAACTGTGTTGTGACCTAAATAACATGCTGTTGCTATCTGCAGAAAGAATTAAAGCATGAAATCCCGCATTTTTGATGTACGAAAGCATCCTGTATCACAACTACATGTGAGCTGTTTGTAACAAACCAAACCGCGTGAAAATCAGTTGAAAATTCAGTGAGTTATTCTATTTTACTTATGCATACAGCTCCTTCCTCTATAGAAGTGAATGCACTGTGGAGGCGAAGCGAGACCCACCCAAGATGGCGGCCGGCTGGGACGTGCCCAGGCAGTCAATGCGGCGTCTATGTATATCTGTCTATGGATGACATAACACCGAATACCACGAAAAATAATTCTGTAAATGTATTTATAAGTACAATTGAGATTACATACCTTGAATCAGAGTGCTCCGGCTGTATCAGGCTGTCGTTGTCAGAAGACGAGTCCTCAACAGCAACATTTGCCCCACTGTCCAACAATATCAAGGCCAAAGCTTTTTCTCGGCTGTATTTGTGCTTATCACTTGACATTTTGTCGAGGAGATAAAATAAATAAAACGGCAGAACAGTTTTCTGTGCAACAGCAGCGGTGCGTCATTATGCCTCCAGTACGTCTCTGTGCGTAATGAGCTTTCAGTGCAAAAGAGCCCAGTTGTTGTTACGGGCGGTGATATCTTCGGTCCCCATTGGTCAATCTTGACGCATGACACCTTGTTGGAATCGTAAGAGCCAATAGAATCAAGTTCAACACATTTTTTTCAGGTAAACCACACGACTAGCGAATCACAAAGCGATAAGGATGAGTGATGCTCCATGACGGACAGGCGCTTTGACCCAATCAGAGCCTTTGAAAAACGGGCTAAGCATGTCAAAGAAGCCGGAAAGACTCCCAAAGCATGCTGGGAGATGTAGTCCTTCCATTTCAGTGGTTTTTATTTCTGTGCATTATACTTTTCGCTGTGATACTACAAAGGTAAGACAGCATTTTTGGTTTTGTTTTTCAAAGGCGCTTGTTGTTTTTTTTATCATAGTTGGCTGCTGGATCAGTGAAACTTGGTCGTAGAAGGATAGAAATGGTATTGTTGGAACGTGTGGACACTCTGCTATCAAGTGGATGCAGTGAAACCATGCTGACATCAGAGCAGCCGCTGTGCCGGCTTTATTTGTCTGTGTCGCTCGTATTTCTGTGTTTTCGCCTCGAACTGTTTGATCGCTTGGTGTTGCAACTGTGTTTGTTGGTCATACGAATGGTTTATATGGGCGTGTAGCAGAGAATTTGAGCTTTCTGTGGGTATGCGGCATGTGTGTCTGTGTGCAAGTTACATGTTGCTGCTGAGGGGAAAGTTGTTATACTGTCTGATAGCCCCCTCCGGCAGGGGCTTCAGGGAATAACAGGTTAATGTCCCCTTTTCTGTTGTCTCCTGTGTTACATGCTGATGAAATCCTTTTTGCCCCATGAATTTACAAATTGATGATTTTTTCAAAACATTCTCATTAAAATCTCCCATCACTACAACTGTGTCACTAATTGGATTCAACCAATCAAGTAATTTCCCCAGATTTTGTTTAAATAAAGACTTTGGATAACATGGTGGACGATAAATTACTGCCATCAGAATGTTAAATTTGGTACACAGGCACACCAAACACTCCAGATTCAAATCGGGTGCCTGCAGGATGCTACAGTCCAAATTGCCTACACTGTACAAACCAACTCCACCATGTTCTAGATCCTGGAGCTCTAACAATTTGGGGTTACTGCTGCTGTAACACAAACCTCGCGGACGACTGTGGAAAGCATATCCATCGACTCAAAGCTACATATGCCTGCCCAGGTGCAAACACCTTCTTTAAAGACACTACAGCCTCATCTACCGCATCCCTCATCCCTGCACTTTATGCACTGTACATGCCCACACTAGCCTAAGAGGAAACTGAAATCGCAGACCACCTGCTTTAGTTGCCCTGTCCTCCTCAGGATCAATAGCAGTAGAATACCTGCATTCTACTCCCACATGTGCATGTGTTTTCCTCCTCTGTGAGCCAATTTTCTCATCATCAAATTTGACATAAACTGTTTTAGGAAACGTCTCATCATTGCCAAAATCGATATGACTTACTGTAGCACATGCGCCATTGACCAGAGCGTCCTCAACATCTACGTTCTTACATAACGTAACACGTGCGTTCCTTGCCAAACACAACCTCTCTGGTAAAGATGTGTCCGCATTACTATGATGCCCTGCTGTACATTCCAATTGGCCTGTTTTCCTGTTATGTTTGAAATCTTTGGCTTCTATCTTAACATAATCTGGACACATGGTAATCAACTGCATAAAATTATGCTCACTTACTTGCATATTGGTTGGAAAAATATGCAAAGCAGAGCTCTCTTCCCCTGTCTCGCAAGCCTTTAATATTTCAACATCACTAGCTAACATGGGGGTGGCCTTTGAACGCACTCTCAACCTATTCAGCAACGCTGCAAACACACTATCCTTCTGCCTAACTATGGTTGTCAACTCCACTATACTAAAACCACACCACAGGTCCACACCAAGCAGACAGCTATGCAGAGGCTTCCGTTTAACGGGAGGCAACTGATAGAAGTCTCCAACAGCTATCACACTGACATTACCAAATGGGGAAAAGTCGCCCATCTGCTTCAACTGCCTTAACCTACCATGAACATATGCCAACAGATTGTGATCAACCATACTAATTTCATCTATGATTACAATTTGGAGGTGACTAAATTTGGCTCTCAAAGAGTTTAGTTTGTCCTCACCCAAAGGGATGTAAGGCAAACTGGCATGTGTGCCAATACTAAGATGATGAATTGCTGCTGCATTTAAATTGTATGCAGCTATGCCTGTAGGTGCGGTTAACAAAACACAAATATCGTCTGGTCGATCACAAAGTGTGGACAACAACCTCCCTGCCTCATACTGAATAGCCCTAATTAAATGACTTTTCCCCATTCCTGCACCACCTGTCACAAACACATGCAGAGGTTCTGGGTTTTTACCCATCACCTTCTGCAAACACCGCTGTCTGACCTTATAAAACACAGCCATCTGTGTCTCATTCAGAGACCTAACTAAAGCTAAGCCCTCACTTCTACACATCACATTCCTCTTCCTCTCTAACTACACTAGCTGTCTACTACCAACAACCAAATCTGGCACATTCTCCAGACGTTCTTGTAACTGCTCCTCTACTATCTCAGAGCCCTGCTGCTGCCTTCTCTCCTCCAAACACTCAAGGCGTTCAACTTCCTGTTCAGGACACAGCTCCCCCCAAGCATCCTCCTGCACACGCTCTAAATCTGGATTATCTACATCAAACACTGCTCTATTATCCTTCACCATGTCCTTAACTGCATGTACTGACCCGTCACTAAATGTCACACTTCCATCCTCATGGAACTGTTCAAACAGCTCAAAGCCTTCAGGTTTGAGGTCTGAGTCAGTTCTATATGGAAGGAACAACTGCAGCAAACTCTGAAAATGCAACTCTGGATGTTTTTCCAAACTAACAGGCATGTACTGAACAACCGCAAACAGAGTACGTGTTCTCTTCAAAATGAAGCCCAAATCATTTTTCAATCGAATCATGTCCGGAGACTTTTCGTTTTTGGAAAGAACACAATACTCCGAGGCAAATGTCATCATACACATATTTTCAAACACATCACCGTCCGGCCTGTTCCTATATCTGTCCACGAAGCTCATCATCCACATATCTTCTGTGCTAAGATTGTGTGCAGATGCTCTCTGCCTCAAAACACTGAGGGGTAAACTTATCTTCCCTATATTATTCCCTGTCAGCACAAACACAACCTTCCTAGAGCACTCCTTCAAATGCAAGTTTGTTAACCTATACAGTGCCTCCTGAGCACTAACGTCCCTATTATGCAAATACACAGTACCCAACTTCTTCAACGAGTCTTTAGCTGAGACATTTCCTTGGTTTTTGGCTTCTTTTTGGGCATTACTCAATAACAGGCCAATTTCTCTCTCTGCTTTTGTAATATACGATATTATATACTCAACAACTGCATACGCATCAGTTACAAAGCTCACATCAATATTAGCATTCCAACACTTCAACAACTGCTTGCTATACTGATTGACCCAAACTTCATTTACTCCTCTCTTATAACTACCTTGGTCTTGTTTTGCATTTTCCTATATGCCATTTCAAAAATCTCCTGATTAATGCCCACACTCATAAATAACTACTCTACACTACCAAACGACTCACTTTCCACTGCTTTCTTAACAGATTCCAATATAGACCTCGCAATCTCTACTCTGATCTTGTTACTCCTGTCAAAACACCTACAAACTGGTTTGTCTTCTGACTGAGGATCCTCCCCTGTCTTCTCTGCCTCCTTCTTGTCACGTGCATTTTTTTCTTCTATTTTACAAATAAATGTACGCTCAGACACAGGTTTTGGGAAATTGAAACGACATACAGTCTTCTTTTTCCTGCATGACTTTGAATGCCGTTTGGAATGTGTTTGCACTGATGACACAATGTCCAATAATGTGTCATCATCTGAGGGTAACTCACACGATATGTACTTATCAATAAACTCTACAACCTCCTCGTCTGTATTCTTATAAATTTGGGGAGCACCCTCAATCTAAAACAGACAGTGAACATGAGGAGAGCTGCGCTGCTGAAACTCATCTCTATAAAAATAATCTGTGATTTTGCCAATTGGTTGAGCAGGAGACATGAGAAACTCGTTCAGAAAACAATGCCATCTGTAATCAAACATCCTTGCTGCTGTAACTGGGTTACCGCGCAACAACTGACACCTGTCTTCCCACTCCAAATCCTCTACCGTCTGTATTCTGCCTTCCTGCTTCAGGATGCTGGTCAGGAGATTCTGCCAGCGCAGATCTGCAGACGAAAAACGAGCAAAACCACGTCGGAATCCCTAACTGACGCACACACGCCAAGACGTCCTTCTGCACGGACATCCAAAATGCAGGGGTCCCACGAAGAGGCTTTAAAAACCTAAATCCATCATCAAACTGCAACAACTGCTTCAGAGACTACTCATCCTTCAGCATACTCTGACTAATCCTTTAAGACCTCTGACCTCTCTTACCTTTACGCAACGCTACAGAAACACTCGACATCACCTGATCAACCTCTGACATGTACTGAGCGAAAAATATGTACTCTACATTACGTGCAAAATGACCATCGCAGTGCATAATCCTATTGTTGAAATAACACGACAGACTCAACTGATAACGCTGACTCTCTGGACTGGAAGATCTTCTGACCCACAGGAAACAACACGGGGAAACACTTTGCTTCATTACTCTGGTCAGAAAGCATTGTAACTGGACTATTTCCCTCTGCAGGCGCTATATTCACGATATCATCAAAAATACTGATCTAATGCTGCCTGACCAATATCAACAGGCATAAGACAAGTCGCTACCCTAGAATAATAAGGTTCTATCTGCATTCAGATTAGTTTTGAGATATTGAGGTTTAAAGTTTTAGCATTGCAAATAGCAAAACTGACAAATGGAGCACATTTCTTTATAGCACCAGAGTTACATACACCATAAATGTATTCTACATCTGAGATATCAAAATTCTACATGAATTTGTAAATTAGGGTTTTTGAAACAGGTCAATTGTAGATAGAACCTTATAGTTCTAAAAACTAACAGCCGCCTTGGAATTAAAAGGTTCTATCTTCAAAGACAGAAAAAGGAACAATGATTATCAAAGAATTTTAACAATTTACTTGTACATACTGTTAGAATGTTCAATTTATGTAATAAAAAGTTATAAAAAGTTCTTTTTATTGGTTAATATGTTAAATCTTCATGCATTCTTGGACTTGCTGCTATAACACAATATTTTTCCAGTGCGTCATTTTTCCTTTCATCTTTCTTATTCAAGATAACAGTGAGTAAAATGTAAATGAATGATTTTAAAAATGCATGGTCTGATGCAGGTCAGGTCCTTCAGTTTATCAAACTCTTTTCAGAAGAAAAGCAAAACAAGTTGAATGAATATTTAAAATCAGTCTTTATTTTGATAGTTTATCAAATTAAATCAAATTAAATTAACAATTTAAATGTAAAACATGTCATACAACATTACATAATAGCAAAACTGCCAGAAGGACACAAGTACTCATTTAGATAAAATTGATCAGAAATGTTTTGCTTATGAACAAGGTGTTTCAAACCCAAGACTGGTTACTTAAAATTGAACTCATTTGAGATGCTGTTACTTGCAATAAAAATCATTTAATGCAATAAAAATATACATAGTATCACTTACTATTCACATACATCATATACTTACATCACATACTATTCACTTATTCATCAACACACTCATGTTGGCAATCTAACATTAAGGCCTACTGAACAATCATTTCTTCAACATATCAATGAAATAGTCTGTTTGAATTGATTTCCAACCCACCAACTGTGTAAAACTTGCACACATACATACATAGCAAGGACTTATTTGGTGTAGGCCTACAAATTTTGCTCATTTCTTCATCATAGCATGGTAATACTCTTTATCTGCAAGTGGCATGAATCTAAACATCGACTCTATATCATTCATCTTGGCCTCTGAGACATGGCTCTGTTTTGGAAGCATCCTTGGCTTGGGTAGGGTGCCAAGTTTCTCCTGGTTTTTCTTGGTCCTCTAAGGTCTACTATTACCTCATGCCGTGCATGTGATGTTTTGTAGTGAAGTGTGTATGGGCACTGATCAAATACGAGCTGACACACTTCAGAAAATGGCACCTGTTTGTACTTAAACAGTTTGGAACATGAGTGAAAGTCATAGAAATCTGATTCTCTCATCTGTATGACTCTGTATGGGTTGTTCCTGTTTACTTTGAGTAACACACGCAAGAATGACACGGGAGAGTAGAATTCAGATAATGCCATTGCCTTCTCAATTTGACTGTGCATGTTATCTACCTCTTGTACAGCAGAATGACCTGGGGTAGAGTACTTCATTGTAATCTGGTGAATCTTAGAATTCCTCATCAAGAATTCTGCCATAGCAAACGCCATTATGGAGTTTCTGTTTTGGGGCACACAGCTGTCACTCCATGTAATTATGCTTGTGGCGTCTGGGTGGTCAAGAATAATTTGGTCTAAAACCTTAACAAGTGCACTTGCAATGTCGTTAGCCCCCCTGCCTGACATCCCCTCTGTCCATATCGCACAATAGCCTTTCTTTGATAGAGAGCTATGAGCTGTAAGATTGTACAAGTTCAGTTTTCGTTTGTAGAAAAATGAACTGATCTCTGCACGTGGACAAGTTATAACATTCTGAAGGTCAAAACACACTACTAATGTGTTTTCAGCATCCCTGTCTGCCTGTCGCTCTTGGCGCTGCAGTTTTGTCGGCAATGTGTTTCTTCTGTTTGCTCTCAGCAACTTGGCTAAGAAGATTCTGGTCGAGAGCTGTCTGATAAGATTCACACTGATCACACCTATCTTTTTTAGGAATGTGAAAACTGAGGTTGAACTCAGAGTTGAAAATGAATCTATAGAAAGACTCCTTTACAGGTGTACTGCCCTCTTCAAGACATTTACGTTTGTACAGATCATACATTCGAGACACACTAAGCGTGGATTCCAGATACTGCCTCTCTGTCCTAGCCCTGCAGTAATGGGATTCAACAACAGGGAAAGACCTGATGTGATCCCGAACCTGCTCTTTTAGTTGGAGAGCTATCACATGTTTTGCATGTTTCCCTCTAGAATCAGGTTTTGGCATGCCAGTCGTTTGGTTTTTGTTAAAATGTGTGTTGTAAACTGGCTTTTGACTAATTGCCAGTGTGCCCAGGTAAAATGACTTGCACACTCTAATCCTCTCACCCTCAACATTCAGGCAGTATTTAAATGAGAATGCATTTTCTTTGTGATTCACAGCATGTTTGCCTTTCTTTCATCGCACATTCTGTTGTCATTGCAATGTAATCATGTTTCCTGTTTTGTGTCAATTTGTAGTAGTCCAAGAAACATTGTTCCCTTTCAGTAGGGGTTACCTTCTGTGTGCATTTAAATTTACAAGAGAGGGAACAATTTTTCTGTGATCCTACTTTTTTGGCTGGAACTTTTGTATTGCTTGCATTAGTGTATTCTTTGCCTTCTTGATGTAGCCTCTTGCGAATATTTGCTTTCCACATAGATGGCTTTGATGGTCTTTTTCTGGTCTTTTTCTTTGGCTCTGAGCTGGTAAGTGTGCCCCCCAGCTCCTCTCCTGCCATGCCCGACTCCTCTGCAGCCCCCAGCTCCTCCTCCACAGTCCCGACCAGAATGTCCGTAGCCCCTAACTCCTCCTCCACAGTCCCAACCAGAATGTCTGCAGCCCCCAGCTCCTCCTCCACAGTCCCAACCACTATGTCTGTAGCCCCCAGCTCCTCCTCCACAGTTCCAAACATGATGTCTGTAGCCCCAAGCTCCTCTTTTACAGTCCCAAACAGGTTGTCTGCAGACCCCAACTCCTCTTTTAGGGTCCTCAACTCCTCCTCCACAGCTCCTACCTCCTCCGCAGTCCCCAGCTCTTCAGATGTAGGTCCATGGTCAGGTGTGGCAAATTCTGCCCTCACTCCATCTTTAGCTGGCTCAGCATCACCAGCCTGTGGGAAAATTACTGATATTATACCATTGCTGGAATCATGTAGCACAATAGAAAATAAATGAGAATCAACTATAAAATTAAAATCCTTTTAGCCCCCCCCCCCCCAACACACACACACACACACACACACACATACCTTTTTACTTGCTTCAGTCCCTCCTGCAGGTGATCTCTTTCTTTTTTTCCCTCTCCGCCTGGCATTTTCCTTTCTACAAACACATTACCACACAATTAGAGCAACAAATACAATCACAGTTCATCTCCCTCTTCGGTGTCTGTTTCGGAGAACTGACCTCCTCTCCCTGCCCTACAGTCCTCGTTTCCCCGGCCGGACGTGGATCTGATCCCCTCGTCGGGCAATGATGACGTCATCTGTGCAGGCGACTCAAATCCCTCTTCTACTGCTCAAGTTATCCCTGGCATTTCCCATCTCTCTCTCTCCCCTAAATTGTCGGTCTATGACAATGGCTGCAAGAATCAACCTCCTGAAATTCTTATAATTGGTGATTCTATCATCAGAAATGTCCAGCTTCCAGGCTCCATCACTTATTGTCTCTCTGGTGGGAAAACTACTGACTTCATTGAACTGATACCAGTCCTCATTGATCTCCATCTGTCCGTCCACACTGTTCTGTTACACACCGGCACAAATGATGTCATGTCCAGACACTCCTCCAAACTCTATCATGATCTTGAGTCCCTGATTTTCACTGTTGAAAGCCTTGGGAAAAGGTGCATTCTCTCTGGCCCCATTCCCACACTGCTAAAAAGTTCTGAGCGTTTTAGTCGACTTTTTAGTTTGCACACGTGGATGCAGAACTTCACCACTGCAACAGGCCTTGGTTTTATTAGCAATTTTGATTACTTTTGGACTGAACATGACCTCTACAAAACTGATGGTTTACATCTGAACAGGAAAAGGACTGAACGATTATCAAGCAATTTTATTAACTTCATTGCTTTTAGCCTGAAATGATGTTTTTTCCAGCAAGACCCTGCCCTGTGCACTTTGTTTTCCTGTCAACACTGTCTCTGACAGTGCGGGTCCTGCTGTCATTGCTGTTGGCACTGCCTCCACTTCTGTCCCCCTTACTCTGCTTAATTCTTCCACAGCTGCAAAACCTGTAGCCTATCCTCAAACCTCTTCCCCTAAGTCAATTTCAACTCCTGTTTACTCTTATATTCCTATTAGAATTACTGACAGGCGCTGTATCCTGTCAAAATGCTCTCACTATCCAAATAGCAGTATCCTCGATTCCAGGAATCTTAATCGCCCCAGCACTCATAGGAGGGTCACATCTAACCTAATTAAGATAAAAACAGTTCCTGTCCCTCCAGCTCCTTCCCCAGTCGACCTCAGCTGTGCTTTACTTAACATTAGGTCACTCTCCAGCAAGACATTTTATGTTAATGATTTTATTACTCACCATTGTTTACATTTCTTTTTTCTCACTGAGTGTTGGCTTTCCTCCACTGCCAGTACTGTTCTTATTGAGACATCTCCTCCTGACTATAGCTTCTTATTCTCTGCCAGGCAAGTCAAAATGGGTGGAGGACTTGCGGTTATCTTCTCTAATCAATTTACCTGTACAGTATGTGCACTTGGGAACTTCACATCCTTTGAGTACCTGGCCATGCTTATTGGAACCCGTCAACATATCCTGGCATTACTCGTTTATAGACCACCTCAGTATATCCTACCTTTTTAACTGAGTTCTCTGAGTTTTTATCATCTGTTTTGATATATGATAAAATAGTCCTGCTTGGTGACCTAAATTTTCATGTTAATGATATTTTAGACGTCAAAGCAACTGAATTTCTGGATCTTCTTTCCAGTCAACTTTATCCAACATGTCTGGTCCCACTCATAATCATGGAAATACTTTGGATCTTGTTTTTACAAAAGATATTACTGCTGGGACTCCATCTATTCTTCAGGTTCCACTTTCAGATCGCTCTTGTGTCTTGTTTAACCTCCTCCTGCATGCACAGAGTACTCGCTCTGAACCTAGCCCCCACTCTTTTCGTTACATCAATGACCATGTCAAGTCTCTCTTAGCGGATCATTTGCCCGATAAACTTATGCCATTTTCCAACACAGCTTTGTCTGTCAACAGCCTTGCAAATAATCTAAACAGTGCACTGTTAGAATTGCTCGAGTTCTTTGCTCCTCTTAGAACCAGTAGTGGCTCTCGAGCTAAATCTGTGCCTTGGTTCTCCGACCTTACTCATTCATTAAAACGAGCTTGCCGCAGGCTCGAGAACAAATGGCGCGCCAGTAAATCGGAGTTCACTCGTCTCGCCTGGACTCTCAGTTTCAATCTGATTGAAACCAATAAGAACAATCATCGGGTCCTTTTTAATACTGTGGCCAGGCTCACACACCTGTCACCTGCTCCAAGCTCTTCTTTGACAGCTAATGATTTTTTTGAGTTTTTTACTGATAAAACTTCCTTAATAAGGAACAAGATCATCAGCCAGCAGATTCCTAGCAACACGACCGACCAGTGGTCGCCGCCCAGGTCTTGTAGTTCACTCTCACAGTTTCAACCGATCTCTACAGGGCCTCTCTGGTTGCCACCACAAAGTCTACCACATGTTCATTAGATCCTATCCCTTCTGATCTCCTTAAGGAACTTTTTCCTGTACTGAGTGGCCCCCTACGTACCATCTTGAACACTTCCCTCTCTGAGGGGTCTGTCCCCGAACTATAAATCCGCTATCATTAAACCGCTCCTTAAGAAACCCAATAGTGATCCACTGGTTCTTGCTAATTACTGTCCTGTCTCCACTCTCCCCTTCTTTTCCAAAATACTTGAGAGAATCGTTGCTGATCAACTGATTGCCCACCTTTCTGCCAATAATCTTTTTGACAACTTCCAATCTGGTTTCCGCTCCTGTCACTCTACTGAAACTGCTCTTACTAGAGTAGTTAATGACCTACTTGTCACCACTGACTCTGGATCAGCGTCTTTACTATTAATACTGGATATAAGTTCTGCGTTTGACACAATCGATCATTGTGTGCTTCTACACCGACTGGAGCATTGTGTTGGTATTCAAGGGCTGGCACTCTCATGGTTCCAGTCCTACTTATCTTGTAGAACCCAATGTGTTAGTTTTAAGAACTCTTTATCAGATTGCTCTACAGTTATCTCTGGTGTACCCCAGGGGTCCGTCCTGGGCCCTCTGTTGTTTAATATTTACATGCTCCCATTGGGTAGGATTATTGCAGAATATGGCATAAAGTTCCATTTCTATGCTGATGACACGCAGCTATATATCCCTCTGTAGCCTAGTGACCTCTCTCAAATACAAAATCTTGAAGTATGTGTCAGTCGAATCAAGGTCTGGATGTACTAACTTCCTTATGCTTAATACTGCTAAGACTGACTTGCTGGTGATTAAACCCAATAACTATAAGTACTTATCCGAGAGTCTGTGTCTTAATATTGATGGTTGTCTGATCCCTGAAAGCTCCCACATTAGAAACCTTGGTGTTATTTTTGATTCGACCCTGACTTTTCAGCCTCACATAAAGGAAATCACTAAGACAGCTTTTTCACTTACGCAATATTGCAAAAATCCGCTCTGCCCTATCCTTGCGCAGCGCTGAGGTGGTTCTCCATGCCCTTGTGTCTTCCCGGTTAGATTTTTGTAATACCCTTTTTTCTGGCCTCCCCAGCAGTACAACGAGGAGTCTTCAGCTCGTGCAAAACTCAGCTGCTCGCCTTTTAACAAGGAAAAGCAGATTCTGCCACATAATTCCTGTCTTGGCATCATTACATTGGCTGCCCATTCAGGCTAGAGCTGATTTTAAAGTCCTTCTCTTAACTTATAAAGCTTTGAATGGACTTGAATCATCTTATCTAAGTGAATTGCTTACTCCCTACTTTCCGTCATGTCCTCTTCACTTTCTTAGTTCAAACCTCCTTGTCATTCCATCGATTAATAAAAAGTCAGCTGGTGGCAGGGCCTTCTCTTACCGTGCTCCTCTTTTATGGAATGGCCTTCCACTTGAAATCAAAGGAGCTTCATCTATTGAAAAGTTTAAGTCCCGTCTTAAAACCTACCTTTTTACCCAACATTTTGGTTCAATCTAATTCTTAACTGTCTTTTTATTGCCCTTTGGTGCTTTTGTATTGTCTTATTGTATGTTTTTATTGTACTTGATCTTACTGTATTTATTGTTAAGTGTATTGAGACCATGTACCATGGTGATTTTGCACTTTAAATAAATTGATTGATTGATTGATTGATCCAAACAATGCTTTGCCAAACATCAGTTCAAAATAGGTTTTTATCATTTGCTAAGACTAGTGCTAGCTAATGTTAGCTAGCATTACCTAACATGACCTAATTCTAAAAGTTGCCCTCAGCAAAATCCAAACTCTATAATGCAACTGCAAATGGAAATTCAGTCATATCCAATCATTTCCTTGCCAAACATCAACGTGATTTTTTATCATATTCTAGCTAGCTAACGTTAGCTAACACTAGCTAACGTTAACTAACATTAGCTATTTTTTAAAAGTTGTCTTCAGCAGAATTCATTCAAATAAACACAAGAAGTTTGTGCTCTAGAAAAGGATCAACACTCAGTGAATAATCTCCTAAACCCTATGATACACTATTATGGCAAGGCTTAACTATACAGACCAATGAGCAGTGATAACTAACATGTCTTTGGGGTCATCGGGTGGGAACCTCCTTTCACCAGTGTTTCGTCTAGTTGGTCCCACGACACCTCCAGGAGGCTAGACAGTGAACTCTGGCGTCCCAGAGACACTCCCCTAATGCCAGGTCTCACTGCTCCACACACTGACCACACAACCTCCTTTACCTTACCTATACTACCACACAGGAGGTAGACCCAGGGAAGGAAACCTTGTTAGGCTATCTCCCTCCCCCGCCGGGTTAGGCAGTACAGTCTACCTCCCCACCTGCTGCATGGCCTCAAACAAAATGAATTCAACTAGGCCACTCCCACACTTAAATAACCTTCACTCTAATTCACACACTACATAACATAACTACAGTGTAAGCTAAAGTTAAAGGAGATAAATGAACTCACAGGATCAGCAAACACACTCACCCTGCCGCATGGCCTCAAAATGGCCACCAAATGGATTCGACTAGGCCACACCCACACTTAAATAACCTTCCTCTTCCTCCTTACTTACACATGGCTTTCACAGCCCTAATTCACACTCTAATTCACACACTACATAACATAACTACACTATAAGTTAAAGCTAGAGGAGATAAATGAACTCACAGGATCAGCAAACACACTCACCTTGCAGCATGGCCTCAAGCAAAAGGGATTCAAATAGGCCACTCCCCACTTAAATAGCCTTCCTCTTCCTGAATTTCCTCCTGACAGGAAGTGGATCTCTCCACCAGATCTCAAGGAGTTATGTGCCCTGCTTAGTAGTTCCCCTGCTGGCCCCCAACTAACATTATTCCTTCTGTAGTAAATGAACTTGCTGGTTCTCATGGCTTCATCTGACATTTCCTTCACTGTCTTCTTCAAACTCTGTCCCCGCACTCCGAGTTCCCCCAGGAGCGAGATAGCTGATCTTGCTATAAATCCCCTACACCCCACTTCCACTGGACAAATCCTAGTCTTCCATCCTCGCTGCTCAGCTTCTGCTCCTAAATCTGCATATCTAAGCTTTTTCCTTTCATAAGCTTCTTCCACTGAGTCTTCGAAGGGAATTGTCAGTTCAATGAAATAAACTATCCGTTGACTCAATGACCACAACACTATGTCAGGCCTCTGCTTAGTACAAACTATTTCCTGGGGAACAACAAGCTTTCCCCAAATCTACCTGCATTTCCCAATCACAAGCACCTACTAGGCGGCCACACCCCTGCCTCCTTACTAACTTATCCCTTCTGTATTTCTCTCCCTCACGGACAAACTGAATTGCTAAATTCCTATCTTTATAACCTTCTGAATTGACCTCTCTTCGTTTCCCTTCGATTCCTGCAGCTAAACATTTCAACACCTGGTTATGTCGCCACGTATATCGGCCTTGTGACAAACTAACCTTACAGCCTGACAAAATATGCTTTAAGGTTGCCGTACCTGAACACAATGGGCATGATGGGTCCTCATTTACCCACAGTTTTAGGTTCTGGGGAGTTGGTAGCACATCATATGTAGCCCCTACCAGGAATTTAATACTATTCTCCTCCATACTCCACAGGTCCCTCCAACTGAGCTTCCTCTTCTCTACACTTTCCCAATTCAACCACTGTCCCTGTTTAGCCTGGGCCACTACCTTTGCACCCCTTACTATCTCCTCCTGTCTACGTATCTGTTCCACAACCAGCTTTCTTTTATCTTTGGGACCTGCTGTATTCCAAACCGGTTTGCCTGAGCCAAGCCCCAGGCCTCCCCGGCCAAACTGAACATTACCTACGATCTCCGCATGCCTAAGAGCTGCCTCTGCCTGCTGAACTGCCGTTCTTGGGTTCCACTTCCTCCCCTTGGTTGGATTTGGAACCACACTCCTAACTACTACGTCCTTACTCCCAGACAACAAAAGCTCTGTCCTGACCTTAGTACATTTAAATTCCTCTGTCAAACTATACTATTGGTTGAAGTATCCCTTTTCCATACAATGCAACACTACTTAGGCACCTAGGAGCGCCCAACCACTTCCTAATATAGGAGCTAACTGACCTTTCAACTCTCTCCACAACAGATATTGGGATTTCATAAACTGACAATGGCCACATTAACCTGGGATATAGTCCAAATTGTAAACACCACAACTTCAATTTTCCTGGAAGCTCTGATTTATCTATTCTAGCCAGTCCTTCAGCCACCTCTTTTCTAAATGTCACCACCTGTTCCTTATCATTCAACTCTACATTGTACCACCTACCTAAACTCTTCACTGACTTTTCCCTAATTGTTGGGATGTCCTCATCATCTATGACAAACTTCCTATCACTTAACTTCCCTCTACATATCGAGATGCGTCTAGATTTACTAGGCTTGATCTTCATGCTGGCCCACTTCAGGTTCTTATTTACCTTCTCTAGTAGCCTCTTTGTACATGGCATTGTTGTGGTCACCAGTGTCATGTCATCCATGTAAGCCCTAACTGGTGGAAGATGCAACCCGTTCTGCTGTCTCTCACCACCTACCACCCACTTAGAAGCCCTGATGATTACTTCCATCGCCATAGTAAATGCTAATGGAGAAATTGTACACCCTGCCATGATGCCTTTTCTAGCCTCTGCCAACCTGTTGTGAAATCTGCCGTACTTAGACACAACCTAATATCCTGAAAGTATGCTTTCACTAAGTTAACAACTGCCTGTGGCACTCTGAAGTAATCAAACGCACTCCAAATTAGGCTGTGGGGTACTGAACCAAACGCATTTGCCAGATCTAAGAATACTACATGTAGGTCCCTTTTGTTAATCTTCGCTGCCTGAATCTGGTGCCAGATCATGCTAGTGTGCTCTAAACACCCTGAAAAACCTGGTATTCCTGCCTTCTGCACCATGGTATCAATTAATCTATTCCTTTCTAAGTAGCTAGCTAATCTCTGCGCAACTACACTGAAGAAAATCTTCCCCTCCACATTCAAGAGGGAAATCATCCGGAACTGGCTAATGTCCACAGACTCCTTCTCCTTAGGAATGAGGACACCTCCTGCTCTACGCCATGCTCTTGGTATAACTTGTTTTTCCCAAACTATTCTTAGCTGTTTCCACAAAAATTTAAGTGTATCAGGCGCACTTTTGTAAACCCGGTAGGGGACTCCATTAGGCCCTGGGGCCGAGGAAGCCTTTGCACGCCTGACCACCTCCTGAACTTCCTTCCACCTAGGTGGCCTAACGTCCATCTCATGCTCTATTGCTCCTAATGGAGGGATATCGGGTGGGAAACCGACTATCCTGTTCTTCTCTAAATCTGAATATGTGTTTCTCAAATAATCTTCAACCTCTAACCTTTCTGCTTTAAGCTGCCCTCCCTTTTCCTGACTGAACAATCCTTTAACAAATTTAAAAGGGTCCTTGAAAAAACCTGTCCTAGCATATTCCTTCTTCCTCCTCTTTTTCCTAAGATGCTCTGCCCTTCTAAGAACCGCTAGCCTGCTTCTCAGCTCCTCTTGCAACACCTTAATTCCCTCCCTTTCTTCTTCTGTAGCCTTTTTCCACTGCTTTCTTAACTGTCTCCTTTCCTTGACTAACTTCTCTATTTCTCTTTGCCGCCTAGATTTACCTGCCTGTACCCTCCCACTCCTCTTTCTCTCATGCACCCCAAACCTCTCTACACCATATGAATACATTATATCTCCCATCTTTTCTAACCTTTCTATTGCATTTCCTCTAAGCCTACTCAAGATTACTGATAAATCTCTATTAACTATCTCCCATTCTTTCCTGTCATTTGCTCTAGGCCATCTAATTCTAACCTTTTGCTCCATGGTTCTCTCTCTGACTGGCGTACTGGCCTCAGTGTCACCTGCATCCTCTCTTACTACCCCCTCCTCCTTCTCCTCAGTGACAGCGTTACTGATATCCTGCGAACTGTGGTTTTCTACCTGCCGCTGGATTTCATCCGACTGACTCGACTGACTTCTTAGGAAGTACTGATCAATGCGGCTACTCTGCCCCTTCTTTGCCACACACTTCTTCTTTCCCTGATGAGTTCTGAGGCCTTTCACTGATGTTACTTTCTGCCAGCCACAAGGACAAACCTGAAGCATCTTGTTCTCAACTGTGCTACTTTTATCCTCTACAGATGCGCTCGCCTTGCCCTGAGTGCTGCTAATTCTAGCCCTGGAGGATAAGTCCGTGCCCCTATCCTTCACTGAGTTACAGATCCAAGTCATAGTCGTGTCCGTTCCAATGTCTGTTACCATGTAATCCACCTGTGAGTCATCTTCCACCCCTGCTCTCGCTGACTCTTGGGGTATTTTCCTTATGTTGGCTGTAGCTAATTTTGGTTGTAGTAGGGCTGCTAGGCCTCACCACTGCTACCATGGGTTGCTAACCCATGCCAGCACCTATGGGGTCTTTTCCCTCCTGTCAGCTCTCTTTCCAAGCGGTCACATGGTCTTTCCCTTGTTGTCAGCTGCCCTGTTCACAGCAGTCACTAGCTGGGCTAGCTCTGAATTCAAATAAACACAAGAAGTTTGTGCTCTAGAAAAGGATCAACACTCAGTGAATAATCTCCTAAACCCTATGATACACTATTATGGCAAGGCTTAACTATACAGACCAATGAGCAGTGATAACTAACATGTCTTTGGGGTCATCGGGTGGGAACCTCCTTTCACCAGTGTTTCGTCTAGTTGGTCCCACTACACCTCCAGGAGGCTAGACAGTGAACTCTGGCGTCCCAGAGACACTCCCCTAATGCCAGGTCTCACTGCTCCACACACTGACCACACAACCTCCTTTACCTTACCTATACTACCACACAGGAGGTAGACCCAGGGAAGGATCTACCTCCTGTGTGGTAGTATAGGTAAGGTACCGATATCCCTCCAAAAGCATGACAAAGAAAGATATTACTTCAACAAAATCTCACTGTAGATTAGGGCTTGCCTCAAAATGATTACTAAATTAACATTAGCACACAATCAATAGCCCGGTAATATAGATATCCTATTTGGTAGTGTGGTAGTGATTATACTGCACAGGAATGACAATTTCCTCAACTAGAACTGAAACTAAAGTGATTTTAAGAAGAGAACTCACCTGTTCTTTGTTAGTTTATCGATGGAATCAAGAACCCTTAAATTGCGGGTAAATCTGGCTTTCGTTTTATGAGACATTTTTCCATCTTCTAAATATTGGGGTGAAAAAGACAACTTGGCACAATAAAGAGACAGTATTTAACCCCCAGTATTTGATTGGTCCTTCTGTAAATATTCCAAAAGATGATTGGGCCACAGATAGAACCTTATAACTCCAAGTCTGAGTGTAACTTTGTAGATAGAACCTTTTTGTTTTCTGAATAAAACACCCAAAATTAATTTTATTTTTAAAAAACACCTTAAATAATGTTCATAAGTTATACCAGAGTAAGAATATGTAAATAACTCAATTTTGACAAAAATGTCAAATAGAACCTTATTATTCTAGGGTAGCGATTAGTGTCCTGAAACATGCAGTGCTGCTGTCTGTCATGTAACATTTCATCTTGTACTATGTCTGCTGATTCTGCTAAATCATCAACCTCAGCCTTTTCTACAACCTGACCAACAACCTCACTTCCTGTACCAGCTTCTTCACTTCCTGTACCAGCTTCATCCTCACTAGCTGATCCAGCCTCTTCCTTGTCCCCATCTTCCTGCCTACAAAACTCATTAATCCACTCCTCATTAAACTCTATGTCTCTCTAATGAACATTGGTCCTCTTTAAATACTCCTGCGCCTGTCTTACATGCAACGGATCCACAAATTGGTACTCGTAATGTCCCTTATGTGTCAGCTTGCGCTTTAACTTCACCTGCACCAAAGACCCTTCCATACTCGAACGCGGCAGCACATTACTAGTTTGCGTAATGTTGGCGTCACTGGACCATGTACTCCATTTTGCCCCCCTTTAGGCAATGCCAACATTTTCATAAAAGGAATATGCAAGGCTATCAAATGCTGCTCTATATTATTCAGACATCCCAGTTCTGGTGGAACAGGATCGACATCCAAGTTCTTACTGCAACATTCAGCTGGCATCTCACCTGCACTAATCTTACGATGACACGTATGACAAATCCACAGCTGACCCCTACATAACACCAACTGACAAGGCACAACACACTGATCGTTACATATATGCAAATACTTCTCACTAATGCACTGTTCTGCAATACCCGCTGTAGCCAAACTTGTACCATACACTTCCCTTACACAGCTCTGCACCTGATTTCTAAACAACAACCTATGACACACACAACACACAAAATCTGGACCATCTCTGACCTTTTCCAAAAACTGCTCCATAACAAAACCAAAGTCGACTGACTTCTCCATCCTCTGCTTCCTACTCAACCTGACGCTATCCATAACCCTCTCTCTGAGCGCTCAACCCTTTCTTGATATTTACTAACACATCATTTTAACCCTCTGTCTGTGCTCAATACTTTCTCTATACTTCGCTATACTCTTAGCTTTACTAATTGCTTTAACTTTCTCCCTGTGCTCAATGCTTTCTCTATACTTCACTATACTCTTAGCTTTACTAATCGCTTTAACCCTCTGCCTGTGCTGGATGTTCTCTGTTTATTTACTAACCTTCCTCGCTTTAACACTTTCTCTATGCAATACGTTCTCCTGATACATCTTCATAAACTTTACTTTACGTCTCTCCCTAAGCAACCTACTGATTTTCTCCTGTGTCCCCTTTCTCTGCCTCAAATACTTTGATTTTACAGGCTTACGACCTACGCCTTCAGACCCTATACATTCATTACATCCAACGGCTAACTTCTCACTATCCACAACATCTGTCACTCTAGACCTAATGCTATAACCTGACACATCACTAAGTTTACAGTAACTATAACAAATCTGCAGTCCAGGCTTATGCACACAAACATATGTCATGTCCCATGAAATTCTCTACATAAATACACTCTGCTGACAAAAACGTAGCGTTACACTTGTACTTAACCAACATCCATCATAAAAAGTACACACACTAACTCCTAACCAATCTGCTGTGACCTGGATTTCTACCTCTGTAGCCCAACTGTTCACATTTCTCATCCTGGACTGCTGAAGATACTCTGAAACAGATGAATACTCACTTCTCAGAAGACTTGCATACTTATCTGCATTCCTTTCTAACTCCTTACATACAGCTAGCCTAATCTTGCGATGGTGCTTCTGTGAGCCACTCACAGCCTAAGAGATGGCTCTGAAGAAGCACTTACCATCAGCCACAATCCTCTCATTTAAACACGGGACCCCTAACAGCCCCACCTCTGTGGACACCAAACCACTGACCTTCCCATAGTCTATATTCAACTTGCTACACGAAGCTTTACAGACATCTACACTAAGAGGTTGGAAGAGCAGCTCCTCATTTGCCGCAGCCCTAACAAATTCTACATCTGTATTTACCTCACTAACATCAAATGTCTTTAATTTCTTCAACACACTAGTGCGAGAAGAAATTTTACGCTTTCTACCATCACTAACTTTTGACTGCCGCTGAACCACTGCTCACCTGACTGGCTAAAGTCGCAACAGAAATGCCAGACAGTGCTGGACTTACAGTTACACCAGCACCACACTCAGACATACAATTTCCTGAGGAAATGTGACTCTGCCACTGGAGCAGTACTCATCTCAGTACTACAGCTCTCCACAGAAACACAAGACAGCACTGGGCTTGCACCCTCACTGACACTAATGCCACACAGCTCAAAGAGCTTCTGCCTAGAACTGAGACTGTCTGCCAAACAACAGATGTATCCATAGAGATCATCCAGACAATCAAACTGCAACACCACACTTTTACCATCACTATGCACTAACCCAATGTCACAACGCGAGTGACTATGGGAGTAGTTCAGTCATCATTAGTGAGGATGGACGGTTTGCTGTGGTAGACATTGTGTCATAATACATGTACTATACTGACTGAAGATCCTCTCCAGTCCATTTCTCAGACTGATGAACACACCACTTTCAATGTGTTCACCCTCAGTCACGCCTACTTCACCCAACACTGTGTCACCGTGGCTAAACCTAAACAATTGCTCCTCTACCACAAACTGCTTTGGCAAATCTCCAACAGACAGCAGATTTGATTTGTGGCTAAAAATGTTCAGGTCACGCAAACTAGTGTACAACTCATCACCTACAACCAACACGCTATCAACATCAAACCTATCCCACGACAACACACTCAACAATGTGTTTTTTTTTTTTCCCTTTATTCACCATTTAGTGCATACAAATATATATACATATAAACAAATATAAAGACAAATATGAAGATAACAAGCAGTGAAATTGCTTGCAACCAGTGGTGATTAATAAAACAGGCAGATATAAACAAAACAAATTCAAACAACAACAACAATAGCGACAGTGGTAGCAACACCAAAGAAAAAGAAAGAGACAAAACTTAAAAAAAAGGGAAATAACAAGAACAAACAAGACAAAATTGAGATAAACAAAACAAGCAAACAAAACAGAACAAAAACAAACAAAAGAATCAAGTAGATTGTATGATCTGTTTGGGTTTGAATTTCGGGTTACAGGATGGGTTTTGTTTGGTGATCTTCCTTTTTTTTTTGTTTCCCCCTTCTTTCTTTTTTTTCCCTTCTCCTCTCCTTTTTGATATGTTCCCATATACACGTTTTATTTTATGCCCTCCCCCAGCTACATGCCTGTGTTTGCTTATATTAATGTTGTGGCATCAGCTCACCGGCAGAGGAATTGCGCTGAGAATTGATACGTATATATTATTGAATTGTTCCAATTGGTTTGTCTGTAAAGCTGATTGTTTTTCCATTGATATCTGTTGTGTTAATAGATCCAGCCATTGTGTGATGTTGACCTTTTTCCTATTTAATTATATCGTTTTCTTGGCAATAGTTAGGGCCACAAGTAGGGGTGTTATGATTTGTTTTGAATTTGTACTAAATATATCCATATTGCCAAGTAAGCAGATGGACGGAGACAGTGGGATATTACAGCCAGTGAATTGTGATAGTATGGTGGTTACTTCTCTCCAGAATTGTTGGATTGGTGGACAGAGCCAGAGTGCGTGGAAGTGGTCATCTGTTGTATTGAGTGTATGAATGAATGAATGAATGAATGGTTTATTTCAGTTACAATCTACAGTACAAAACTTAAATTGTGTGCATTCAGCTGACAAAGAATTATTATACATACTTGCACTAAACATTTTTTTTTCCTCACAAAAAAAAAGTTTTAACAAGCTCTGTAACCGAAAAAGGAATAGGCTGAAGCCAAGGCTTATTTTTGCCTATCCTGTACAATGAGTGCATGTGTCTGAATTGGCCAGCCTCATTAAATGCATTTTGTGATGTGTGATGTGAGTTCTGTGGATGATCTTGTATTGTATCAGTCTTATGTTATATGTGCTATATGTGTTGCTGGACATATTGAAAATGTTGTTGCAAATGTTGTTCCAGAATTGGCTGTCAGTGTTAATGTTAAGATCTTTTTCCCATTTGTTTATTGGAATATAATGTGTATTGTCAGTGGAGGATATAAGTTTATACAGTTTTGAGAGTGTTTTTTTGTTTGATTTTGCGATTTTATTGATGCTGTCCAGTAGTTGTGGTTGTTCTAGGTGTGTGTTTGAAATGTCTAATTTTGTTTTGATGGTATTTTTTAATTGGATATATTGTAGAAATTGTTGTGTTCCAAGGCCATATGTATCAATAAGTTGTTGGAATGGTAAAAGAGTGTTATGGTTAAAAATGTGGTGGAGGTGCGTGATCCATTTGGTGCCTGTTAGAGGTGATTTATTTGCAGTGATGTCTGGATTGTTCCATATGGGTGTTTGAGTGGTAGGTGAGATTGTAGTGTTTTTTATTTTATTGACTTTCCACCAAGCTGTCAGAGTTGTGGCAATTGCGATATTTTTAAAGCAGTTGTGGTGTTTGATTGTGTTGCTGATGAAGGGCAGGTCAGTTCGTGCTATGTCTTGGCATTCTGTTTGTTCTATCCATGAGTGTTGGTGATGAGTTGCGTGAATCCATTTGATGAAGTATTGTAACTGATTTGTTAAATAATAGTGGTGGAAATTTGGTGCTTCTAGGCCTCTGTGACGTTTGGATTGTTGTAATGTGTTAAGTTTTATTCTGGGTTTTTTGTTTTTCCAATAGAATGTTGTTGTTAGTGTGTCCAGTGTGTTAAACCATTTTGCTGTAGGTTGGGTTGGGATCATTGTAAATAAGTAGTTGACTCTTGGTAATATCATCATTTTTATTGTGGCTATGCGTCCTATAATTGAAAGTGGTAGTGTCATCCATCGGTTTAAGTCATCTTGTATTGTTTTTAGAAGTGGAGTGAAGTTCAAGTGGAACAACTCTGACAGCTTGGGGGAGAATTTTATGCCTAGATATGTGATGTTGCCGGTAGGGGGTGGTAAGTGAGGGATCTGTGATGTGACATGAGAGCTGTCTCCGTTTAATGCTAGAATGGTGGACTTGTTCCAGTTTATTGTGTAGTCAGAGATACTGGAGTATGTATTGATGGTTTGGATAAGTTCTTTGACTGATATGTTTGGGTTCTGAATGAATAAAGTACATCATCTGCATATAAGCTTATTTTATGCATCATGTTATTAGTGCGGATACCAGTGATGTTGTTTTGACGTATTGCTGCTGCTAATGGTTCAATGAAAAGTGCAAATAATGAAGGTGAAAGTGGGCATCCTTGTCTTGTGCCTCTATGCAGGGTGAATTTTTTTGAGATTTGGTTGTTGGTCATGATTGTTGCTTTTGGTTTATTGTAAAATGTTTTAATCCATTGTATATACGACTGTCCAAAACCAAATTTTTCCAGAGTTTTTATGAGAAATGTCCAGTTCACTTTGTCAAATGCTTTTTCTGCGTCAAGTGAGAGGATGACAGTTTTTAATTTATTGTGATTGGATATATTTATCAAATAGAAAAGACAGCGTGTGTTATTCGATGAATGTCTGTCTTTAATGAATCCTGTTTGATCTGGATGAATAAGTGATGAGATTACTGATTCTATTCGAGTTGCTATTGCTTTGCTGATAATTTTGATATCTGTGTTCATTAGGGAGATGGGCCTGTAACTTGAGCAGTGAGTTGGGTCCTTGTTTGTTTTGAGTAATACTGAAATTAGTGCTGTGTTCATATGATAAGGAATGCATTTATGTTTTTTTATCTCATCTGCCATTCTAGTGAATAATGGTGATAGTGTTTGCCAGAAGTGTTTATAAAATTCGGTGGGGAATCCATCCAGTCCGGGGGCTTTGTTATTTGACATTGTTTTTAGTGCTTTTTCATATTCTGTAGATGTTAATGGGGTGTCAAGGATGTCTGCTTGGTCCTTTGTTAGTGAGGGTAATGTGATGCTATCTAGGATTTTTTCTATTGCTGCAGAGTTTTTCTCTTTGTCGTCATTGTATAAATTACTGTAGTATTGTCTAAAGATGTTGTTTATTGTTTGTGGATCACTGGTGTTATTCCCTCTTGAGTCTTTAATTGTTGTGATTAGTGATTTTTCTTTATTGCGTTTAAGTTGATTTGCTAGATACTTGCCAGATTTGTCATTGTCTTAAAAATGGTTATATCGTAACCTTTGTAGCATGAATTGTGTCTTTTTATTGATGATATTGTCAAGTTGGAATTTGGTTTCTCTAATTTCTTTTAGTGTTTGTTCTGTGGGGTTGGTTGCATGGGAATTGTGTAGTTGTTTGATTTTTTTCCTCCAGTTTGTTTTCCAATTCTTGTTCTTTCCTCTTTTTATATGTGGAGTATGAGATGATTTTTCCTCTTAGTACTGCTTTGGCTGTTTCCCAGATGAGTGTTGGTGAAGTATTTGCTATGTCGTTTGTTTCCATGAATAATGTCCATTCTTAAACTCGATGCCTAATGCACAAGTGGTTGATTTAAAGAAATACTGTGAAATGTAAAACACAGTGCAATGCATGTTGGATGGATGTTTAACATTTGTTGGTGGCATTTGATGAGCTTTTTTAATGACAAACTTCTAACTATTAGAGGCAACATTCATGGCCTCCTGTCCGCAGATAGTACCTATCTAACCTCAAACACAGCTGTAAGACCTAATGTATATTTAGATTGCTTCTCCCCAATTTCTCTTCAAGAATTGACCACAGTTATTTCTTCATCTAAGTCATCAACGTGTCTCTTAGACCCCATCCCAACTAGGCTACTCAAAGAGGTCTTACCTTAGTTAACACTCATATATTAAACATGATCAATATATCCTTACCACAGTCTTTAAGGTAGCTGTAATTAAACCTCTACTAAAAAAGCCCATCCTGGATCCAGAGGTGTTAGCCAACTATAGACCAATATCTAATCTTCCATTTATGTCAAAGGTCCTTGAGAAAGTAGTCGCAGACCAGCTGTGTGATTTTCTCCATGATAATAATTTATTTAAGGAATTACAGTCAGGATTTAGAGTGCATCATAGCACTGAGACAGCACTAGTTAAAATTACAAATGACCTTCTGATTTCTTCAGACAAAGGACTCGTCTCTGTACTTGTTTTATTAGATCTTAGTGCGGCGTTTGACACTATTGACCATCAAATTCTGCTACAGAGACTGGAACACTTAATTGGCCTAAAAGATTCTGCACTAAGCTGGTTTAAATCTTATTTATCTGATCGTTTTCAGTTTGTTGACGTTCATAATGAATCATCCTTACGTACTAAAGTTTGTTTTGGAGTTCCGCAAGGTTCTGTGCTCGGACCAATCCTATTTATTCTATATATGCTTCCTTTAGGTAACATCGTTCGAAATCACTCTATGAATTTCCATTGTTATGCGAATGATACACAGTTGTAATTAACTAAACTCCATAACTACCTTAAAGACATAAAAACCTGGATGAGCACCAATTTCCTGATGTTAAATTCAGACAAAACTGAAGTTATGGCTCTTGGCCCCAAACAAATCAGAGACTCTTTATCTGATGACATAGTTTCTTTCGATGGCATTGCTCTGGCCTCTACCACTACCGTAAGAAACCTCGGAGTAACATTTGATCAAGATTTGTCTTTTAATTCTCATTTAAAACAAACCTCACGGACTGCATTTTTTCATCTGCGTAATATTGTGATAATTAGGCCTATCCTGACCCGAAAAGATTCATAAAAATTGGTCCATGCTTTTGTTATTTCAAGGCTGGATTACTGTAACTTTCTATTATCAGGTAGCTCTAGTAAATCCTTAAAAACTCTCCAGCTAATTCAGAATGCAGCAGCACGTGTACTAACAGGAATGAAGAAACGATATCATATTTCTCCTGTTTTAGCTTCTCTGCACTGGCTCCCTGTAAAATCCAGAATTGAATTTAAAATCCTACTGTTAACTTATAAAGCTCTAAATGATCAAGCTCCATCATATCTTAGAGAGCTCATAGTGCCTTATTATCCCACCAGAACACTGCACTCTGAGAATGTAGGGTTATTTGTGGTCCCTAAAGTCTCCAAAAGTAGATCAGGAGCCAGAGCCTTCAGCTATCAGGCTGTTCTCCTGTGGAATCATCTTCCTGTTACGGTCCGGGAGGCAGACACCGTCTCCACATTTAAGACTAGACTTAAGACTTTCCTTTTTGATAAAGCTTATAGTTAGGGCTGGCTCAGGCTTGCCTTGTACCAGCCCCTAGTTAGGCTGACTTAGGCCTAGTCTGCTGGAGGACCCCCTATAATACACCGGGCACCTTCTCTCCCTCTCTCTCCCTCTCTCTCTCATGTCCTATTACTGCATCTGGCTAACTCAGCTTCTTCTCCGCAGCCTTTGTGCTCCACTGTCTCTCAAGTTAACTCATATCGCAGCGGTGCCTGGATAGTGTGACGTGTGTGGTTGTGCTGCTGCCATGGTCCTGCCAGATGCCTCCTGCTACTGCTGCTGCTGCCATCATTAGTCATTAGTCATACTTCTACTGTTATTATACACATGATTATTATCACACATGTATACTGGCAGATACTAATATATACTTTCAACATATTGTACCACAGTAGCCAGAACTATAATGATAATATTATTACTTTTATGAATGTTGTTGTAAGCTACTGCCATTACCATCTGTCCTGCATATCTCTCTCTCTCTCTCTCTCTCTCTCTTTCTCTCTCTCTGTCTCTCTTTCTGTCTCATTGTGTCATACAGATTACTGTTAATTTATTATGCTGATCTGTTCTGTACGACATCTATTGCAAGTCTGTCCGTCCTGGAAGAGGGATCCCTCCTCAGTTGCTCTTCCTGAGGTTTATACCATTTTTTTCCCCAGTAAAGGGTTTTTTTGGGGGGGAGTTTTTCCTTATCCGCTGTGAGGGTCCAAAAGACAGAGAGATATCGTATGCTGTAAAGCCCTGTGAGGCAAATTGTGATTTGTGATATTGGGCTTTATAAATAAAATTGATTGATTGATTGATTGATTGATTTAATTACAGCTACATTAAAAGACTGTGGTACATAGCCTGTTAATAAGGATATATTGATCATATCTAATATATGAGTGTTAAAGGTAAGACCTCCATAAGTAGCCTAGTTGGGATGGGGTCTAAGAGACATTTTGATGATTTAGATGAAGAAATCACTGCGGTCAATTCTTGAGGAGAAATTGGGGAGAAGCAATCTGTTATATGTTAGTTCTTACAGCTGTGTTTGAGGTTAGATAGGTTCTATCTGAGGGCAGGAGGTCATGAATTTTGCCTCTAATAGTAGGCAAAATAGAATTTTGTCATTAAAAAAAGCTCATAAAATCATTACTGCTAAGGGCTAAAGGAATACAAGGCTCAATAGAGCTTTGACTCACAGTCAGCCTGACTACAGTGCTGAAAATAAACCTGGGGTTATTCTTGTTTTCTTCTGTTAATGCTGAGTAATGGTTTGCTCTGGCATTGCGGAGGCCCCTCTTATACGTTTTGAGACTTTCTGCCCAGATTAAACGAGATTCATCCAGTTTGGTTAATCGCCAGTTTCTTTCAAATTTTCGCAATATTTGTTTTCACCTACGGGTTTGAGAGTTATACCAAGGAGCGAACTTTCTTTGCTTTGTTAACTTCAAATCATTACAGACTGCTAAATTAACCCAATAAACATACTGCTGGCTCATACCGACAACAGTATAGTGGTGGTTAGTGCAAAAAACACATGTATTTGTACAATGCAGCGATGTTCATGGTTGCACAGTCCTCGGCCACTATTTCCAGTTTGAAAAGTGGTCCCTCCCCTTACGCTACATAGCCAAGATGATGACCATTGAGGACGAGAAGTTTCCATAGCATAGATATTGTATACATTAGATACCTCGTTGACGGCTTCAGCCTGTTTCAGCAATGCGTCACCAAAGATACACCAAAATATATTTACAAAGTTTCTTATATATTGTTTATATTATATATATATTGGTCTATCTTTTAATATTATTATTAAAAAAAAATTATTCTATTTTTAAAAAAATTATATTTAGACTATCCGATGTATCACTAAGGTTGCATTTATGAATGATCCATATTTGTATTGTTTTTAATGTTAATCTGAACCAGCTGGTTTCTGTTAAAAGGGACACACGCCCACAAATCATTTAACGCTGAGGACGGCTATGAGCTGAAATGCGTCCATTCGACTGCTGCTGTACAATCCACTGTATTAAAAAGTATTATACTTATTAGTGAGTGCTGTCGGGTTTTTCTGCTTTGCTGTAATTTTTTGGACTAGCACCCAATTACACTTTGAGATTTTTGAGTGAGCACGGCAAGTTTGCTAAAGACTTATCTCCATACACAACAGTACTAGCCAGCCGGCTGTGATCCAAGATGGCAGCGACATTGATGCACAGTAGCCACAGGATTGAGTCATCTCATGATTATGTATATATCTATAGTACATAGTTCCACACTCAACTTACTGACCGTGCAACATCCAGGTACTCATAGTGCACTGCATTTTTCCAGACTTCTCAGTGTGAACGCACTTATGCACTCAAAATATTAACTGTAAGTACAGAAGTAGCTACGCGATTTGAGACACAGCATATAAATCCCACACATGGGAAATTCACGTTACAGCCGCTCAGAGCAGAGTCAGAGACAATAGAAAAAAGGATAATAGTGATTAAGTGCAAAATAAGGAGAGAACTATTTTTAAAAATTAAAAATTAGATATAATGAAGATAATAGGAAATCTATTTATGCCTTTCACTGAAACAGATACTGTATGCCAGGCCTATTCAATTAGCAGCCAGCAGGCCACATGCGGCCCAGAAGCAAAATCTGAGTGGCCCAGACAGGGATTGGTACCGAGACCAGTTACTGAACGGCGCGAGGCAAATTTAATAAAGACCACAATAATTAGGCTCCGACGTTATCAGCTCTTATGTTACTTATTTAAGTTTTAGTTTCATCTATCATCATGCTGCTGCCTCTCTATAAAATATAAAAATATATATCTTACCTTATATAAATATAAGGGATGTGAATGAGGTAATATATATATATATATATTACCTCATTCACATCCCTTATATTTATACTGTGAAGATAATAGGAAATCTATTTACGCCTTTCACTGAAACAGATACCGTATGCCAGCCCTATTCAATTAGCGGCCAGCGGGCCACATGCGGCCCAGAAGCAACATCTGAGTGGCCCATGTCATATATATATATATATCTACACACACACACACACACATATATATATATATGTGTGTGTGTAATATATATATATATATATATATATATATATATATATATATATATATATATATTACATAATTATATGATAGAAATGTATTCAGTATAATTGTGTGTAACATATGGTTATCTGTCTTGTTTACATATTTTAAACTTCTCTTACCTTGGTGCTTACCTACAGCATGTTTCTTTTATTGCTTTAAACTATTTTTTTCAATTCTGGCCTTAGTCTTGTATGCCAGTCAAGATAAATCAAATCATAATATTTATTGATAATGCTATGACTGTAATGATTCAATAACTAATGTTATCTTAATTACTTTCAATGGGACAGAAGGAGACCGACAGGTGACTACCAATGACTGTCAAATGACATTACAATGGGTCGCTGGACTACCAGCAGCAGCAGTTTATAGACATATATTTTATGTATCTTTGCCTTTTTACTATGCACTTATTTACTACAATTATTTAATTTCTAATAAACTCTGAAATGTGACTAGTATGTCAAGCAGTTTGTCTGTGCCCGTCCTTCTGTTTGTCCTCACATGTAGTCTCCACCATGGTGCTGTGTGGGGATATGTTTAGAGAGAGGTGCGCATGCACAATTTCTTCATTGACACTGAGGTGATTTTTTTTATTTTGTTTTTGTCTAAAGTCAGTAGGAGTAACCTGAGACTCACTTCAAACTACAACAACAAAAATATGTGGGGTCATCATTCTCAAATACTACATTAGCACATTTTCTAAAAACAAAGACCACACCATTGGGAAGCTCAGTATTTGGTTTATAAAAAAATAAGGAACAGGGAAAGACTTGCAAAACCCAGGAAGTTAAGTCTCAGGGGTGGTGTGTGGGGTGAGTTCAGGCTCCATTGCAATCCCCTGTTGTTCTTTTGCTGAAAGAGAACAAGAAAAAAGTAATAGGAGAAATGGGTAGGCACAACTATATTGGTCTGGGTCTGACATTGCCTTGTGAGATAAGATGTGGTCTTTGTTCCCCCTGTGTTTGTTATAGCTATAGCTTCAAAGTAGTTTGAGATAAAGGTATACTGTCAATGAGAAAATTGTTCAGTATGACTCAAAGTTTGTGATGGAAGTGAAATTATTCATCTAATTTGCATATTATGACATCACAAGGTGGCGGCCATATTGGAAAATATACAATTTTGATATCAAGATTTCAAAAGGCTATAGCTTGAAAGTGGTTTGAGATAAAGGCATACTGTAAAATGAGAAATATCTTCAGTATGAACCAAAATTTGGGATGGAAGTAGATTTGTCATCTAATTTGATTACTGTGACATCACCAGGTGGCGGCCATATTGGAAAACATCCATTTTTGTTTTCAAGATTTCAAAAGGCTGCAGTTTGAAAGTGGTTTGAGATAAAGGCATACTGTAATTGAGGAATATCTTCAGTTTGAAGCAAAATTTGGACTGGAAGTAAATTGTCATCTAATTTGCATATTGTGACATAAACAGGTGGTGGCCATATTGGAAAATGTCAATTTTCTTATAAAGATTTCAAAAGGCTGTAGTTTGAGAGCGGTTTGAGATAAGGGAATACTGTCAACAGTCAATGTGAAATATCTTTAGTATGAAACGAAATTTGGGATAGAAATAAATTCACTGATCCAATTTGTATAATCTTTTAGCACTGGTCGGCGGCCATATGGAATTGTATTATTTTCAAAGACCTTCAACGATCAAGATGGCACTGCTTGTAGTTTTTCAGTGTGTGGTATCTTTCATTGTAAGGCACAGCACAAAGACCTACTTCACACTGACAGCACCTGAACTGTGTCTGGCGACAGCCTTTCGGGCGGGTGCGATCTGAACAGACAACACAATCTGGACGTTCGTCTGTGTTGCAGAGCCAGTGTCGTTCAGTGAGCCTCTGTGGCATTTCTCCCTGCTGCATTGAAGGCCGTCCTCCTTTTTTGCTTTCCTTTTTGGAGAAGCCCTCAAGCCAAGATGTTATAATGTCCTGAGTAAAGGCCTTAAGTGGTTTGTGTGGACCAGGACTACAACGTGTGTAAATGATGTGCGCATTGACCACACTGATGCTCAGAACCGCATCAAAAATGCGGTTGTACCATTTCCTGGATCTGTGTGGAAACAGGTATGTTTTCATCCGTTGATCGGATGTATCAACTCCTCCCATAAAGGAGTTGTAACCATCCACACACACTGGTTTCATAATTTCACAGAACCCAGTCACATTTTCCTTTGTCCGGATCCGTTTTTGGGTGACTGTGTTGTCATGAATGGTGGACAACAGAGTGAGACGCTTTGTGTCATGCCAAGCACAAGCCAGCAGTTTATCATGCCGCATGAACACTGGGTCATCTCCCCTTCTCAGACGCAACTGGGATGGTTTCAGCCCCTTTGGCATCCCTCTCCTATTGCAGTTCACTGTCCCGCACATTCCGGTGTCTTTAGCAGCTAACTCACGAGCTAAGGCTGGTGATGTGTAGTAGCTGTCCATGTACACCTCAAGCCCTTTCCCAGTGTGCTGGGCAAGCAGCTGACGGACAATATGGTGTGTTGCCCCTAAATTGTCCTCATCGCTTGTATTTTTGCCATTGTAGATGCACCACTCTAATACATAACCTGAGCTGGCCTCACTCAAGACAAATGCTTTATAGCCATATTTGTCAAGTTTTTTGGGGTTGTACAGTTTCAAGGTTGACCTTCCCTTGAATGCAATGGTCATTTCATCCAAGGAAAGTTCCTTGAGTGGACCATACACAGCAGCAAAACGAGGAATGATCAAATCAATTATGGGGTGCACTTTGAAGAGTCTATCATGACCTGGCTGGCCCCTCTCAATGCGGTCATCATCAAAGTGAAGGAAAGAAAGAATGTTTTCAAATCTGTTTCTCGCCATCACTTTGCCAAATCCAGGTGTGTAAGTTGGCCAAAAACCTGCCCAGTAGTCCTCAATTTCAGATTTTTCCACAAGCCCCATGCACAAGTGAAGTGACATGAAAGCTTTCATTTCAGGGACAGTCACATCATACCAGTCATGAAATCTGGAGTTTGGTTTCAAAATTTCCCCTTCAAAGAACTGGTGGGCATATCTGCTTGTTTCATTGGTGATGAGGCTCCAGAATTCATCATTCAGAAAAAGAGAGATGAAATCAATGGGCTCAGAATTTGTCAGATCGTCTCCACAATAACCAACAGGCTCATCAAAATTTCGGATCCACTTATGATACTCTTCCTCTTCTCTCAAGAACTGCCAGCCATCATCATCATTATCATCGCCGCCGTGATTTACGATGCGGCAGTGAACGCCACCTCCGCCGCCATTAGCGGTGTGTTTGCCGCGACCACCGCGTCTGCCGCGACCACCGCGGTTGTTTTAATCCCTGCTACATTCACCGCTATTTGCGGTGTTATGAGCCCCCCTGCCACCTCGACCACGTCCCCGCGTTCGCAGAATACTTCCACCCCGGCCACGGTGAGGTGAAGCATCCACTTTACCATGTGCTGATTGTGTACTATGGTGCACGGACTTGCCGTCACTACTAACGTCAGTTTCGGCTTCACTGGACAACTGCATGTCTTCCTCCTTGGAATCGGAGTCAGCCAGTACCTGACAAAGTGCTTCGTCGACGGTAAACCGACCTCTCGGCATCGTGAGTAAATGAAAATACACTCTTTCGCTCTGCTCTGCTCTCGCTACGCTCAGCACTACTACCACTGCTTCGCTGCCGCGTCTCTGCGCCAGAGTGTGTTTTACAAACTCTTTTTACTCTAAAACTTTGAATAGAACCACGCCCACAAATGCTGCTCAGATTACAGGCACACATGTCCGCCATCTCCTGGTGAAAAGTAGTAACAAGATTCGGCACTACATTTATAGATACAGCCTGTTTAATTCAGCTATGTTGCTTGTCGCAATTTTGTGACTTTGGCGCTTAAAGGGTTAACTCAATCACTGCAGGTGAAAAGGGTGTGGTATGGACCCAAATGCAGTACACAGGTGCTCAGGAACAGTTGGTAATGACCTTTATTTTCACCACAGCAAACACGGTACGGAGCAGGTAGAATACACACAGAATAAAGTTTGTTCTTCGGGCTGAAAGCCCTCACACAGTCTCTGGGGCTCAGACGAGGGGACGAGACACGTCCAGAGTCGGCCGTGAAACCGAGAAGAAACTCCTTAGCCCCCGGCTCCAAACAGTTCAGTTCTCTTTTGGTGTGAGGGGAAGAGAAATATCTTACTTCAGCCGATGATGACGAGGAGGAAGCTCCGTGGCCCGAAGAGCCGGCTGCACGTGCTGAGGTGTCGACGGGGAGACAGCAGAGGAGTGGTCGGAGGCAGGCGGGGGGGGGGGGGGGGGGGGTCGTAGCCAGATGAGCAGTCCGCGAAGGCAGAGGCACCGATGGGGAGCAGGCAGGAGGATAAACGAGGCCAGGCGGAGGAGTCGTTACCAGCCGAGCCGTCAGATACCAGAAATGCTGAGGCAGAGCACGAGGTCAGGGACAGAAGGCAGGTGAGTTTACCGGGAGGCAGACGAGGAGAGCAGGTCGGGAACAGGCAGAGTCGGCAGCGGGAGGTCGGACAGGAGATGAATGCTGGAAAGTCTCGCATGACGCTGAAGAACAATCTGGCAACGAGTGAGAGTGCTGGAGAGGCTTATATGCAGGGCTGATTATGATGAGCTGCAGCTGTGTAGGCAGGTGAGCAGAGTGAGGAGAGGGAGGGAGTGTGGAAAATCACTGCAACAGAGTGACAGGAGGGGAATGAGAGACAGGGACTGTGACAGCAGGCACCTTTTGGTGCAGACCAGTGTGTCAAGACCAAAAAGGGCAAGAGTAGGCTTAGAGCAGATTTAATTCCCACCATTTTTGTGCATTGCGCTAGGAGTGCCCCTTAAAGACACTAGTCAGGGGGTTATTAAACTCCACCAATTCCTTCAAATCCTCCATGTCCTCAATAAGCTTCTTCAAAAGATCAAGCTTCTTCAGCTGCTTATGCATGCTGGACATAGTTTTGTGTATTTCCAGCAGAAATTGGTCCTCCATATCACTGGAGCCCAGTTCATCGTTCCTGCTGTGTTTGCTACTACGGTGTGTGAGGGCAAAAACTCAAGGTCCAGAGCCGTGCCAGAAGGCTCGCAACCTTGCTCTTTTCCTCTCGAACGGACTTTCCTTGTCTTCCATTAGATATCAAAAACTCAAATACTCAGAGGTCAAAAAATCACTGGAGACACGTAGAATCAGATGCAACTGAGTTTAATGTGCTATCAGGCATTAAAACACACAAACTCTTTGAGGCACGTTCCGGAACGCGACTGATGTTCAGTCCTTGCGCTCTGTCTTTTAAGCTGGAGGGGTAGCAGGCATCAACAACAGGTGTTAGGCCTTGACATTAGTGTTGTAATCGTTTAGTGAAACTCTTTGCTTCCATTGTCACTGTGCTTTTTCAAAAACATGCAGGTGTAATCATTCAGGGGAACTCCTTGCATCTTATTTGTCACAATGTCCTTCAAAACATGTGGGTGTGTAATCACTCAAGGGAACTCCTTGCCTCTATTTGTCACAATGTTTTGGTTTCGGGCACACCTGTTTTTAAAAGTACGTGAGACCCGTGAGACCCAAGGATTTTGTATGCATCCCTGATACAGTCTTAACCTTGGATGCATGTGTGTGTGTGTGTGTGTGTTTTAGTCAGTACATCTGTGTGTATGTGTGGGTTCTCAGTAATACATTTGTGTGCTCTCAGTACCTAGGCTTGAGTGAAGTGTTTCTATCATGCATGAATACATAACACATTTCTATATGAGCTGAGTTTTCAGTCTTAATCAACTTAAGCAAGATAAAGCATTTACCTGATTAATGAAAACATTTATCAGTGAACATAGTTACTTGATTAATGAACATTCTTCTGATTGGTAATTAAATCTTACACTACATTCCCCCCTTTGGGGCTCCATAGCCCCATTACCATAATGGGGGAGAAAAATATATATTCCCCCCTTTGGGACCCAAAGGTCCCATACTACATTTTAGCTATATTTTTCAGGAATTAGCAGGCTTAATTCAGCAGATTGACTGAGGGAAAAATATATATTCCCTCCTCTGGGACTTTTAAGTCCCATATATAATTAGCATCAGTAGATTTTGCACACAGTAATTTCAGTAGATACCGCACATTAATTCTACTAAAAAAAAAAATCCAGTGATTGTACTAATCATCATGAGCCAATGACGTGGCAGGTATTGAGTACACATGCTATAATTAGTGCATTGTACAATTAATCACAATAACTAATCACAGTAATCATCACATATGTAGGTCACAGTCAGCAGGATACACATATCAATCTTGATTCTTCTTTGCTGCTCATCTACTGTCCACCTGACCCCTGGGTTGAGGGGCCAGGCATACGCAGGCGTCGGTAGATTGCCACCTGCTCTTTCAGTAACTCGGTCTGTCGCCGTATCTCTTGACAGTTGCAGTAGATCAGCTGTTGTGTCATCTCTAACCTGCGTCAGCTCCCGGACTTGTGCACGCAGGTTGCGTATCTCCCCCTCAGGCGCCTGTAGGACGCCACCCGTTCCTTTAACATCTCATTCTCCTGTTGCAGCTCGTGGTGGTTGACCAGTTGTCGCTGTAGGTTATCCCTAGCCTGGGCTCAAATGGGGCTGGTCCTCTGGCATGGCTGGGCGCTCTTGGTAGGCCAACCCTGGATTCTGCTGCTTTGGATACAGGGATCTCCACATGCTGGCCATGCTCTGCACCTATCTGTGTGTTGGAAAGGACATTGTTTAGTTCAGTTCACCTCCCTCCTTTTCTTCCTAATTGCCCTGTGGTATAAATGACCTATATACGTTAATCAGTCGATTGTTAGTATGGGTTTGGTAACAGCAAGGTTTTTCCTGAATCTATTGCCAATTATTTGGTTATTTCTTACCCTGAATCGGCTCTCCCTCCATACAACCTCATATTCCCCTTCCAGGTTCCCCTTCATTGGCTCATATATATCATATAAGTTTATATTGTCAGCCATATTCTCACATATGTCCGTATTGTCAATCACGATTTCATATAAATCGTTGTTCAATCTTTTGGGTACATAGGATCTTACCCATGGTTTATCTAGTTTCCACAATTCGCCTTTCTTGGGGAGCCGTTCCTGCTGTTGTATCAGCATAACAAATTGTCTCGTGGCCGTTCTCATGGCCCTTCTTATCAGGATCTGCACTAGGGGAAGGACGCAACAGATTATCAAGAGAATATTCAATAGAACAAGTCCAAACATTACTCCTATAGTCCATAAGATTTTTCCAACAGAGAACTTTTCTAACCAGTCAAGAATTGATGAGGTTTTAGTGTTCCAATTAGAGTGTGGTACCTGTTGGTCTGTGACATTGTATCCTAGCTTGTTCTATGGTCTGATACACTTTTGCAATCCAAGTCTGACTAGTTTGCTTATGGGTGACACATTCTCACCAGCATTGGATCAACTGTTCCACCTCGAGCGTGTTGTTGCTACTAGTGGAATTCTCTAACCAATGTTCGATGTCAAATACAATATCTTGAGCCAAATGCACTACTGGTGGTACTTGAAATTTTTTATTTATTTTTTTTTATTTATTTTTTTTTTAAATTCGCTCAGGAGCCCCTTTAAGACTTATTGGGCAGATTTCCCTATTACTGGCATAATTGGTTTTCCCTACCGCCAACGACATAGTACCCTGCGCAAACCAGGTGTCTCGTTGTTCACAATCCTCTATACCCAGGAGGGGCCGAACTCTAGGTAGGCCTAATTTTCTGTGGCAGGCTATGCACGAGCTGTTAATTACCTGCTTGGTGGAGTACTCTAACCACTGATAAAACATATTAAATCTCCATGTGGTACTTCTAATTAGTTTGGTGTCTCGTACCGGCGTATTTCTGGTTCTCCAATGGAAGTTTCAGTTTTAGTTTGCTGAGCCAGTTCTACAGGTACTGTGTGCTAGGTGTCTACATTGGCACATTTTTCATTATCACACCAGACTCTTGCTGTCACCATCCCTTCTACACTACACTGTGGTCCTATAGACCGGCCATGCAACCTAACATTTCCTGTGCCCTCCCCCAGTAGGTGGTCATAAGCATGCGACTTGTAGTAAGTTAACTGTATGATCTCTCTGTAAGGTATCTTGCCCTGTTTTGCGGCCATGGTCCCTTGTGCTACTGCACACTCGTCTAGTTGTGCCTAGCCTTGTCTGTCTGGTTCTGGCCCTTCACTCTGTTATACTCCTGCCACGATAAGCAATATGGTTAGTAGCATTATTATTCCCACTTTAACTCCTCCCCCCCATGTTGCCTGGGTTCTCACTCTTTCCCTGTGCTGATCTATTGGTGGCTGTTCCCTGGGATGTTCCTGCTCTGGGTTCTGAGTGTTCTGAGTCTGTGCTGCTTCTGTCTGAGTCTCCTAGGTCTGTGTCTGACCTTTCTGTGCTTCTGGCTTCGCCTATTTCTGAGCTGCTGCTTTCTGCTCTCTGTTCTCTTTCTGCCTCTGCTCTCTCTCCTCTCTCTGTTCTCTCTGCACTTGGGCCCTCATCATCAGCCCTGCGGCTACCAGGTGGCGACTCATGAGGTTCATCGTCAGCCACTGAGGATGGGGTGTTTTCCTCTGAGGTGCTCTCTGTCAACACCCTCTTTGGGTTGTTAGCTCTGCAGCAGTGGTTAAGATGGAACCAACGTCCTTACCTTCAACTTTCAAGGCAGTTGGTGTAGCTAATATGACAGTGTATGGACCTTCTCTGCGTGGTTGGTCCCACTTCCTTTTGAACACCTTGACGTACACTGACTCTCCAGGAAGTATGCGTTGAAGGTCCTCTGGGATCTCGATCCTTCTGTCCTCAGTGGTGCCTTTCACCTGCTGGAACACAGCCCTGTGGATGCGAGTCAGACTTCGCAAGTATTCAAACATTTCACCTTGCAACTGCTCCAATGAGGGTCCCTCATGGGGCCCTCTCAAATACGGTATGGGCATAGGCCGGCCTGTAAGCATTTCATGCGGTATTAGACGCGTGACTCTGCTAGCTTGTGAGCGCATTGACATTAGTGCAAGCGGTAAAACATCCACCCAGTTAAGCTTATCTCCACTGTCTGCTACTATCTTGGCTATTTTGGCTTTCAAAATACCATTTGCTCTTTCTACTGCTCCCTGTGACTGGGGATGGTAAACGCAGCCAAACTTTTGTTTAATTCCCAATTGTTTTAGTGTCTCTTGTGTGACGTTGGACACAAAATGGCTGCCGTTGTCTGATGATATGGTATCTGGCATCCCAAATCTTGGGAAGACTTCCTGACACAGAAATTCTGCAACTGTTCTGTGATCTGATTTTGCGGTGGCTTTTGCTTCCACCCATCTACTGTATCTGCATATGACCACCAGAATGTATCTCATTCCTCTTGCTCTTTACTGTGGTCCCATGTCTATATAGTCTAGCATGAGGTGTCTGAAGGGACCGTCTGGAGGTTGTATATGCACGATTGGAGCTGTAAAAACTTTCCTGATGTTATATCTCGCGCAAGTTTTGCATTCATTTAGTACTCTATCTACTGTGGCTGCCATGAATGGTGACCACCATACTGCTTGTAGTTTTTCAGCCACGTCAGCCAGATTATTGCCTGTGGCTATCAACGAATCAGTCTTTTGGTGGCCTGGACATTTAATCACTGCTAAGGCTGTAGGAAGGAGCATGGCTCCTAATAGTTCACGGATGGCGTCTCCATGGGTTACAGGAGTGCCATCAGCTCTGCAAAATCCTCTTTGTCTCCATATGTTAGCATGAACATGGCATACACCATAGGCATATGCAGAGTCTGTGTATACATTTAGCGACTTTCCCTCTGCCATTTTACATGCTGCTGTTAGAGCTTTTATCTCGGCGAGTTGGGCTGAGCAGGGCTGAGCAAGTTTACATGACTGTAATGACACAAAGGTTTGGTCATCACTGTTGAGTTGAGCAACCCCATAACCGCCGTGGGTACCGGTGGCGTCACAGGAACATGACCCATCAACGAACAATGTGAGGTTGGCTGGAATTGGTTGGTTATGCAAATCTTCCCTAGCGCGCATAAATTTGTCAGTGTACTTGTCAGCAGCGCGTGGAGTTGGTGGGAAGTGTATAACGTCACCGGATGTCTCATGGCCAGCGGTGATGCGTTCCGAAATGCAAACATAGCTGCGGCTAACCCCTGATAGCAGGGTGGCAGCCCAACCTCTATGTTATCCAGTTTAGTGCTATAATAGGCTAAAGGTTGTTTACCTGTGGGTGTGTCTGGCATCAGGACGGCACACGCAAACCCAGATTTCTCTGCTACGTAGAGATGAAAAGGTTTGGAGTAGTTGGGAGTGTCAAACATTGGAGTGGACTGCATGTCTATTTTTAAGGCTAGGAACGCACCTCCTGCTTCCTCCGTCCAGGACAGCTGTGCTGTGTTGTTTGTCTGTCCTGCTGCTCTTACTAAAGCTCTAAGTGGAGCAGTTTTTATAGCATAATCACAAATCCATGGCTGACTGTATCCTGTCATGCCGAGAAAAAACAGCATTTGGCCCACTGTCTGCGGTTGAGAAGCCTTCCTTACTGCCTCTATCTGAGATGGGGCAATGCACTTTTTATCCCCACTCAACTGTCTGCCCAAGTACTCTACAGACTGCTGGCAGAACTGCAATTTGTCTTTACTAACCTTGTGTCCCCCCTCTGCTAATGCTATGAGCACTGCAATGGAATCTTGTGACATTATTCTTTAGAAGAGCTACAGATAAGCAAATCATCTGCATATTGCAATATGGTGCTTGGCACGTTCAAATTAGCTAGGTCATAATGCTGACATTCATAGTGAAAGCAAACAAATATTGAGAGTCTGGATGTAACGGTATACTGAAAAAACAGAATATAAATAAATGATTGTATACCACTGTGCGTCAGGTGGTATGTTTGAAAGCAACGTGTGTGAGTCTGGCACATGTGGCGTCTCTGTTTCCACCACTGCATTAGCTGCTCTTCTGAGGAATTTGGTTTAAAAATTAAAAATGGGCATGTTGCAGGGACTTCTAGATTTGACCAGAACTCAGGCTTTTACCAAGCCTTCAATTGCGGGTTGGATACTGTCAATGGCATGCTGCTGGAGAGGATACTGTTTCTGACATGGTAGGTCAGTGTGTGGTTTTAGCTTTATGTGTACAGGTTGGGCTGACTTTATCAGTCCCACATCCGTCTTACGAGCTGTCCATAGCTGCGTTGGCACTTGGTTTAGCATTTCTTCTTTATCTGCAGTGACTGCCATCTGTGTGGGCGTGTTTCTATCTACCTTTACTGTCCCTGCTATAGCCTCAATCAATCAATCAATCAATTTTATTTATAAAGCCCAATATCACAAATACAATTTGCCTCACAGGGCTTTACAGCATACGACATCCCTCTGTCCTTTAGACCCTCACAGCGGATAAGGAAAAACTCCCCAAAAAAAAACCTTTACCGGGGGAAAAAAAAATGGTAGAAACCTCAGGAAGAGCAACTGAGGAGGGATCCCTCTTCCAGGATGGACAGACGTGCAATAGATGTCGTACAGAACAGATCAGCATAACAAATTAACAGTAACCTGTATGACACAATACAGTAATCTGTATGACATCCTCGGTAATGACAGTAGCTTACAACAACATTCATGAAAGTAATAATATTGTCGTTATAGTTCTGGCTACTGTGGTACAATATGTTGAAAGTATATATTAGTATCAGGCAGTATACATGTATGATAATATCATATGTGTATAATAACAGTAGAAGTATGACTAATGACTAATGATGGCAGCAGCAGCAGCAGCAGCAGCAGGAGGCATCTGGCAGGACCACGGCAGCAGCACAACCACACACGTCACACTATCCAGGCACCGCTGCAATACGAGTTAACCTGAGAGACAGTGGAGCACAAAGAGAAAAAAGAAGAAGCAGGGTTAGTGACATCCAGAATGGCCGAGTAAACAAGATACAGTAACAGGATACGAGAGAGAGAGAGAGAGAGAGAGAGAGAGAGAGAGAGAGAAGGTGCCCGGTGCATTATAGGTGGTCCTCCGGCAGACTAGGCCTAAGTCAGCCTAACTAGGGGCTGGTACAAGGCAAGCCTGAGCCAGCCCTAACTATAAGCTTTATCAAAGAGGAAAGTCTTAAGTCTAGCCTTAAATATGGAGACGGTGTCTGCCTCCCGGACCGTAACAGGAAGATGATTCCACAGGAGAGGAGCCTGATAGCTGAAGGCTCTGGCTCCTGATCTACTTTTGGAGACTTTAGGGACCACGAGTAACCCTGAGTTCTCAGAGCGCAGAGTTTTGGTGGGATAATATGGCACTATGAGCTCTCTAAGATATGGCGGAGCTTGACCATTTAGAGCTTTATAAGTTAACAGTAGAATTTTAAATTCAATTCTGGATTTTACAGGATTTTTTTTTCATCTCCTACTTTAACAGAGATCCAGATGAACTGTTTGTCTTTGGAAATGTGAATGTATTTGTTCTGTGTAGGCACCCACTGCTGCACCTGCAGTGCACACCTGACCATAGGACCGAGATGATGCGACTGATATCCCTCTGCCACTAACAATCTGGTGTGTGGTGTGGAATGTGGTACCTGAAACCATCCTGCTAGATGTTTTGGAAGGTGAACGGCTGCTGCCACGCCTTCTGGTCCCAAATACATATCTTCACTTGTGATTAGGCATGGTTTTTTATTGAGCATTGTGTCCCAACACTCTTGATAATCTACATGAGTCTGGTCCGCGTCATACATGGGCGTGCAGTGCAGTGGCAGCGTGGGGCTGTTTGCTGTGCCATAGTGTAACCCAAACCACTTCTCCCATTCAGTCCATGCACGTTTTAGGTGAGACTCTTCAGGTGTCAGCTGGAGCCAATAGACTGATGCTTGCCTTGCTTCTGCTGTGCTGAGGGAAAGCTGTGACATCATGTGCTGCAGGGGCTCGTCAGGGAAGTCCAAATACAGTCCATCCGCAGTACACATGATTTTTGCTTTTAAAGGGCTGAGAATGTCTCTTCCTAAAAGATTCACAGGGGTTTGTGCCGAATACAACAGAGGTGCACATATGAATTTGCCTGCAATGAGCATTGGAATGGGCTCTGTGAGTGGTATGACTTGTGATTTCCCAGAGAAGCCTATTGTCTTTATAGATGACATGGAGAGGGGGAAACTTGAGCCTTCTTTTCCAATGCATGACTATGTAGCCCCTGTATCTACCATAAATGTGTATTCTTGTTCTTGGATGACAACAGGTATGATGGGTTCATCATGTGACTGTACTGATATAGCTGGTGACATTAGGCCCGTTTCCACTGAAGAAGTTCCTGGTACTATTTGGGGGACAGGAACTACTACAGGAACGTCCTCTCATTCGGCCCTCTCAACCGCCGTGTCTCCACTGAGAGAGCGAAGTACGAGGAAGGTTCCTGTAAAGTTACGGGCTCTGGATGTGACGTAATCGTTGCTCGACCGTTTTGACCGGGGCGACGTAGGTTAGATAGCGGTGTCTGTAATAATTCACTAAATGGCCCGTGAAAAAAATATGTCTTAGTTACAACATGATTGAGCTAACTGGAGTAGTTTCATGTTGTATCCGACAACGGGAGGCTTTTAACAGATGACGTCCTGATGTTAGCTTTGCTGCTGCTGTTAGCTGTCCCTGTCAGCTGATGCTTTCTAGACATCGTGATTTCCCAAAACTGAATAAATACCACACATATCAACACAAAACTGCTTTGCTAGCTCAATCATGTTTTAACTAAGATATCCGCTGGAAAGAATATTTTTTTCACGGGCCATTTAGTGAGTTTTTTTTACATGGCGGCGAAAGCTATATGAACATGCTAATCCTCGTCTGCTGAGTTTTAATAATGCCAGCTATTTTGTTGCTTTCTGTTGTCGTCACATCCCGTCTTCAGTATATCCAATCAGCACCAAGTAAACCCCAAGCCCCAGCCAGGAGTCTTTCGGGGCCGTTCTGAGTACCTACCCTGAGACAGGGACTTGTTTAGCCCCTGTAAAAGTTCCGGAACTCTGTCCTTCGGGGGCGGTTCCTGCGGTGGAGACACGCAACAATGGCCCCGGCCCCATAAATCTACCCCGAAGTTCCTGCAGTGGAAACGGGCCTATTAGGTTCCCCTCAGGCTTCTCTGGGCACCCCTACCAAGGGTGTCCTTGTTCTGTGGGGGGCCAATTCTGTGCTGGGCCCTCCCATGGGTTGCTGGGGCACTGACTCCATATGTGGCCGGGTTGACCACACCCCCAACATAAGTTGTCAGGTGGAGCAGGATTAGCTCCTGGGTAACCTGTGCCCATGTCTGGCGGGCCTGGGTGTTGATTGGGTGCGGCCTGTTGGTAGCCTTGCTGGTAGTTTTGGTTTCGGCCCCCTTTCCCTCCTCCCCTAGGTTCACCTCTGCCTCTCCTTGGAAGTCGCTGATTGCCTCCACCTCTTGGTGCTGGCTGCTGATAGTAATGATGGTGATGTGTAGCATTGGCAGGATTGTTGCTTCCTGCTGGGTTGGGATTTGTTGGGGCTGGTTGCAGAGGTGCTTGAGGCTGGACAACCTGGGGAGCTGTTGGGGTCGCTGGTATCACTGGGGCTTGAACCTTAGCTTTTTCTTTCTCTTTTTTAACCAGCTTACTTAGCTCTCCCAGCTGCAGCTGCATTAGCTTGTTGGCTAACTGCTTGTTATCTTCCTCCATTTTCTTTTTTTTCTTTTCGGTCCGTAGCTTGAGTGGTGGGCGGGCTTTTTTGTCTTTGTATGGAGGCTGGAACAACTTGAATGAAGGGGGAGGCGGTCTGGACGATTAGCATGGGGGGCATCTTCTTTGTTGTAGGTGCCTTAATATCTTTCTCCCTCTTTCTCTCAGACTCCTTTGTGGAGAAGCGACATCTACTGGATTCCCATCTCTCACTGTCGTCGTCTGATGATCCGTCAGTGGTTTCTGTGTCTGATGGATGCTCTGGAGAAGGTGCCTCTTCCAGTGGTAGCCTTTTCCGTGGTCTCTGTTGTTTCTGGTGGTCTGGTAAAGGTGGTGCAGTGGGTGTCACTTCTTCTTGATCCTGATGTTCCTTTTCCTTTTCCTCCAGCTGCACCATCTGTTTGTGTCCTCCTATTTGTTAAAACCATCCTAACACTTCTCTTTCCTTGGCTCTCTTGTTCCTTTTTTTTTTTATAACTATCCTTGGTGTCCCTGGCCTCAACATGTCTTAGCTCTGACTCCACTTCATCACAGCATGCCAGATCGAAGGTACCCTCCATAGGCCAGTGATTTTTCCCAGATGTTCTTTTGTGCCATTTATTCACACAACGTTGGATGCGTTTCACTCGATTGGGTTGTTGACGCATTACAATCTCAACTGGAGTTAAAACTTTCCATCTTTCCCTGTTTAGCTCCCATGTAGCCTTGCTTAACTTTACTCACTCTTGGAATTTTGTGGTTGCTCGTCTGTTTCTTTTGTATGTATCAGTGCTAGTAATTTCCCTACTGTGAAGGCAGTTTTGTGTTATGTTCTAATTTATGTGACCAATCTCCTCCCAAATTAGCTTTTCAGTCTGCAATCTTGGATTAAATTCCACTCCGTTCTCCAAATCTTGAAATATTACCTGGTTCAGAGGGAGTGAAGCTACGCGTCCGTTTTTATACTTATCACACAAATATTGCAGCAGTGGATCTAATGAGTGGGGAGCCCACAAATCATTTAGTTGTCTCCCACTGTATACCTGAAATTCTTCCTTCACTAGTTTCAATTGGTAAATTTACTAACTATCCGAGTTTTAATCAAATCTCTTGCTCGTCTTGCCACTGCTTCTCCCCCTCATTGTCTATGTGGGTTCTTTCTAACCCGAAATGTGTTCTTTATGCCTCTAGTATCTACTAAGCCATGAGTCATGCAATGTTCCTCAGCCCACTTTTCATCAACACTGCTGTCACCCTCTTCCACCCAGCTCTTGACAGCCTGATCTCAACTTCTTTTTTCTTTATTTTATTACTTATTTTATTTATTATAAACTGTACTTATCATTATAATTTATTTATAATTTTATCACTTATTCTATTTATTTTTGAAACTATACTTATCACTTGTTTTATTTCTCTATAAAATTAAATTAGAATAACAGATATTTCTTTTTTATTCTCCCCTTAACAGCCAACCAGTTTGTATGGAGTTCACCTGAGCAACTGGTTCAATCAGTGAAACATATGGACTTTTTGTTGGCACCGTTAGGTTTCGAGTCCCCAGACAGTTTGTTGACACCGTTAGGTTACTCTTGTCTGGTTTTGTTTCACTGAGACACTGTTAATAACTACCTTATGTAACAAACTTTGAAACAAATCACATAAAACAAACACACAGATACCAGATTATGATAAAACATTCAGGCACCAAAATGTCAAAAGAATTTTCTTAGTAATGACCTTTAACCCAATAGAGATCAGAACCAAAATATCAAATTTTAACAAAGCTTTGTTTTTTGTATAAGCCCACTTCTGTTGGCTATGTGCACTTTTATCTACCTCTCACGCTCCCCGTCCTTGTTCAGTCGTTAGTCTATTATGTCCTCAGTCTGTTGATCTACACATGTCTATTTATACATGTATAATATTTACAGTTTTTACACTTTGATCGATCTTCTGACTTTTTTCTTTCTTTCTTTCTTTTCTCTCTGCCTTCTGGCAGCTGCAGCTGCAGTTATGAATGTCTGTTGTTCTCTTGTTTCTTTTAGCCTTTTTTTAGCCCTTTACTGGCTTTTATAACTCTACTGGTTATTTCTTTTTAGCCCTTTTCTGGCTCTTGTAACCCTTTCACTGGTTATTTTTCTTTTTTTAGCCCTTTTCTGGCTCTTATAACCTTTCACTGGTTCTTTTTCTTTTTTTTTTTTTTAGCCCTTTTCTGGCTCTTATAACCTTTCACTGGTTATTTTTCTTTTTTTTTTTAGCCCTTTTCTGGCTCTTATAACTTTTCACCGGTTATTTTTCTTTTCTTTTTTTTAGCCCTTTTCTGGCTCTTATAGCCTTTCACTGGTTATTTTTCTTTTTTTTTTTTTAGCCCTTTTCTAGCTTTTATAACCTTTCACTGGTTATTTTTCTTTTTTTTTTTTAAATAATACTTTCCTCTGGTGCACCTTTAAATACCTTTGTTAGAACTCACTCACACACACATTCACTCTCCTCTTATCTCTCTAACTTCCACACACACACATATACACACCAAGGTCACACTGTGTTGCACTAGATTCAGTTGTCTCCAGCAATATATCAGCTATGTTCCAATGTTGTGTTATTAGTTAATTTTTACATCCCATTTTAGGTTCTTTAGGAGAGGAATTTGTCAAATACCTCCAACCCAGGCAGCTCCCAACTGCACCTCAGACGCACCCAGTTTAGGCAGAAAAAAGGCTCTGCTTACCTTCTCTAGTGGCCGCCTGCACGTCTGATGCGCAGCCAAGCACCCCCGATCTCAGGATTCGACCTCCTCGCCCTCCTATGCTGGCTCGCCAATTATGTGGGGGCAAAAACTCAAGGTCCAGAGCCGTGCCAGAAGGCTCGCAACCTTGCTCTTTTCCTCTCGAACGGACTTTCCTTGTCTTCCATTAGATATCAAAAACTCAAATACTCAGAGGTCAAAAAATCTGGAGACACGTAGAATCAGATGCAACTGAGTTTAATGTGCTATCAGGCATTAAAACACACAAACTCTTTGAGGCACGTTCCGGAACGCGACTGATGTTCAGTCCTTGCGCTCTGTCTTTTAAGCTGGAGGGGTAGCAGGCATCAACAACAGGTGTTAGGCCTTGACATTAGTGTTGTAATCATTTAGTGAAACTCTTTGCTTCCATTGTCACTGTGCTTTTTCAAAAACATGCAGGTGTAATCATTCAGGGGAACTCCTTGCATCTTATTTGTCACAATGTCCTTCAAAACATGCGGGTGTGTAATCACTCAAGGGAACTCCTTGCCTCTATTTGTCACAATGTTTTGGTTTCGGGCACACCTGTTTTTAAAAGTATGTGAGACCCGTGAGACCCAAGGATTTTGTATGCATCCCTGATACAGTTTTAACCTTGGATGCGTGTGTGTGTGTGTGTGTGTGTGTGTGTGTGTGTGTGTGTGTGTGTGTGTTTTAGTCAGTACATATGTGTGTGTGTGTGGGCTCTCAGTAATACATTTGTGTGCTCTCAGTACCTAGGCTTGAGTGAAGTGTTTCTATCATGCATGAATACATAACACATTTCTATATGAGCTGAGTTTTCAGTCTTAATCAACTTAAGCAAGATAAAGCATTTACCTGATTAATGAACACATTTATCAGTGAACATAGTTACTTGATTAATGAACATTCTTCTGATTGGTAATTAAATCTTACACTACAGGTGCCTAGGTCAATCTACATTTTTTCTTGACATATTATAATAGAACATGACAATATACACTTCCAAATCTTCTATAGGTTCGTCCTCAGGTAATTCCAGTTTGGTAATAAAGTTTACCAGCCTTAAAATTAAAAGTTTGCAAAAGTTTGCCAGAGCTCATTCACATGCATCTGCTCCGAGGAAGTGTCTGCTCTCTTACTTCTGCACCCTGCATCACAATGCACCGCTAAACCTGTAACTCCTGAACTGTTACATTAATGTTCCTCATCCTGCAGCACTCCTGACATGAGGCATGCAGCATCACTGCAGTATAATTTGTTGAAACATTTACTTATATTTCAGTGTTGGGTGCTATTGTCAGTGATCAGCACACTGGAAGCCAGCAGGTGGATCTACCAGCTCTGGTGTATTAATTTGTGCTTGTCATAGTGACTGACTGGCACGCCAAGTCGTCATCAGAATCAGAATCGGCTTTATTTGCCAAGTACGTGTGTTCATACAAGGAATTTGACTCCAGTAGACTTGCTCTCAGTGTACTAGAAATGACATAAGTACACAGCGGCGACATATTCTATGGATGACCGGAACTCCCAAAATTAAAAAAATAAATACATGAATAAATAAATAAATAATAATAAATAAAAAAATAAATTCATATGGCATTAAATTGCACCAAAATGCATAAAACATAAATGTACTGTATACTGTAGTGTAATGTTTACTGAAGTGTTTATACTTTACCTTTAAGTTGACCTTTAAAGATGCGTGTTGAAGTAATGAGGTCTGTGCAACTAACAAATCACACACTGGTTTATTATTTTATGTATTCCTATGATACACACATACACTCATTGAGCACTTAAGCATTGTGGTCTAAAAGTACCTAGGATTCACTGTGCATCATTTCTAAAAAATAGTGTGAGGATGGACTCAGAAACACTGGTGGAAAGTTAGGGGAATTCCAGCTTGTCCTGATATGACTCTAGAGGAGGTGGGCTTAGACTGCCCAGAAAAGCATCACATGGTCAAATTGGCTCCAAGGGAGAAAAGGAGAGCGGGGATACTATTATGAACGAGTGCAAGTAAAAAAGCAGCCATCAGGGGGAGAACGGAGAAATGTGACACCATAATGTTTCAGCTCCAAGGGGGAAGGACTAAAGGAAAAGTGGAAACTCAGCAGAAATGTGACACCGTTATGATCAGCACCAAGTGGGAAGGGTTAACGAAAAAAAAGACAACTCAGCAGAAATCTTCACAGCAGAAATCTTCACAGTCCGCCGCGCCCTGCAAGTGACACCAATTGTGAAATTGAAAAAAATAGTGTGTTTCTTTATACACAGTGTTATATTTTTTAACTTTCATTTATTCTTCTGCAGCATCGGGTAGTGTTAAAGCAGATATAAAGAGATCCACACAAAAAAACAAAACATTACATATATAAACTTTATGAAGAGTCTCATGTTTCACTTGCAGTAATGGTATTTTAATACTGCTGTGAAAACGTCATAGAAACACCTTCACTGTTCTCACCTCTAACTGAATCATTACCACTTCAATACAGGTTAAGTAGGGAACACAAACAACCATTCTGAAGGTAACAGGCAGCCTAATCTCATTCATTCGATGGCTGGGGGAGAATGGGGCGAGGGAGGGTTGCGACAAAGCTGAAATGACCGCGTTTCCCAATAAAGATCGTTCTTAGGATCTTAGCCATGATACTGTTAATTCATGTTCTGTGTTCATCTGGATTTCTGTGATCTTATGTTGTGTGTTAATACCAGAAAAATAATAGGCTATTATAATATAATAGTCACTGGCGCCAACTTCAGGTCGACAATGGAGGGTCACAATGTTTTCTTATTAAATCTTGAGGTGAAGTAGGAACATATATTTGTACTTATACACAGGATGTTAACATAGATTCAACACAGCTGGCGGGAGAAAATGTAATGGTCAAAACTTTAAATTAAAAAAATACCAAAATAATTTGGCTACTTAACACCAGGACTGTATTTGATTAGGTTATTTATTAATCTCTGTTTTGAATATAATCGCTAATCTAAAGAAAAGCCATATTTTCCGGTCAGCGAGCGGTAAGAGAGCCGGATGAATGTCCGCAGCTCCTTCTGGCACATCACCATCACCACCACCACCCGCCTGAAAGAGACGAAAAATAAATAAAATGTTTGATAAAACTGTTTTAATTGTCTGTTTTGTGTATTGAAAAGCCTGTATCTGAACATGCATACTGACATTTTAGAAGCGCTGAATGAGGTCCAGTCTCCTTCATATTGTACAGTAGAGGAAAATGCGTGTCCTCATGCACAATTACGCATGGCGCACGACACCAGTTCATTGAATATTATTTTTTTATCTCCAGACACGCCGATCGTCCAGGTTCATACAGTGAAATTGTTCAGAATGAAGCCGCATCATCCTGATAAACACCGACTCATTGAACTATTTAAATTTATGATTTTATCAATAGTTTTAGTTTTAACTTGTTTTTTACACACATGTACTTTATCTTTACTGTGGTCATTTACTTGTTTTTGTTGTTAGTTTTTTTATGGAAGCACATCTTGTTGCAGCTAATGTGCATTATTGTTTGTCATAGTTTTTTGGCGCTGATTGCCAAGTCAAATTCCTGCGTATCTGTCTAATGCATTTGGCGAAGTGATTATGAGACGATTGTACAGTAATGTAATATATAACTAAATGTTGTAGCCTATTTTACATTTTAGATGAGTAATCTAACTATTTACTATTTTTTTTATGACGGATATTAGCGGTCCATCGTTAAAAGAGGCCATGGCAGAGTTCTTTTATAAATATAAACTACATTTTAAACTGTGATCTAGTGTTAAATTTAAACAGACAAGTCAACAACAGACTGCTTAGAATTAGATCTTGGCCTTTGGGGCTTGAAAACGAAGTCTTCTTATTAAAATCGAAATTGAAATCGAGTCCAGCCCTACGCGGAATTGTTAATGTTACATTTACTTTCTTTGTGTGGCTGGTTATGTGACTTACAGTATCCTACAGAAACATTCGCTGCAGTACATGTGAACTGCGACTTGAATATTTGTGTATCTTTATGAATTTATGAATCAGTGATGAATCTGGTGACAGAAGCACAGCGCAGCTCAGCTGCAGCTGTTCACTCAATATGCGCGAAACCTCCTAAATGTTGAAATAGCAGTAATACCACATTCATTGATAAAATGACACAAGCGATGGGAAGGGGGGGGGGCAGTTTTAGAAGGGGGATGATATTATCTGCTCACATGTGCCACCTGGTGGTTGTTTGCGCACACTGCAGCTACTCCTGGATATAGTAATTAACCCCCCTTTCCCCCTCAACTGCCGGCCTCAGTTTCTCACGTGTGATTCACACGGGGATGCGGCCAAATTAGAGTTGTACCCACTGTAGATAAAAGGTGCACACAGCCAACAGAAGTGGGCTTATACAAGACAAAACAAAGCTTTATAAAATGAAAGTTTAATACTTCGGTTCTGTACTCTCTTGGGTTAAAGGTCATTACAAAGAAAATTCTTTTGACATTTTGGTGCCTGAATGTTTTCATCATAATCTGGTATCTGTGTGTTTGTTTTATGTGATTTGTTTTAAAGGGTTGTTAAATGTGATAGTTATTAACAGTGTCTCAGTGAAACAAAACCAGACAAGGGTAACCTAACGGTGTCAACAAATTGTCTGGGGACTGGAAACCTAACGGTGCCAACGAAAGTCCATATGTTTCACTGATCAAGCCAGTGGTTCGGGTGAACTCCATACAAACTGGTTGGCTGTTAAGGGGAGAATAAAAAAGAAATATTTGTTATCTTAATTTAATTTAAATAGATAAATAACTTAAGTAATAAAATAATAAATTATAAGTGATAAATATAAATTTATAATAAATAAAATAAGTAATAAAATAAAGGAAAAAGAGAAGTTGAGATCAGGCTGCTAGGAGTTGGATAGAAGAGGGTGACAGCAGTAGTGACGAAATTTGGGCTGAAGGTTATAGCATGACTGATGGTTCAGTAGATACTAAAGGCATAAAGAATACATTTCTGGTTGGGAAGAACCTACACTGACAACGAGGGTGAGGAGCAGTGGCAAGACAAGCACGAAATTCGACTAAAACTAAATTAGATAATTAGTAAATTTACCAATTGAAACAAGCCAAGGAAGAATTTTCAGGTACACAGTGGGAGACAATTTTAAATGATTTGTGGGCTCCCCACACATTAGATCCACTGCTGCAATATTTGTGTGATAATTATAAAAATGGACCCGTAGTTTCACTTCCTCTGAACCAGGTAGTATTTCAAGGTTTAGAGAATGGAGTGGAATTTAATCCAAGATTGCAGATTGTTGTCGTGCCTAGAAAAGTTGATTTGGGAGACAGGAAAATTTGACTGTTTAACCAAAGTCCCCCTAGTAGACGGGTCACATAATTTGAATATAACCTCTGAAAAAAAAGTACAAAACTGCAATCACAGGAGGGAAATTACTAGTACTTATACGCACAAAAGAAACAGAAGAGCAACCACAAATTCCAAGAGCGAGTAAAGTTAAACAAGGCTTCATGGGAGCCAACCTAGGAAAGATGGAAAAAGGGGTTCTGACACCCATGGAGATAGTCATGACACAACACCCAGGTAGGAGAAACAGAATCCAACACTGTGTGACAAAATGACACAAAAGAACATCAGGAAAAAATCATTGGCCTAAACATGGAACCTTCAACCTGGCACGCTGCGACGAGGTGGAGTCAGAATTAAGACACATTGAGGCAAAAGACACTAAGGCGAGTTATAAGAAAAAAAACAAAATGGTTAAGGAAAGGGAGGTATTAGGGTAGTTTAGACAGGCAGGGGGTAGGAAGCAAATGGTGCAAGTAGAGTGCTGTGAGCATCCACAGGACCCACAGGCACCGACGGATGCGATACCCACAGCCCCACCCCTACCAGCATCACCACCACCATACCCACAAGACACATCACCATCACAGGCGGGACAGTACCCACCCACTCTTTCACCCTCTGCTCATCTTTTTTTGTTAAGCCCATTATGTCTCTCAGCCTGCTCTGGACTGGGGTGGGGAGTGTGTCGGTGACTGAGTTTCTGAGCAGAGTTGTCAACACCTGGCTCTGCTCAATGTTTTCCTCAGCCTCTTGTTTCCATTTTTTAAAATGCTGTTTATGTATGCTGCAGGATTATCAGTCTCTGTGAAAGGTTCACCCCGCAATGCTTTAGGGTCAACTCGTGTAGGGTATTCTCTCCTCAATGCAGCCCACAGTTTCCCACGATAGGCATCAAATTCAGTCCCATCAGCCATGGAACTTATCATCCATTCACACTCATTGTGCTTCAGCATGCTTCATTTGTGTGAGGCACAAATTCAACAATGCGCACAAGAGACATTTTTTCCTTGTGACTGATGTCAGGAGGGCAGTCAAGAATGAATTCTTGGATTTTTGCCACAATGGTTTGCGTTGTGTTGGAGGAGACAATCTCTATTATTTCATTTTGAGCCTGTTGTCCAAGATAGTGCGTTCTGCAAGTGTCATCTTTAATTTTGGCCACATTGCTCTCCGCAGGTCAAATGATACGACTATAAAGACAATCATTGACCTGTGACTGAGGCTGTCCTGGTGCCACGTGCACCGATGGACATCCTTATGTGCGAACATGGTGTTAGTTATGGCCAAACTGCGACCCGCACAAAAGTCCAATAACTGAACACCACTCGGGTTCAGATCGGGCAGGCTGTTCCTCCCAATCATGCCCCTCGAGGTCCTGCTGTCATTGCCCACATGAGCGTTGAAGTCCCCCAGCAGAACAATGGAGCCCCCAGTCAGGGCACTGTCCAGCTCCCGTCCCAAGGACCCCGAAAAGGGCGGGTCCTCTGAACTGCCATTTGGCGCATACTCACAGGCAACAGTCAGGACCCGTTCCTTGACCCGAAGGCACAGGGAAGCAACCCTTTTGTCTACTGGGGTGAACCCCAATGTACAGGCAGAGAGTCTGGGGACTATCAGAAAGCCCACCCCGGCCCTCCGCCGCTCACCCAGAGCAAAGGAGGGACTCCAACCCCTCTCAAGGATCTGGGTTCCAGAGCCAGAACTATGTGTCGAGGTGTGGCCGACTATATCTAGCGCTAGTGCTCAACTTCTTTCACAAGCTCCGGCTCCTTCCCCGCCAGGGAGGTGACACTGTCCAGCGCGCGCTCCCCCTTTTGGATGCCAAGAGATTTAACTGCAATTTATCAAATGTGTGCTCAGTTCACAAGATTGTGGAAATGAGGGATTTACAGTGACTTTGTTTAAAACTTTTAATGCAGTCGGACTATGTTTACGAGCACAAGAGTTCAGCGAGCCACAGAAGGACTGCCCTATGGATTTACTATTGGTTCTACAACGTAGGGAGTTTTTTTAAACTCTGAAGTTGTATCGGGGTCTGCCCATTGGTCCGACATCCCATTGTTCCGACCATATTAAACCCATTGTTCCGAAGTCCCGTTGTTCTGAAATCATCATGATGCCCTGTGGTTAAGGTCTGGTTATTTTATGTTGTTGGTGGGTTCACAGCTTTAAGTGGTCCAACCGGCAACCTGTTGAGACGATTTAGTTCCGCGTTGCTCCTCCGACTCTTTGGCAAGGGGGCCACGGGGGGGGGGGGGCTCAGAGCTATGGGGGCACTGGCCCGTGCTGGCCTGCCCCTAAAACCACCAATGTGTATTATCCAGCTGCTAAATGGTCATTCTAACAGTAGGGTTTGCATTCATAGTTCCAGATTTCAATTTCATGGTGAATAAAAGAGTAAGCAACAACTTATCAATATTTATAGGGGAGCTATTGGCTATACTTTTAGGACTCAGTTGGATTGAAAATGTAAGACCAAGCAAAGTGTTAATAGGATCAGATTCAAGCGATGCATTAACCAGTTTCAAAAGTATGCAGTCAGAATCAGGACAAGACACTCTGATGGAAATAGCTCAAGCCATCTTCAAAAAGTTGGAGTAATAGTGAAATTCATTTGGATACCAACACATATAGGGGTTGCCACAAAAAAAGTATAAGTAAATGTAAGAGGAAATTATAGTAAGGCTGAAGTTAAAAGTATAAATAAATCAGAAATGATTAAAAAGGGAAACTAAAGGTGGACATTACCACAGTATCCAAAAGAAAGTAGGAGAAATGGGAGAAACTAACAGAACTAAAAGAGAAGAAGACATAATTTAGACAATGAGATTTGGACATACTGGTCTGAATAGTACATTTAAGTCTACTGGAAAACATGAAACAAGTATGTGTGATTGAATAATGTATGAAGGAAACAGAAGAGCATGTTATTATTTGTTGTTACAAAAGGAACACATTAAACTGCAAATAAAGGAAATAACGTTACTACAGCAGAACATGTAGGATATAGAGCAATATTAAGATTTTTGGAAAAGACAGGAATAGGCAGAACATAGGACTAAGACCGTTATGATCCACACTCCAATTCAGAAGGTGGCGGTAATGGCACCTAAAAGCTGTTTTCCAACCGCCATTAAGCATCAGAAGAAGAAGAGTAACACTGTGTCTTTGCAGTCACGTTACAATGCTGACTTAGTCACCAGATGGAGTGAGTAAGAAGAGTTAAAGCAAAGGAATACAAGTAATTAGGATAACGTCAATGTCCGGATACAACGACCGATGGGAGACAAGGGCGATAAGACGTCATTATGTAAGTGTGGTTTTATCTTCCATGATATGACATTTCATTTATTGTTTACATGAACATTAACTGTCAGCTGGCTCAGAGTCTGTGGGGACATAGACGACTTTATGTGCCACCAGCTGGCAGCCTGACATTACTTCGGCCAGCTGTATTAACTTCACTCGTGTTTCCTATTACATCGTTGTGACAGATAATGATCGGAACGCTATCATGAAACTAATATCATCAAGTTTTTAAATGTAGCAATAGGTTAACGTTACTTCTTGTTTATGTAGCCTAATTTTGTATTAAAGTCGGCTCTCCACCAGGCTTTTGGGAGTAACACGGCACACAGCAGACAAACTAATGTTATGACACAAGGTCTCTTAGTCCGACCGCTTCAGCGTATTTAAATGTCGTTGGTACATAACTGCACATATAGGCTACCAATAGGCCTATGTGTTTACATCGTCAGAAACGTTTCCTGATTGTTAAGAGATCGAACTTGGCTGTGGTCAGTCAGTCTATAGAGCTGTAATTTCTAGGCTCTGAGGAGCTTCTTATGCCGCATTCGTTTGGCAATCCAGGCCGGTCATTCCTTGTCGGATTTAGATGACCGTATGACACGTCTAAGGGGTATTCCAGAAAGCGGGTTTGATGAAAATTCTGAGTATGTTAACCCTGAAATGAGGGAAACTCTGGGTTTTCAGTTCCAGAAAGAGCTCAAACTCTGGGTCAATCACCATGGCAATTGACTGTGTGAACCTAACCTGCTCGACGGCAGTTTTCTTTAAAAAACCCTGAGTTTTTCCTTTGTCTCCTCCCTCTTTCACGCTGTTTTATTTCCTCATTCATTCAGTCCGTGGCTGGGTCTGAAAGCAAGTGCTAACTGCTGGCGAATATGTTTTTCGTAGGGAAAATCATGAATATTAATGAGGCGATAGCCAGAGATTATCCAATCTCGTTGGTTAAATCCCTGATCCAATCCAAAAAGGCCAAAATCCGCCGTCACGTGACTAGATGCTTCGCTCGCGCTTCCCTAAGGAGGAGGAAGAATCACCCATATTGTAATGTGTATTTATTATTAAACTAACGTTGGTCTCTCTGATTCGCGTGTGTGTTATTCATTAGATTGACAATTTTTTCTACCCTTCTATCCACGAATGAATGCAGAAGTTGGACTGTGTAGGGTGTGTTCCTTATATATTCATGGTGTAGGCTATTAGTATGACTTCAGAGTCTGACCTGACATGATATTATCCAGTTTTGCAATGCTGTGCGGGATGATCAGGGGCCTGTATCACGAAGCGTGATCAACCTTTCCTGGGTTACCCAGACCTATGGTTGACTAACCCTAACAATGGCAATCAGGATAATCGGTATCACGACGCTGGATATCAACTCGGTAACTCAACCCAGGGTTGCTTTATCAAGAGCCGTGAACGCGCAGGCAGCGGACCAATCACAATCATGAGAGAAGCGCAGCGTCACTAAGCGTCACTGAGCGTTCTCACAGAGCGCCGTATGTGAGGGGGAAAAAGTATTTCTCGTGAGGATCAGAGATTAATTCTACTAAAATATGAGGAGGAGAAAAACAACATTACAGAAAAGGCCAACACCGTGGCAGCTGCAGGAGGAGGAAACATGCGTGGCAACGCATAACAGGATGAATAATGTTTAGTTTTAGTTTAGATTAGTTTATTTGCACATAATGTTAAAAACAGACAGTATAAAATTTACAAGATTAAAAAAAGAAAAGTGCCGGAGAGGTTAGAAGCCACTAAAAGCTTATCAAAGAAATTCCCCTGTCAAAACATCAATGAAATCAAGACCAAACAAGGTAGCAAACAAAATTATGTGTAGGTTAAATTACTCATCACTGGTTCAAGTAGCTACAGTACCTGTACCTGTACATCTGACACTGATCACACCCTTGAATCCCATGAAATCAATGCTGCGCAAATGAATTGCGAGTATTACAATTATCGTCATAATCATCATTGCGTCTGATAAACTGGTCTTCTTTGTCATAAAGTTATATATGCTACAATAAAGCTTAAAGCTGACGCTGCAATTAAATCATATCAACGCCAAATTGATAGTCTGAATAAAATCATCCTGATATTGAGCTGTGTTAGAAATTAACAGCTGCACATAAATATACCCAGTCTCCCTCTTTAAAAACAAAAAGGAAAATCCCTCAAACACCATGAAGTGTAGACATGATAGGCTACTTTCCACATTTCCAGCAAAGCTGTCAATTAGGCACATTATCTTTAACAGGGATCATTTCCTCCAACAAAACAAAATGTTGGCACTAATTAATGGTGCTATTAGTGTCCGCAAATGATCAGTTTCTTTCTTATGAAGGGGTAGGATGAAATTTCGACTTCTTTCCACTCCTTTTTGAACAATCTTTTCATTGTCTGTTGTTGTTGTTGTTGTTGTTGCTTTCTTTTCTTTTTTAATGTTCAAAATAAACTTTCAAATCATAATCAGTCAAATTAATTAAACATCCAGTCATGACTGGGCTGCATTTCTGTCAGCGGAGTCATTTTTTTTCCGAACAGCTGATTGGCCAGTGGGTGGTGCTTTTTATAGGATCAGATTCAACCCTGATCTTACCCTGCTCCGGAGCAGGATAGCCGTTCAGAGTAAGTTACCACGGTGATCTACCCCGATAAGAACTGAACTGGCTTCGTGAGACCGAAAACCCAGGGTTAACCCTGAAGTTACCTCGCTAAGACATTAATCCTGCTTCGTGATACAGGCCCCTGATCACCTACCACAATTCACATAGCCTAGGTCTAAGCCAAGCACATTAGAATAATTATTCAATAAATACATAATTTCTACATAATGGATTTATAGTAATTGCATGTAATTATTCAATATATAAATAATTTCTACATAATGGAATTAAAGTAATGGCGTAATTAGGAAGAACGATGAACTATTTACAATGTAGGCCTATCAACACAGCCTAATGATCAAACAAAGGAGCAAACAAATGAATCAACATTTCTCTTTTGTAGAAATATCCAAGATTACAAAGGCAAACAAATCAACATTTCTAATCTAGCCTCACAATTTCGTTACAGCTGTTTGGTGCGTGAAGGCGAAGTTGGACATAGATTTTCATTTCTAAGTAACAGCGGCAGACTGGCTGCAGAGAAGATATGAATGAAGGCATGATGACGTAGCTCTGGCTGGGGTGGCAGTTTGACTGACAGGCTGCCTGTCTAATCCTAGCACTCGAGGGCGGGACTTTTGCGAATTTTTCCCGGATTCCGCCTACTGAGCCTGCGGGAAGAGCCCCGCCCACACCCATGACGTCATTGTGGTTTGTTCAGGGAAAGTCGGGATTTCAGAAACTTGGTCGAAACAGCGCAAACTGACTGTCAGATTTCATGATGTTCTTCCCTACTACATAAACATTTACTACACGAACGTTTAAAGATAAATGGAAATGTTGAATTACTTGAAATGATTATTGATGTGAGGATACATTATTCCACCATGGCAACAATGTATAGTCTACTATTTGACTGAAGGCTGATTTAAAAACATTCAATGAACACAATGAATATGAAAACTGTTTTCAGCAGACATTGCAAAGTATGCTTGTCACCGTTTATAACACTACTAACGGAAACCCGTAAAAAGAATGGTCTAGCAGAATGCTAAGGAGTGGAGAAGTGAGTGACTAACTGTAATTTTATTTATCAATTACACACAATCATATAGGCTACATCAATCAACAGATTGTAAAACAATCAATAAAGATCACATTATATAATTTACTTATCTTCCAGTGATGTAGACCTACATCAGTCTAATAATATCAGACTGAAAGAAAAGATCTTTGAAAACTTTTTACCACTATTTAGCCAACCTCAGTCTGCTAACCTCTCTGTTTATTAGTTGTATTTATATTGACTTTTTTATTTACTCAAATTGTTACTAACAGAACTTACTTTTGCCAGCCTGTTGTAGGCCTACTTCCTGACCAGCCCTCTCTCTACAATTACATTTCTATAGAGGACATCCAGTACACCACCATCTTTTGTACTATTTTATTTTTATTATTATATCTGACCTATTTTCTCACCTATACTGTGCTATGTCATGTCCTATGTCTTGATGTATCATTACTAGCCTTCAGTACTGTATGTGTACTGTGTGTGTTTGTGTGGAGTGTATTTTGGGACTTGTCCAGGTAATCAAGGACAGTGGTTCTCAGTTGACTTTGGCTGGTTAAATAAAGTGAAATAAATGATACAAAAAAAAAAATGCAAAAGGATGCAAGGCAGCTGGGTAAACTACTTGGTGGTAGAGAGATGTACACTGAAGATGTGAGAGCCCATTCAGAACAACTACCAGGATCATCCACTTGATAACATCTTGATGGATAAAAAAAAACAAAACGGCAGTGGTGGACATCTCCCCTGTCTTCACTGCAGGATGAAAAGATAATAATTGTACATTTCCCTGCAAAAACAGCATGTGTACACTCCATCCGCTGGCAGAGCAGAGGTACTGCACATGTGCCTGTGAAAGCACCCCATCTGCTGGCTTGACTAAGGTACTGTGCCAAAATCTGAACGCACCTGTGACTATTGAAATTGTCCAAAAATGAAGCTGGCCACTCTTTACCCACCAACAACATGTCTGCAAGCTCTTTCATGCTTCTCAACATGCAAAATGCGAGGCGTAGGCGAGCCAGAGTTTGCAGATGCCTCCTTTTGCACATAATAATTAATTCACTGCCACAGGTAAGCAATGACATAACATGCCACACTCAAAAACTTTGCACTTTGAAGATCCTTTATATTGTTTTTGAAATAATGCAACCTGTTATGAAAATGACAACCATCATCACTTCTCATAAGTGTCACAACGCTAACATCATGTGTCAATCAAGTAATTAGTTCATTGAATATCAATATGTAGATACAGCATTTCCACCAGCACATTCTGTCATGTTTGTAGGCTGAGTCACTTTGAACACCTGTCACCTCACACAGTACAATGACATCCAATAAAACTGCTCTGTCATGATGTACTTTCATCATGCCAAACTTAATCATCATTTGTTTGAACAGTACTAGTATTTATTATTATCATTACTTGTTTTATTATTGTTGTTGTCTTTTGAATGTCAAATGAATGTGAATGTCCAATATCAAACTAACTTAATGGACATACTACATACTAATTTGGTCTACTACAATCCATACTACTTGGCCTTTCGGATGCAGCCCGTGTCAAAGCTTGTATCGAAGCGCGTTAATTAGCGGAGATTTACCGTCTGTCACAGTCTAAATCCTGCTGGATATTAGTTTTTTTCTCAGGACTGTCTTAAGATACTGAATTTATGCACAGCAGTCGCTTCTTTGGACATCGGTTTTTGTCTTTACATTCAAATATTACATAGCGAGAATTCACCCTCAGCTCAGAATCAAACCTCTGTCCTTTTTATATTTATTATTTTTTATAACACTGTGCACAAGGATCAGACTGTCAGTCTGTTGGAGCAGCTCTGACATGTTTATTGCACATAATCTGTAGGTCTAATTATTTAAATTTTAAAAATCGGAATGAAGCTTTAGACACGTAGTATCAATGACTGATGATCTCTATCACTGATGTCATTGGTCGCACTGATGGAATATAGCCTAATATTGGGGATTACTTGTGAGCAATGGTGCAGCATTTCAGTGTCTTTAAATGTACTACATTTGTAGCTGAAATAAAGTCACTGAATGCTGTTGAGTCAATATACAAATAGATGTCCAACATTTTAAAATCTTTGTATTTTAACCTCAATGTCTTTTCAAGTATAAATCACCAAACATATTATTACTGGGTCAGACTGTGAGTTTACAGTCATGTTTTTATGTCTTTGGTCTATAGCCTAGCCTCTATGTTTGAAATCTTCCTATTTTTCAGTTGCTGTGTTTTTCCCCATCAGATTAAATCTGAACAAATATATTAGTCGGAGCTCCACTGATGATGACTTTTTATTGTCGGCTTAACTCAGAGTGAACATACTCAGAGTTGACTGAACCAACTCAAATTAGCTGTTCTGGAACCGGTAACTCAGAGTTTCCCATCTCAGGGTAAATCAACTCAGAGTTCAGGGTTAGACTCAGAGTTTGTTTTTGTTTGCATGGTTGCTGAGCACGTGTGACTTTGCTGGTTCAAATGACTTTAGGCTACAGCGGGCTTGCACAGACTTTTTTTCAACACAAATCAACAGTGTTAATAGAAATGCCATTGCAAAGTACTTGTATGATTTTTATATTTTATATATCAGTTTGTTTTCAGTATTCAGTTGATAGATTAATTTATTAAAATGCTTTACAGGTGATCTGTAGTTTATGTTCATGGTTTATACTCCCTTTGATATGAATTCTCCTGTAAATCAGCATCACATCAGTGTGACCTGTCCCCTCAACTACACAGACTAAATAAACTGTGTTTGACTATAAGGATAATATTTCAAGAGGAAAATGAATACTAGACAACAGTTTTCATTAAGGCTCAGTCAGATACAGTCAGGGCTTCACATCTGATGTTATTTTAAGAACCCTCACATCCCATTGACCCCTTTTTTTCACTAATTAATAACTGTTAACTTTCCTTTAGATATCCAACATAGTGTTATATATGCCAGCATATTAATTGACTTTCTTAAATGCAAGTAGACTAAATATCATGAACTGTTCATGTACCAACATGAAAATATATTCATATATCCATATACATACATACATCAGCTCAGCATAAATCACAGCTGCAGATTCCTGCTGATTATCCACACCTTTTTTCATCCCTACATTAAAATTATTTCTTTACACCCTTTTCTAAACTGGATCATGTTTTTGTTCGCGGAGAATAACATCCAATGCGCAATGTAAGGAGCGTTGTCAAGTCTGTCCCAATTTCGTTTAAATATCCTCGTATACTTGACCACTTAATATGTGCTTGAACACTATAGGCAAATGTACATTCTGCGTGGCAAAACGTCACCAATGTGTGTGCGTAACCAAGTGCACTCAGCCAAGTGTGAAAAATTGGGACAGCCCCATAGTGTGTCCCAATACATAGTATGTCAGATGCAGTATGCCAAAAGTACCAGGATGTTCTACAACATCCGGTCATATTTTGCAGTAGGCATGTCAGCATGCTTCTTTGGCCATTCTGACCCACAATCCTTTGCCCAGCGAAAGTTACGTCGCAGTGACTGAGCTGCATGTACAACCAACGCCCACACTTCCTTTCATACATGGTTTATTTAATTTGAGATACTAAGACACTACATATTAGGACTGCAATGATCTGATTATATACTGTCACATATCATACAGTTTTGCAAGAACATGGTTACAACATTCAACGTTATTGTGATTATAGTATAATCAATGTTAGGGTTCAACTATGACTACAATATAGAAGATTCTACCAGTACAGGCAATGGTCTAAGTGTGGTATAAATAATGAATGAATATGACTAAATATGAATACACTATGGGCTAGGTATGAGCAGTATAGACTAGTAAATATATAAATAGATATATAAATGTAGTAAGAATGTGCAAGTATGTTACACTACAAATAAAAGTAATGTGAATGTAAGGCTGCTTCACGTGCAGACAGAATATAATGCCAGCTGCTGCATAGCTGTAAATATATTTAACAACAAATATCTGCCAGCAACAGAGAGCTATGTGTGAAGGGAGTTAATATGCGTACTGGTGACTAGTTCAATAGACAGGTCACTAATAATAGGCTTGGGACTGTTTACGTGAACACGTCAGTTTATTAGAAACAACAACATACATTACGACATAACAGCAACAGAGCTCTCCGGCACCTCTGACGGTATGCATGTCTCTGGCGAGCTCGACGAGAGGACATTTGCTGCATCACCACACAAAATATTCAAACGCGGCGCTACCAACGGCGGCGGAAGTGAGCAAGAGGGTCGGAGTTCAGGGAGCGATGTGATGGCGGATGTAGTGTGTCCCAATAGTATGCATACTGCATGCATACTACATGCTACACTACATACTTTTTAAGGGCAGCTGCAGTACATACTAAAAGTATATAGTAGAAGTATGTGATTTGGAATGCAGGCTTGGTCCACCTGGACCTTGCCCGAGTTTGATGACGAGACCTCCAGGTGTTCTTTTGTACCTTTCCGGACCGGAAACCGTATCAATCCCGGTTCCGGCTACCAATAGAATGCAGCATTACTAGAATAGGGAATAGATATATATAAATACGCAGATGCTGCATTCAACGTAGATGCTGCATTCAACGGCGCTCGTCATTGGAGCTATATGCCAACGCGGCCGCCATCTTGCCCAGGTGGAGCTGTGCTGCCGAATGCATGTATGCCTATTGAGGCAGGAGACTATTTATGATTAAAATCATCATTACTCGCTGAATTCTCAACCGATTTTCATGCGGCTTGGTTTGTTACAATCGTCAGACACGTAGTTATGATACAGGATACTTGGTTAAATTAAAAATGCAGCTTTTCATACCAAAATATTTGATCTTATGTGGATAAAGTAACAGTAATAGTTCTACAACACATTTAAACTAAACTTTCCCCATGTAATAAATATTCTTTTTTCTTACTAGATGTACAATGCCCATCATGATGCCATTTAATTATTAATTTTTATTATAAATGTTTATTCACATTTTAAGTCACAAAATGTGCAAAAAATAGTGTATCAGCAGGGTTGTGCCGAGCTTCATAGTAGTTACACATTCTGATTAACAAATGTTGGTTTTGTACAAGTGAAAATAAATGACTTAGAGCTGCATGTTTACACAAAATTTTGCTTTAATCTCATATGTATAACACCACAGTGCTCATGGGAGCCTGGACATAGAACTGTTTACATCATTAGGTCATATTTACAAAAATATAATACAGAGGGAATCACTCCGTCCCTTAAACGGACAGTCTGCCCAGTCCTGTCGAAGTCCTCAGGTCTGCAGTGACAGCTGCGGATGACTGAGGAGTCACTCTGCTTGGTTTTAACACTCATCTCGTTCGTACACCCAAATGCAGAGCAAAAATGTGGCATTTTTGCCGAGTCTGACACGGGTCTGAACCGGTCAGAGCACCTAGGCAAGATGGCAGCGGTATTGACGCAGCCCACAAGCCAGGATGCGGCATCTGTGTATATATACAGTCATGGAAAAAATTATTAGACCACCCTTGTTGTCTTCAATTTCTTGTTCATTCTAATATCTGGTACCACTAAACGTATAATACAATGAACACAACAAAAAATGCAGCTGGTCACATAATACTTTATGTCCTATTTGACATTCTTAAGCTTAATTGATTCCCAGGGTATATAAGAGGCCATTTCATGTCACAAGCAGCACTGCACATGCAAAGGCCTAGAGTGGTTTCCTGCTTACATTCAAGCCGTAGCACAACTCAGAAGTTGTCAGCTCTCACATAATGCCTAAAACAAAAGAATTATGTGAAGCCACAAAGGCAGCCATCTTGGCACTGCTGGAAATTGGCATGAGTGAGAGACAGGTAGCGAAAAACTGAAGATCTCCAAGACAGCCGTTCATTACAACAAAAAAAAAACAAGCTGAACATGGCACTACCAAATTGCTACCTGGCCGTGGCAGGAAACGTCTTTCTACCCCACGAGATGACCGTGCACTCGTTCCTGTGTCAGGAATCGTCGTCAGACCTCCAGGGACCTTAAAAATGAGTGGACACTGTCGAGAAATGTGACTTGTTCGGCAAGGACAGTTCGAAACCGACTTGTTGAAGCTGGTTTGAAGTCACACAGAGCACGCAAGAAGCCCTTCATCAATGAAAGGCAGAGGAAGGCCTGGTTACTTTGCTCGAGACCACAAGGATTGGACTGTTGATGATTGGGCTAAGGTTCTCTTCAGTGATGAATCCAATTTTGAATTGATGCCCACTCCAGCCAACTTACTGGTTAGGAGGAAGCCTGGAGAAGCTTACAACCCAGACTGTCTTGCCCCTACAGTAAAACATGGGGGTGGATCAGTCATGATCTGGGGTTGTTTCAGTCTGAGTGGAACAGGGCAAATGCAATTGTGTGAAGGCCGAATGAACCAGGTCATGTACAGGACTACCCTTGAAAACAGTCTTCTTTCATCAGCTGGAAAACTCTTTCCTGCCTCGAATGACTGGATTTTCCAACAAGACAATGCCCCTTGCCACACGGCAAGGTCAGTTAAAGCCTGGATGGAGAACCACAACATTCGCACCATGCCTTGGCCTGCTCAATCACCAGATCTTAATCCAATTGAAAACCTGTGGAAAATCATCAAACTCAAAATGGAGAACCACAAGCCCAAAAACAAAGAAAATTTGTTTGAATTTGTCCAACAGGAATGGGCTGCTGTGACAGCAGAACAATGTCAGAAGCTGGTGGAGAGCATGCCAAGACGCATGGCTGCAGTCATCAAAAACAATGGTTATGCAATCAAGTATTAACTCTTGTGTGTATCATGTGTTTAAAGCAAACAGAAAAGAAAACATGGAATGCTTAAAAGTAGTGTTTTTGGCGGTACAATGCCATAGCTATTGATGTAAGAATTTAAGTAATTTTGGTTATTATCAAGAAAACCATGGAAAATGAATAGTTCTTAGTTCTTAAATTAAACTCTCATGAGCTATTTTTGTTGTTATCATTATAATTGTCCAAACAAATGTACCTTTAGTTGAGCCAGGCATTAAAATTAACAAGAAATTGAAGAAAACAAGGGTGGTCTAATAATTTTTTCCATGACTGTATATCTATGGGAATGGGCACAGTGACATCACCATGGACGTCGCCGCCATGTTGATGGCTACGGGCAGCAGTAAACTAACGCAGTAGTTGAGTCGCATCAAGTGAAGAAAGCAATGGAAAAGATGTTAAGATGCCAGAAAGGAAAGGGAATTTACCGGGATACATTGAACCATGAAGCCAGGGACCGGTATATGGAGAAAATGAACGCTATAAATGGTTTGGACCTAGCCTTGGACCAAGAAGTTCATTGCCTCTTACCAGAGTTATTGGATAAAGGAGATACCCCACCGTAGGCTTATCCAATGTCCTCCTAAGTGAGCGTGGTTAGCTCTCCCTCCAATCAGAGCCTGTTCTCCCTCAACCCCCTCCTCCCCCCTCCCCACCACCTCGAGAAGCAGGTGGACGCAGTCAACTGAGTTCAAGGTAAGTGGTCAATAAGTAAATAACTGTTTTTAAGCTAACTGTGATTTTGCGCCTGATTTTACCGCCTATTTATCAAGATCACGAGATCTTGCGAGAACTTGTTTTCTGAGATGGACAGGGCTCAAACAAAGTCAACTTTCTCTTGATCTGTGCGGCCTATCCTGACCCGAAAAGATACAGAAAAATTGGTCCATGCTTTTGCTACCTCAAGGCTGGATTACTGTAACTCTCTATTATCAGGTAGCTCTAGTAAGTCCTTAAAAATTCTCCAGCTAATTCAGAATGCAGCAGCACATGTACTAACAGGAACTAAGAAACAAGATCATATTTCTCCTGTTTTAGCTTCTCTGCACTGGCTCCCTGTAAAATCCAGAGTTGAATTTAAAATCCTACTGTTAACTTATAAAGCTCTAAATGGTCAAGCTCCGTCATATCTTAGAGAGCTCATAGTGCCATATTATCCCACCAAAACTCAGCGCTCTGAGAATGCAGGGTTACTTGTGGTCCCTAAAGTCTCCAAAAGTAGATCAGGAGCCAGAGCCTTCAGCTATAAGGCTCCTCTCCTGTGGAATCATCTTCCTGTTACGGTCCGGGAGGCAGACACCGTCTCCACATTTAAGACTAGACTTAAGACTTTCCTCTTTGATAAAGCTTATAGTTAGGGCTGGCTCAGGCTTGCCCTGTACCAGCCCCTAGTTAGGCTGATTTAGGCCTAGTCTGCAGGAGGACCCCCCCTATAATACACCAGGCACCTTCTCTCCCTCTCTCTCCCTCTCTCTCTCGTATCCTATTACTGCATCTTGCTAACTCAGCCATTCTGGATGTCACTAACTCGGCTTCTTCTCCGGAGCCTTTGTGCTCCATTGTCTCTCAGGTTAACTCGTATTACAGCGGTGCCTGGATAGTGTGACGTGTGTGGTTGTGCTGCTGCCGTGGTCCTGCTAGATGCCTCCTGCTGCTGCAGCTGCTGCTGCTGCTGCCACCATTAGTCATTAGTCATACTTCTACTGTTATTATACACATATGATTATTATCACACGCGTATACTGGCAGATACTAATATATACTTTCAACATATTGTACCACAGTAGCCAGAACTATAACGATAATATTATTACTTTCATGAATGTTGTTGTAAGCTACTGTCATTACCGTCTGTCCTGCATCTCTCTCTCTCTGTCTCTCTCTCTCTCTCTCTCTCTCTCATTGTGTCATTCAGATTACTGTTAATTTATTATGCTGATCTGTTCTGAATGACATCTATTGCACGTCTGTCCGTCCTGGAAGAGGGATCCCTCCTCAGTTGCTCTTCCTGAGGTTTCTACCGTTTTTTTTTCCCCCGGCAAAGGTTTTTTTGGGGGGAGTTTTTCCTTATCCGCTGTGAGGGTCCAAAGGACAGAGGGATGTCGTATGCTGTAAAGCCCTGTGAGGCAAATTGTATTTGTGATATTGGGCTTTAAAAATAAAATTGATTGATTGATTGAATTGATAAAAAATGCCGCTTTAGTGTCAGAATGTTGATAAAATGTGTGACCTGTGGAAAATGAACCCAGTATTGACTTTCGTGACTATAGGGCGAAAGAATTGACCATAAATTGTGATCATGGTCATTTTCCTCTTTGACGACAATACATTCAGAGCTGCCACAAGTCTCCTGCGGGGGCGTGGCACTGATGTCACTGAATCAGGAAGTTAGCTGAGTGGGGTATCTTGCTTTATCCAATATCTCTGCTCTTACTACCAATGTGCAACACACCTCCCAACCGCTGTAGTGGTTGGGAGGTGAAAGACGTAGAAAGACGTTGCACTCATTCATTGCGAAGAGGGGGGTAGAGAAAAACATCCGAGATAAAAATGCATGTTTATTGAACGATAACGGATATACAAACACATGGCAACCCCCCGTACACCTTCCTAACATCTGTGCCTATGAGGTGAGTACATTACATGTTTGATTTGAACGTTTATGGAGACGTGAACCGGTCCAGACCGGGAAATCCCAAACGAAAAACGGGGTTCGTTTGAACGTCTTGGTCCAAGGCTAGGTCCAGCGTTCATTATCTCCATATACCGGTCCCTGGCTTCATGGTTCAAAGTATCGCAGTAAATTCCCTTTCCTTTCTGGCATCTTAACATCTTTTCCCTCGCTTTCTCCACTCGATGTGACTCAACTACTGCGTTTGTTTACTGCTGCCTGTAGCCATCAACATGGCGGCGACGTCCATGGTTACGTCACTGTGCCCATTCCCTATACAGAGTGCGCTTGTTGTTCCAACTGTTTACATTTCCCCAAAAATCAGTTCTGTCTTTAAAAGCTCAGACCACTAAATGGTTTGTGCCACACTGTTTTTTTTTGTTTTTTTTAAAAACTACATTTCAAGAATTGTGACGTTCCCTATTTCAAGACACTAACAAACTAAAAGCCTTTTAGAGACGCTAGAGTTCAATACATCTCAATATATGATAGCCTTTAAGAAAGACCAAACAGAATTAAAGCTAAATGCAGTGATAAATGGTCCCTCGCGCCTTTGCATACATTGGGTCTCATTTGTGAAAAGTTACTAAATCTGTGTGTAGATTTGCACATAAAAGCCTACTCTACTAAAAATCTACTCCGGATTCAGGAAGGCTGCAGGAAACTCAGATCTGATCATAAACACCTGTGTATGATCATGAATGCCAATCCATCGTTAAGTGACAGCGTGCTCCCGCTCATCAGCAATTAGCATAAATCCCCGCCCATGAATAGCCAATGACCACCATATAAGGAGGTGTAGGTGAATCCTGTCGACCTGTCAGTCATGGTGCAAAGAAAGAAAGAGAGAGAAAGAAAAAAGACTTTTTACAAAGCGGAGATCGAAATAATTTTGGGTGAAGTGGACTTAAAAAAAAACATTTTATTTTCTTCAGTTAGTTGTGATGTGACAGGGACAGGCAAAGTGAAGGCCTGGAGGGAGGTAACAGATGCTGTTAATGTTGTCTCCATACTACAAAGAACCATGTCAGAGGTGAAGTGTAAATGGTTTGATATGAAACTAGAGGCAAAGAAACACATAAGGACACTCACAAAAAATACAGCGGTCACCAAACAAACAGAAGATTCATTTGTGGGGTTTTGAATGAAGTGGGAACGGGAAACCAGAGATGTTTTGTGTGTAATGGATAAACTCTAAATCACTGATAGCTGTCGGAATGTAGAGCTATTTAACATTTATTTTAACAAATTATACGGCTAACATATAGCCTACTGCAGTTTTGTATGCATCGTCTTCAAATTATTTGAATCTTAATAGCCTAAAGCTCTGTTTAATACAACGTAAATTAAACATTTTTCAAATCAGATTTATTCATTTAAATAATCAAAAAGCCAAAAAAACAAAACAAAAACAAAAAAACATGTCTCAAATAATTCTTTCAGCTGGTGCATGCTCCTTCGTGGCTTTACCACCTGCTGCCCCTGCTGGACCCAGGCACTGAGGATGAAGAGGCTGTGATCTAGCTGTCCTTACGGATATTTTTATCATCATCATTCAACAGGTAGAAAGAACGTGTAATCTTTTGAGTCGATTTACATAGATAATTAACAATCATGAACCTAGAAGAGGTTGCAAGAGAAACTTTAGGAAGACTGGACAATGTTTGCTCAAGTAACAACAACTTCCTGTTTCATGGCGAAATGTGCAAAATGGTCGCCACACCAATGGCAATGCTGTGAGACGAAAACTCAGAATTTTCACCAGAAAGCATCATCAGGGTCTTGAAGCTTTTCAAAGTACATTTGTGGTGGATCTGGTCAACCTGCTAGAAGTAAATTAAAGTATTTAAACATGTCATGTAGACACCTAATGGCCATGACTCTTATCATGCATGAGAAATTTTAGGCAAAAGAATAGAATAGAATAGACTTCATTGTTATTGTGCTGCAGTGAGATTAGGAGGTATTCCCTGAGAGCGAAACAGTATAAAAACATAATACAGACCACAAAACACAGAGGCACATAGATGAAATAAAGGAGCACTTAAAATAGCATGTTAAAGAGTAAAATAGCATGATGTTTAAAAACCTTATAACCTTATAAAACCAGAGTCCCCATAAAGGCTCTCAGTTAAAGGTTAACACGGCAGCGTTTTATGTTGTTTCCTTGAGCTTATGTCGAGAAAGCATAACTGGCCGTCTATATTGATTCTAGCTCGCCATACAATAACCATAATCATAGTGATTCAATCATAGTTGATCTCAAATAGCGTTCCGTTACATTGGTTTATATTCTGTCGGCTCCACTAAGTTTTTTCAGCTCCGTTGTGTTTTGTGTTTTGAAACACTTAGCAACATAGCTGCTAATACGGCTATTAGCTACTCAGCTAGTAGTAACAAAAACAGAAAACCTAGTCGCCGTTTAGGAGAACAGATATGGCTCAAATGTTTTGTATACGTCGAGAGTTACACATTATGACAATCTTGTATACATATATATATATATATATATATATATATATATATATATACCTATATATGTATGTATGTATGTACACATTATGACAATCTTGTATATATATATGTGTATATGTGTGTATATATACAGTCATGGAAAAAATTATTAGACCACCCTTGTTTTCTTCAATTTCTTGTTAATTTTAATGCCTGGCTCAACTAAAGGTACATTTGTTTGGACAATTATAATGATAACAACAAAAATAGCTCATGAGAGTTTAATTTAAGAACTAAGAACTATTCATTTTCCATGGTTTTCTTGATAATAACCAAAATTACTTAAATTCTTACATCAATAGCTATGGCATTGTACCGCCAAAAACACTACTTTTAAGCATTCCATGTTTTCTTTTCTGTTTGCTTTAAACACATGATACACACAAGAGTTAATACTTGATTGCATAACCATTGTTTTTGATGACTGCAGCCATGCGTCTTGGCATGCTCTCCACCAGCTTCTGACATTGTTCTGCTGTCACAGCAGCCCATTCCTGTTGGACAAATTCAAACAAATTTTCTTTGTTTTTGGGCTTGTGGTTCTCCATTTTGAGTTTGATGATTTTCCACAGGTTTTCAATTGGATTAAGATCTGGTGATTGAGCAGGCCAAGGCATGGTGCGAATGTTGTGGTTCTCCATCCAGGCTTTAACTGACCTTGCCGTGTGGCAAGGGGCATTGTCTTGTTGGAAAATCCAGTCATTCGAGGCAGGAAGAGTTTTCCAGCTGATGAAAGAAGACTGTTTTCAAGGGTAGTCCTGTACATGACCTGGTTCATTCGGCCTTCACACAATTGCATTTGCCCTGTTCCACTCAGACTGAAACAACCCCAGATCATGACTGATCCACCCCCATGTTTTACTGTAGGGGCAAGACAGTCTGGGTTGTAAGCTTCTCCAGGCTTCCTCCTAACCAGTAAGTTGGCTGGAGTGGGCATCAATTCAAAATTGGATTAATCACTGAAGAGAACCTTAGCCCAATCATCAACAGTCCAATCCTTGTGGTCTCGAGCAAAGAGTAACCGGGCCTTCCTCTGCCTTTCATTGATGAAGGCTTCTTGCGTGCTCTGTGTGACTTCAAACCAGCTTCAACAAGTCGGTTTCGAACTGTCCTTGCCGAACAAGTCACATTTCTCGACAGTGCCCACTCATTTTAAGGTCCCTGGAGGTCTGACGACGATTCCTGACACAGGAACGGATGAGTGCACGGTCATCTCGTGGGGTGGAAAGACATTTCCTGCCACGGCCAGGTAGCAATTTGGTAGTGCCATGTTCAGCTTGGTTTTTTTTGTTGTAATGAACGGCTGTCTTGGAGATCTTCAGTTTTTTCGCTACCTGTCTCTCACTCATGCCAATTTCCAGCAGTGCCAAGATGGCTGCCTTTGTGGCTTCACATAATTCTTTTGTTTTAGGCATTATGTGAGAGCTGACAACTTCTGAGTTGTGCTACGGCTTGAATGTAAGCAGGAAACCACTCTAGGCCTTTGCATGTGCAGTGCTGCTTGTGACATGAAATGGCCTCTTATATACCCTGGGAATCAATTGAGCTTAAGAATGTCAAATAGGACATAAAGTATTATGTGACCAGCTGCATTTTTTGTTGTGTTCATTGTATTATACGTTTAGTGGTACCAGATATTAGAATGAACAAGAAATTGAAGACAACAAGGGTGGTCTAATAATTTTTTCCATGACTGTATATGTGTGTATGTATGTATGTGTATGTATGTATATGTATATATATTATATTATTAATATGGTCGGAACAATGGGATGTCGGGGACCAATGGGCAGTTCCCCCGCACTTTAGGGACTGTTCTTTACTTATGAAGGGACTTCTCAGGGGAGGAGGGTGGCTGGTTGATTCTTATTTTATTTATTTATTTTATTTTGATCCCCCCATGTTAATCACTTATTGATATTGTTTTTGAAATATGAATAAGTCAATAAGTAATTTATTCCATTGAAAAATCGTTGATGTATTATAGAAAAGTGATTTATCTTTTTATAAATGACAAAAGGCACATCTGCCTCATTTTTGCTGTGGTATCCTGATACTACTCAGAACCGTGATATTTTCATTGGAATCATACAGTGGGTCCCAATTTTGGTACTGTGACAGCACTAATCTGGAGGGGGTTCATCTGCAAAAACTAATGAAAAACCAAACAAAGATATTCGGTATTCGGCACTTGGTGTTCGGCCAAGCTTTTAATATTATTTGGCTTCGGCTTCGGCTCCAAATTTTCATTTCGGTGCATCCCTAATATTAATATGTATTTTTTACTATTTCAAGATAGTTTAATTGCCTTGTCAACTCAAAGTAAGAACACACTTAAGTTACACTTGACAGAAACAAATTAAAAACTCACCAAAACTGCCTTGATTAGTCTTGTTAGTCATCTAGTTAGAATGTCTCCTGTTCCAACAACCACCAGCTCTGGTTTTGTAGAAATACACCCTTAATTCACCAAGCTAGATGTGAAAATATGCTGTCTCTACTAGCCAACTGTAATCAGCTGTAATGGTATCCCTACCACTTGCAGTTGTTTCTCAGCTCAGCTGCTTGTTCCACCAGTAATGACTGACCTCTGGTGATGCGTGGTGTGCACTACATACAATACATCCCTAATACACCTCTCAGTAGAAGTCTAAACTAAAGATGGGTTTTGACCTGTTGAAAATCTTGCTTTCAGGATTTCTAAATATGCTGGTATCCACCTTATTCCTGAGGGCACTACTGTGTGCACAACTTCCTGTGAGATAGCAGAAGTAGCAGTAAGCCAGTTAGTCCCATAGACTGTCTGTGGTTAGTCCTGGTGGCTTCTCCTGGTGACCAACACTGGCTCTTTTCAAAAGTAATTTGTCTTCACTTTCACAAATATTCATTTATTTTTTTAACAAATAACTAATGTTAACTTAGCATTTCTGAAATGTGTTTGTGGAGCTCTGGTGCCTGTCTAAATTTTTCTCTTCAGCAGCCGTGTGTTGAACATGTACCAGAACAAAAAGGGATTGTTCCTGTTGCCAAAGGTACCATTGATATGAGAAATAAAACCACAAGAGTTTCATGAGACAAGCGAAAAAGTATAAAATCAGAATTTGCAGAACAGATTGATACCTAGACTGACAGGTCCGTCACTCAACATCAGTACATGATATCCCTGTCTTTCCCCATCTGACTTCATTCTCAACCTACATTAGAAAATTGCTTGTTATAAAATAAATTCAGAAACATACCTTGAAATATGTATTTAGTCATTAGGGCTGAGAATGTGTTACTGATGTACAGTACTTCCTTTATATCATCAAAAATGAATACCAAAAGTTATTTCTTTTACTACTGCTTTGTATTACTGTTACTAAAGTCTGCTGCTCAATTCAGCATCATGTTTTTTGCCCAGAACAGTTTTTAATAAATCAGAAGTTAAAAAAAATGTGTAAACTAAAGACAAGCTGAGGATTAGAAGGGAGCTACAGTTAATACCGAATTATGTTAAATGTTTGTTGAATGTGTTAGTATCTCATAATAAGTCATCGGAAATCATCTTTAGAAGGGGCAGATGTTTACCTTAAGCTAGCTCCAGCCATGTTAAAGTTAACAATATTTTAATGGAGCAAGGCAGGCTAAACTTGGTTAAAAAGAAAAAAAAAAACAATGCTTTGAGATGGCTGTCAGAGATGGCAGAGGTATGATCACATAATCCAGTTTGAGCTTTAACAGGTGGTGTGTCCCACGTTTTTTTTCCCAAGAGCTCTTGGAAGGAGAATAGAGAACTGTTAACAAACTGTTACCATTGGAAATCACAGGTTTCGGTTTATTGCCGGAAGTTGCACACATAATTCACACAAGGTATCATGTGGGCTAGGAATAAGGTGGATACTGTAATACCATGATAATGGTATTACAAGGCTAATAGGGAGTTTTAGAAATAACAAAAGTGGAAATATACAGGGCTCTCTTGGTTAGCGGCACTTGCCAGTATCCTTTAAGCGAGTCACATTTTGACACAAAGGAACCACGCCTTACGTTATCGATGCAATCCTCTAACGTAGGTATAGGATAGGCATACATTTTGGTCACATGGTTCACTTTGTGAAATCATTACATGGTTGCACTGTATTATCAAATTTAAGGACTGGCAACAAAGTTGAGCTCCAGTCACTGACTCGAGGCACAGTCCCTCTCATTTCCATCGTGTGGTCCAGCTCACATCTTAGGAGGGACTCTGTTAGGATACTATTTGATGGGGACAGCATCACCTGTGTCCACATCCCAGTATTGTCTCTTTGCACTGCTAATGAGGTGTGGAAATCTCAAGGCACCTCATGATTGGATTCGATTACAGAGGGCTACAATTAGGGTTTTGTCCTGCATAGATAATAACAAGGTGGCCAACTTTGTCAACTTTCTGTCTGCCATGGGAAACACTTTTCTAACAGATGTAGCACTTGCTGAATTTCTTTTATTTGTAAGTGTAGTTATAACATTACGCTGATGTAGTGGTGCAGTTGTAATCGGCGCAGTGTGCCATAAAAGGCGCTGCCAAAATCAGATGTTAGCTGGACCGCAGCAAAGCAGGTACCAGCCCTATAAACCCGAAAGAAAGCCAACAAGGCTGTTAATAATAATAATAATAATAATAATAATAATCATAATCATAATGATAATAATAATTATAGCTGCTGCGCAGCAATGGTCAGGCCCGGGCAATTTTAGGCAAAATTAGGCAATTTTGAGCAACAAGCACAGTGTAGGAAGATGAAAAAAAGGTGGCATTCAACACATAAGAGACTATGCTCTATCTCTCTGAGCTAATTAGCAAGAGACAACTCTGTATTATATATTTTTAAAACTTCTTCTAGCTCATTATAGGAATTCTACAGCTGCAATGATTAGTCAGTAAATCAATAACTCAAACACATAATTAATCCACAACTATTTCATGATGGATTGATTGTTTCAGGCATCAGTGTTGGAGTTACCTTCGCAGATTTGAGGATATCCTCCTCAAATCTTGCTTTATCATGGTTTTGGACCTTTAGTCAGACAAAGTGAGATGTTTGTGGATGCCAGATTGGAATTGGGGAAAGGCAATATGAATTTTACATAATTTTATGGACAAACATTTAATATAGAAAATAACTGGAATGCTAATCAATAATGAAATGATTCATAGCAGAGGCAGGCCTATTTGTAAAATTGTAAATGCACCATTACAGCTTCATTTTAAAAGGAAATCAACATTACCCTTCAGCAGTAAAACTGCACAAATAAAATTAGGCTAAGCAGAAAAAAACACTTGTACCATTATTGGGAAATGTTAGGCCCTATGTGTAGTTTAAATTCTCACTAAAATAAAACTCTAGTGTATCCTGTCGTTGGTCTCAAACCAGCACAGCCAAATTACTCTTTTTTTTTTTAATAATTATTTTTATTCCCAATTATATCACTTACAAAACATATAGAACACACAAATCACAAAGACACGATGCCACACCCTACCCCTCCCCCGACCAGACAGTACAGAGTAAAGGTACATTGGTCTTTAGGATCAGTTGAAAGCAGTTCAGTACAATTATACATACAATCACAGCTTTTTTTTAGCAGCTGTAATGGATAATAAAATAAGCTTTTTTTGATACAGTGTGAAGTTGTGAAGTCTGTTTAGGTCCCCAAGAATAACTACCAGGGGGTCTGCGGTGACTGTTTTTTGGAGTGTTTTGGATAAGATGTTATGGATACCTTGCCAAAATGGCTGAAGACTCTTACAGTCCCATAGCATATGGGTTAGATTGCCATCCCTGGTAGTGCATCTTGGGCAACCTGAAGAGACAGATTGATACATGTGGTGTAATCTATGAGGGGTGTAATATGTACGATGCAAGACATTAAATTGTATCAGTCTGTGTTTAGTTGAAGTTAAAAAGGTTTGTGAGTTCCTAAGGATTGTTTCCCATTCTTGATTGCTGTAGTTGGCATTCAAGTCTTTTTCCCATTTGTACTTAAGATTCAAATATTTGTGATCCACACAGTCATTAATCCATTTATAAAGTTTTTAGATCAGTCCAGTTGGTGAGTCAGATAAGTGTATTATTTTTCCTAGGGGAGTATCTCCAATTCTGGGGTAGACCTCGCATTGATCTTTAATCCAATTTCTGATCTGTAAGAATTTAAAAAAGTGTGAGGAGGGTAGATTGTAACGATTGCAGATATCTGAGTATTCACCAATTAAACTGTCTTTACAGAGGTCACCAAGCACTTGTATACCACAGTCTTGCCATTTACGAGAAATTTGATCAGTCATAAACTCATGTAAAGGAGAACTAATCCACAGGGGAGTCCTAACAGAGAGCATTTTTTTGATACCTATGAGGTTGTGGCATTTCTGCCAACACAGATAAGTATGTCTAATTATTGGGTTGAATGTGATATTATTGACCTGTGTCCCGATAAAAGGAAAGGCATTCAAGGGGATATCATTTAAAATGTACCTTTCTATATCCATCCATGAAGCTGTTTGTGTCCTTTCATGGGACCAGTACCATACAGCTCTTAATTGGGAAGTTAAGTAGTAGTAGTAATTTAAAATCTGGTAGAGTGAGTCCTCCTTTATGTATTGGAGCTTGCAAACTTTGCGTTTTGATTCTTACATGTTTATGGGACCATAAGAATTTTGAGATTAACTGATTGATCTCAATAAATAATTTAGAAGGACATTCCAGAGGAATAGATTGAAAGAGATACAAGAATTTTGGTAATACATTCATTTTGATGATGTTAACCCTACCTATTAAGGATAGCGGCAGGTCCTTCCATTTCAACAAATCGGTCTTAAGGTTTCCTATGAGTGGGTGAAAATTCAATTTATGTATATTACTAAGATCTTTACAGATATGTACACCAAGGTATTGAAAGCCCTCTGGTTTCCATTTAAATCTTGTAACTAAGTCAGAGAGACCTGTAAGAGTACAAGACCCTAAATGCATGACTTCACTCTTCCCAAAATTCAACTTATACCCAGACAGTTTACTATACTCATTTAATATGGGCATCTCTGCCTCGTACCCCTGCCTCGTACCCCTCTTAAGGTCAATTGGTCTAGATAGCACTCCATTTGTAGCAATTTGAGCTTTAGGGGCTCTGTATAATGTTTTAACAATGTTTATAAACTTAGTACCAAAATTCATTTCATTCATGGTTTGGAATAAAAAAGGCCATTCGATCCTGTCGAATGCCTTTTCCGCATCCATAGAGAAAACTAGTCTATCCTCAGAGATTTTGGAGGAATCATGAATGAGGTGAAATAGTTTTTGGAGATTATCAGAGCCCTGTCTGCCTTTAATAAAGCCAGTCTGATCGACATGAATTAAGCTAGTGATGACTGTCTCTAGCCTTAGTGCTAGTAATTTGGATAGGACCTTAAATGAAATATTGAGCATCGAGAGAGGTCTGTAGGAGCTACAGTGTTCTTCATCCTTGCCGGTTTTAACACATTAATAGTGGCCACCTCCATAGAATGGGGTAGCCTACCAGCTTCAAGTGACTCCTTAAGCATATTTGTAAGTGGATCCACCAATATGGGCAGAAACTTTTTTTAAAAATCTGCAGGGAATCCATCTGGACCCGGTGCTTTCCCTATTTGCAGTTTATTTACAGCTTGTATAACTTCCTCCTTAGTAATTTCTGCATCCAAATACCTTCTGTTTTCTTCAGTTAGCTTAGAGACCGGGCTGTTATCAAAAAATCTCCTACAAAGTAGAGGGTCTATGTCACCTTGTGATTTATAAAGGTCATAATAAAATTCTTCAAAGCACTTATTTATGCCGATGGAATCTGAGATAGTTTTACCCTCTTTATTTTTAATGTTATGTATAATTCTTGCATTTTCCTCTTTTCTGATTTGCCAACTAAGTAATTTGCCAGTTACAAATTACTCTTTCTAAATCTCATACTGATGTTTCTTTTTTTATAAATATGTTTGTTATTCTGTTCCCTGCAGCTTCAATAACATTGTTTAACACTGAAGTCTGACCCAGCACTAAACCAGCAGCTCAGTGGTCCCTTTCTTAAGAAGTCATAATCTATTTAATCATAAAACACTGAATGTGTGGTATATGTAAAAGCCGATGTGAAAATACACACACACTAAAACAAAGCATATCGTAACAGAAGTTACATCATATAATTATGGCATGCCCTTCAAATTGTGGATGAGTGGCTAAAGTGATCAGACTCATAATATACAAACGAAAGAAAAAACTCAAGAACAAGAAAGTAAGAATAACATTATCTGCTAGCAATTATTAACAAACTAGCCTGATCTAGCTTAAAGTCAAACATTATCCGTGGTGACAAAGATGAAAACATTTTTTAAAATGTAAAAGTAGCTATTGGATAGACTCTGCATATTGACTGATAGCTAAGCCAAATAAACAGGGAAAAGAGACAAGGGATACAGGGGTCGCGTTAACCGGATATTCTCGGTCATTGACCGTTTTTTTACAACAATGACCGGAAAATCTGAAGGCCATCCGTCATTTTGACCGGTTGCTGTTACCACCCCTGCCCACATGGCGGCGGAGTGCACAGTCAGTGGCTGCCGTTTTCACACTGCAGAGTAATGCTGTGTTCCCACCAAATCGATTTAATCGCTCGTAACGCTCGTAATGCGCCGCCCGTAACGCCCGAGTTTTGACGCCTGACCATTTTGTTAATTCGCGTCATCGCGTCATTCGCGCGAGTACGGAGGACACGGCTGTGCTAACTGGAGCAAAGCTAGTGCTAACGTTCATAGTACAACCATTCTGCAAACTAATTAAAGACACATATTTACAGAACTTACCAAGTAGACAAGTCTCCTCGGCGTCTTTCACCCAAGCCTGCTCCTTTTTGTTCCGGTCTCTGTAGAGTAGACACATAGTATCATATAGCTCCGGGTAGCCACTGACGACCACGGCAGAGATAACCACCATCGCCGCTTTGTACCTGCTCTGGAAGTCCCAGATGCATCGGAGGACCAAACACCGTCGTTTTGGGGTTCACCCGATCCTGCAGAAGCACATCCAGCTCGGATGTTTCACCACTCGCCGAGCTATCATCCGTCTGGAGGATCCTCCGGCTATCCTCCAGGATAGCCGCCAGGAACTCCGTCTGGATGATAGCCGCTTTCAGCGGTACTTTGGGCTGACTGGGGCCCAGTTTGAGGACCTGTTGGCAAGGGCTGGCACCAGGATCTCCCGGCAGGACACCAACTACAGGCGCTCCATTTCAGCTGCGGAGTGTCTGTCCATCTCTCTCCGGTGAGTAGTAGTTCATTGCTGTGTCAACAAGTGGACGTTGTTGACACACGCCAGTGTCGTCGGGAGAATCTTAAAGCTGATTGGCCATCGCGGCATAGCGTCACGCGAATTCGCCTCAAAAGTTCAATATTTTCAACTCGAGCGATGAGGCGTTGGACGCGAATTTCGCGTCTATCGCGCCGCGTCCATCGCGTCTATTGCGTCCATCGCGTTCATCGCGTCGCGCTAGACGCGCCCATCACGCCGCCCGGCGCGATTTCGCGTCTAATCGCGTCTTTGCATTGACTTTGTATGTAATCTTGACGCGCGAATTTGCGAATTCGCGTTTGGTGGGAACACAGCATAAAAAGTCATTCATCTGCTTCATGTAGCGTTGTTGAGCCCTGGACACACCGGACGCGTAGTGCCGCAGAAGTCTTGACTGTCCGCACAGGCAGTGCATTTCTCTTGCACTCTCCGCGCCGGTTAAACATCAACTCCACTCGTCTGTTCCTGTCAGTACTCGTTTTTCATTTCAACAGGTCATTTTAAACATGGGTAAGTTCATATTTTAATCGGGGTTTTTTTATAACGTAATAAGATAATTACAGTTTGTCATTGCGTGTTCATGTATTGAGCGTGTTGGATAAACACTGAAAAATAGACCAAACAGCGAACTGAAGCGCTGCCTCCGCGTGCGCTCCGCTCTGCTCAGCGGCCTGTGTGGACAGTCAGATAGGTTAAGATGGGCGCCGATTGAAAACTGCCTCCGCGGCTGGGCGCTGCGCTTCGGTTCTGCATCCAGTGTGTCCAGAATCTTAAAGGAAATCTTATCTTAAAGGAAAATTAAAATGACTGGTAAAAATAGGCTCATAAAAATCCGGTCAAAATCTGTCGGTCAAAATGACAGGCGACGAAAAGTCTAGCGCAGCGTCTGAAGGGATAACAGGGAAAAGTGTTGATAAAGAATATTTGTCTCTCCGCAAAACTGCCTGGATCATAATTATTTTAACCTTAGTCTCTAATCCACATAGCATGATGCCTGAGCATAGTACTTTCACATAAGAATGTCTGTTATGCCTTAGCTGAGTCTTGAACTCACAACTTCTGAGACTGAGGTCTGTCTTCTATCTCACTGAGCTAACTGGCAAGTGACAGTTCATGTGTGGCTTCACATATTGACTAAGCCAAGGATCAGGGTGCCAGACATGAGCCATCCATGCCATGGAAAAGCAAATTTCAAGGTGAAAATTCCAAAGCTGTAGCACATATGGTTGATTTGTTATGAATTTTCAAAGTTTTGAAATTTAGAGGCTTGCTGTAGCGCCACCATTGGGACTATTGTTTTGTGTTTCCAGTTGAGGATATCTGGCATGGGAAAATTGCACCTTTATGAAGAGTTTTGGGTTGATTTCTCATATGGAAATGTTGCATGAGCTGAGGCTTGAACTCACAATCTTTAACACCAAGAACCATCCTCTATCTCACTGAGCTAATTGGCAAACGGAAATATCATATGTAGCTTCACAAATTGACTAAGCCAGTCACCTGTGTGCAAGACAGCAGCTGTTAGTGTGTAAAGGCAGATTTCAAACGGCTGTCAAAAATTCAGTTATTAAGACAAAAATCCGAAAATACACAAATTGCATCTAGACAGCATGGAGATGTTAGTAATTTGTTTTTAACAATGATTTATGGGCTCCATAAGTAAAAAAAAACTTATGTTTAAAAATGCCATTTTTCCATTGACTCCAATTGTTCCTATGAGAGCGAAATTCAAAATGCTGTAAAAAAATTCAGTTTTTGAGATAAAATTCTGATATTTTCCAAACATCATTTACCATGACTCCAAAATTTTGTCATTTTTTTAATTAACATTGAAAATGTATTTAGTAAGAATTTGCAAGTATATTTTTATAATACCATTTACAGTCAAACATCTTGATGCACTGTAGGCTCAATTTTCGATAAATCAAAAATCTGTGTGAATTGTTTGTGTAGGACAGTCTGAAGATGCTCTGTAGCAAATTTAGTGTCAATTGAGCAAAAATCGTGGGAGGAGATAGATTTAATAGGTTTTACAGTTTTTGAAAAAACAGAGTGATGGACTTAATAATTTGCAATAGGTTTAAATGTACAAACGTTTCTTCTGTATTGGGGCAACATTTTGGTGAAAGTTGCAAATCAGTAGCACATAGGATTTTCTGGGGGAGACCAAACAGGAGGGAGTTGCAGTACTCACGCATGGAAGTGACAAGACTATGAAACAGTATGGCAGCGGTGTGAGGGAGGGGTGTAGGCAGTTGATGTTGCGGAGATGGAAGTAGGTTGACCGAGTTATGTTGTTAATGTGGGATGAGAAGGAAAGCGTGCTGTCGAAGATGACATCCAGACTCTTTACCTGAGGGGAAGGAAGGTGGAAGAATTGTCGATTGATATGGTGAAACTGTGGGCTTTGGCTAGAGTGAATTTAGTGCTGATTACTAAAATTTCTGTTTTATCACTGATTAATTTGAGGAAATTGCATGTGGACCAGGACTTTATTTCATGAAGGCAATCAGTAAGGAATGAGGGAGGGAGGGTGGAATCACGTTTGGAGGAGATGTAGAGCTGGTTGTCATCCGTGCAGCAATGGAGATTAATGTGGTTTTTACGGAAAATGTGACCAAGGGGGAGACTGGAAGGGGGTGCGAGGTAATTGATTTCAGTTGAATGAAGTGAGTGCGGCCAGAGAGGTAAGATTTAAACCAGTCAAGGGCTGTATGTGTTAGGGCTGCATGATTAATTGTAGTAAAATTGTGATCTCGATTCTTATGCATATGCAATCTAATTTTTCAATGACGGCGATTCTGCCGGCCCCGCCTGTGCCGGGAGTCGGGACATCATCTGCATGAAAACAAGCACTCCCAAGGAAGCAGCGTTATACCACGTGATGCAGAGCGACAAACAGGCAGTTTGGAAAGCAGCGAGACAGGAGGGAAACACACTGCTAACTGTAGCCTCAGTTTGTGCCTCATTCAGATCTGCTGGTAAAGTTAACTTAGCGTTAGCAAGCGTGATAAAAGACGGCAGAGAGGCAACGTTGTGCAAATAAACCAAAGATTTATTAACCGTATGGGCCCGAACGACGCATAGTGAACCAATTTCACACCTGTTCTTCTCTACTGATTTTCTCTGTGACCGTGCGTCATAGCAAGAAGCCACACATATCACGTGAAACAGCGGAATTGTAGCTTTCAATCCAATGTCCAATGTTTTCACAGCGAAAAAAAATGATAAAGTTACACTAAAAGTATGTATAACAGAGCTTTCATGCAGACACATTACTCTTAGATGGATTACTCGTGAATGCAAGCTAGCACAGAAATTCCACGCATATCACATGAAAGTGCAGGAGCAGAGCTTTCCAGTGATACCACATGCATCATTGTGCTGTCATCCTATCATGCTATAAATACAGATTAATTGTCTACAAAATAAAAACCTGACGAATTTCTTTACAATCCATTATACAGATCTTGTTATCAGTCACTTCATATAGTGAGGAATATCATATCTTACGTCTTACATCTTAGGCTTGCGTGTGTTTCTCCCTGTCTATCCACATTTGTAGTCTGGCTTTCAAGATGCAAATATCTCCATATTGTCCAGTTGACACTCATCAAACTTTGTATGACAAGACCAACCACTTCACCTTTGCACACCCAGACACCTGAGGTCTAATTATGCATGCATGACAGGGCCGTAGTCACCATATACATTGAGGGGGACATGTCACAGATTCCAGAGAGTCTCGCCTCTTCATATATGGCAGAATATGTCATTTTCCAACTTGCTATGGTGAGATACATGTAAAAATGTAAGAATTTAGTAACACAGATTTGTTTTTTTCATTGATATAAAAATTAATATAAAATACAGGCACATAGAAGGACATGAAATGATCTGGATAGCCCACATTGTCCTTAAAAAAAAAGATATAGCATGTGTATGTAGCCCTTATAATGACTGTGATATGAGCTTAAAAGTAAAGGGAGTAAAAATACCCCAAAAATGCCCATAGGGTTAATTTTCTGTAGCAGTAAACACATGGGCCAATAACAAATGTGTTAACTAACTATGCTCAAGCTTTACAAACTATTCAGGGCTGCTGACGATAACATTAACATGACAAACAGCAAGGCTACAGCTAACAAGTTAACGTACTGACACTCCTCAGACAGACACACACACACACACACCGGACAGCCTCTCGGTCCTTAGCTGCTAACGTTACCTCATGTACAACACAGGTACCACACAGAAACTTTTACAGAGGGTCATAATGTGCTTCTAGTGACTGTCAAATCGCCAGCGAAAGTTGTTTAAAATGCGGACATGGAGAACAGCTGAGTGCCTGCTCTCATGGGACAAAGATCCTCTGAGAAGAAAGATGGATCACTCTGCTCTGCCGCAGGAACAAACTGGAAGGCAAAGATCCTCTCTGAGGAAGAGGGTTCACTTTGCTGCAGGGTTCACCAAAATGTTTCTTTGTTTTTTTCTTTTAATAAATTGAACACACATTAAAGAACATACAAGATCCTGTAGAGAATTAATACATATAATGCAATACAATAAACACTGTCAAATTAAATGAAGGAAGAGGATTTTTATGGGCAAATAAAATACTGAGTTTTTATGCAAAAACATACATAGAGACATATAAATAATTATATAATTAAAGATATGTAGGCTATGTTAGATGAATACTTCTGTCAAATGCATGGTGTTGAAATGTTTAATTTGGATCTTCCTCAGTCCATTTAGACTTTAGTTTATCATAACAATAACAATGAATATTATGAATTGTTCACATTTTAATTTAATTTTAATAACATTTATCACACAGCATTTTGTGGAAAAGTCAAATGTTCAGTTTGCAGTACTGTTTCTCAACACATATATTGTTTTGTCTTTATTCAATGTAATTAGCACATATTGTTATTGCACCGTTGGTTTTGGCCTTGGTGCCCCACATTTTTGCCGTGATGCCCCAATAAATTTGTATTTATCAAAGGCCAAAGTGGAGGAGTGTTCCCTCTCTGCTGACCAGAGTTTATGTGCATTGTGTCTCTTGTATCAGGCACAATCATAGATTTTGTTATTTAATGATATTTTTTTATTATTTATTTATAATTTTTGTTACTTTTCCTTTTGTATCAGGAAATAAGCACAATAAATCTTTATGTTGAAAAAATTCGTGAGAGAATCGTGATCTCACTTAAAAGCCAAAAAATCGTGATTCTCTTACCACAAAGTATGACTTTCTTGACCTTAAAATTTATGTTTTAAATTCATTAACAACATATTTGGATTTCATGTCACAACTCAAACGGGACCAAAAGATAACATTGCTCTCCCCGTTCACTGCCATTCATATTTTTTCTGATCTAAGGTCCCATGAGCGTGACTTAGGCACTCTATAGACCAGAATCAGCTGCCAGGAGGAGATCATTGGTGATTTTAAGAAATGCAGTTTCAGTAGAATGGAAAGGGCGGAAACCAGACTGGAATTGTTCATAAAGATTATTGCAAGAGAGATGGGCATAGAGCTGAGAGGCAGCAGTGTTTTCAAGAATTTTTGAGAGAAATGGAAGGTTGGAAATAGGGCAGAGATTCAAAAGGAAAAAATACGTCAGGGAGGAAGGCTCCCAGCCGAAACGCGTTGGAGCACTTTTAACCTCTTCAGCCATGTAATTTAATAAAGGCTTTTTAATACTTTTTCTAAAATCAAGATGAGTGCCTTGGTATTTTTTCCTTTTGTTTCTCATGGACACAGCCCTTAACCAAAGAGCACCATTGTAAAAAAGAAAAAAAGAAGAAAACAAGAAAAACAGTTCCAGGCAGCACTCCTACCTTCTGGCTTTTTATAGGGCAGAGATTATTGAGGTTATTGAGATCTGCACCCTAGTCTCCTTTTATCTGCCCTTCAATGGTTAAATATAGTTTTATATCACCAGCTAGCACTTACTAACACTGTTGCAAACGGCACTCAGCATATGATAAGAACAAGCACGTTGAATAAGCAAGGACGTCAGCTGTATATGCAGTCCTTTAACATCAGCGTACACACTGTTGAAACAGTGTGGCCTTATGCAGCCCAGACCACCTCTGAATGTGGTCTAAGCAATCAGATCTCAATACTCATTGAGGAAGCAATTTAGTGCGTTCACACCCGTACTTAGAACTGTCTACTTGTGATCTGATCACCTAGGATGCATGTTAATACAGGTGTAGACAGGGGTGAGATGTGAAGACAGAATATAAAACATGACAATACAAGACAGAATATAAAACATTACAATACAAGACACAATTTAAAACATGATAATACAGGACTAAATATAAAACATGACAATACATGACTAAATATAAAACATGACAATACACTTGATAGAATAAACCATGAAAATGCAATATACTGTAGAATAAAAACATGACAATACAGCACAACAACAACAGCAGATAATCAGGAGTTGAGACAAAATGATAGCACAACTATGCATGCAGATGACACGACATGACAGCACATGACACAAAACAAAAAGTTTAAGAAGTACCAGATAAAGTGGTCGTGGTGAACAAAATGTCCATAGTAGATGGATATGGATAAAATTAATTTTAAAGGAAAAATATGGATAGATTCATTGTTGTGGAGAAAGGAAAAGGAAAAAAAAGTGCAATCCTGAATTTGTGACAGTTTAGTAAAGTGCAATTTCAGCCTAAATCTATATAGTATGTTTTCAGCTTACTAAGATTTTATAATAATTATAAAGAAGTATGAAACAACAACAAAATCTATACCCTGAGCGGGATCATAAATACTGCATGTGCAAAATATTAACTAGTGCATACATGTTTGTGCAGATTTTAGCTAGAGCTTGAGGCATTTTTTTTTAAATACAATAAAGCTACCTGAATCTTTTATGTCAGTGGGAAGGGAGTTCCACTTCCCCACAACTTTGATAGAAAATGCTGACTCACCAAAGGTTGTTTTTCTAAATTGGGTTGCCAAATCTCCCCTTGAAGAAGCTCTGGTCCTGATCCTACCAGCACTGCCACTACCATGAGAGGCCAGGAATGCTCTGAGAGGAGGGGGTGCAAGACCATAAATAATTTTGAACAACAGGCATACACCTGAATAAAGTAAAAAAAAAGGTCAAAATTTACTAATTTGTATTTTTCCAAGATTAGGCAATGATGATAGTCTCTTGGTTTTTTGTCCAGGGTTTTTAAGCTCTGTTTATATAATGAATACACATGCTTGAGTGTTGTCGCGCCTGCTTGAGACCATGTTGTAATACAGTACAACAGACGTGGAAAAATCATAGGATGTAAAAAAGATTTGTGGCAGATGAAGACAATTGATGCCTGATGTTCTTGAAATTATTCAGGTTAAATTTTAGATTCCTGACCACCTTGCTGACATGTTTTTAAAGGACAAGTGTGCATCCATTATTACTCCTAAGTATTTTACATGTGTGACAGTCTTGATGACTTCACCATTCATTAAAATGTCTGGGCTAATTGAGTTGTTGCTCCTTGATGTAAAATACAATGCTGACTGTTTTATTTACATTTAGAATCAAACATGAATTTGTGAGCCAATCGGACACCTTGTACATGGCAGCTGTTAATTTGGCTGCCACTTGCTCCTTTGCTACCAGTAGGTAGTATATCCTTCCTAGAAAGGAGTGCAAATGTGGTTAAGCTTGTTTCCAACAAATTCAGCATTTCTGATGTGTTGAAGATATCTCTTGAGGACTCTTCTTAGGTTTGCCGTCCTTAAAATCTCCGGCTATAGTAAAAATGGTCTCCATCCGTGAAGTCTCCACCCTGTCAATAACTCTATACATCTCCTCCAGTGTTTGGTTGATGTTGGCATGTAGTGGAATGTACACCACTGAGCTAACGACCAATGTAAACTGTAACTGTGAATGACGGCATCCAATCAAAGTTGCTCTTGATTTAGGTAACAGCTCATAGAAATGATCTCCATATCTGACCTCCGCTGACTGTCGAAAATGAACAATGGGTGAGACCAGGATGAAAGGGTCGAGCAAACTCTCTGTAAAAACCATAATATTACAGATCTTATTGTGCCATTAAAAAGCCATCCTGCTCCTGTGCTTATTCAGCTTATTATCCAGCACATTTGGTAGAAGAGTATTCAGAAGAGGGGGCCGGTCTTCACATTTCCTCAATGTGACAAGGACCACGGCACAGTACCCTTGTGTCCTCAGTTTACCAGGAATGGCATCAGGTGATGTCAACCATGAATATTCCCTACTGTCCTATGATTGTGGTGAAAATGTGCAGAAGCTGTTCTGTATGATATCGTATGATAGAGCTCGTATGGATGGTGTGCACCATTATTATCTGTATTATGTTCTTTACAGATCTGGCCAGTGTTTGTTGACCTATCTTTATCATGACCAAAGAGCTGACGAACAGACTGACCAGTTGACAGTGACTATTCTAAAACTGACCCATTTTCTTTGTAGATTGCTAGCATAGAATCAAAATTCAAAAAATTAAAAAGTGAAATTTCTAATCTTAATTATTTGTTCACAAAATACAAACATGGTTTAGTTGAGAGAAAATGAAAACCTGTCCCTTTGGAAAGTGTTTCTTAGACATAATGCAGAGGCCAGGTATGACAATTATTGTGTTTTCTACCTTTTTTGATTGAAATTATTGAAGGCACCCTATGGAGTTTCTTGTAAACATACAAAGTTATGTCTAAATTCCTTGAAATGGAATGCATAATGTGTATACTTAAAGTCTAACATCAGCCAGCAGTCTCCGTTTTCCCTGCATTAGCTGGTGCATTGCTACATTTTTTGGTGTTACTGCCACCAATTGTCATCACCTCAGTGCTTGCTCTTGCATGCATGAGATCCAAACAAAATGGGGACCTACTCAACAAAACATTGCTCCATAGAGTTACTAGTGATTAAAAAAACTCCACAGGGTACTTTGCAGTTCCTTTTTGCACACATTGTCTCACATTGTATGCTGACTGTTTTTCACAGAACGCTCCCTGACACTCTAAGGCCACAGAACAGAAGGATGACCTCACTGCACAGGTTTGTGACATAATGGTTTTGATACTGACAGGATGGTTTTGACAGAGGCTAGAATGTTAATCATGTCCTAACTGACTGATGTTCAATCATAGCTAAAGTGGAAAATTTGAGCATATTGCAGACTGCTGACCACAGTCAGCCCTGGTGTTGGGTGTGGTGGAGTGAGCACTTGTAAGGTGTCCTCTTCCTCACAGTGTGCTGTCATTTGAGTGTGATTGCGTTTTGTTTTAAACCATACTGCTGTGTTTTCCCATACATAGACTTCACCTAAGCAGGCTGCCCAGATATATTAACAACAGCTGAAGTGTACTTGGCGACCCATTTCAGCATTCTTTTGCTGAGCAGTGAACAGCAGAGAGACACAGTTAGACACTAGTTGGTGAACATAGTGGAGCTTTAGCAGCTATTTCCCTGAGTTGCTGGCAGAGACCAAAAACGGAGCTAAAAGAGGTAGAATGTTGGACTCGAGGTGGACATAAACATCATTACAGTACAAATGACTGATTATATTGCTCTGTCTGCTGGATTTGGAAATGAGCAACTGGTCACATTCAAAATAACAACGTTACAAGGTAATAATATGATAGTGTTGTGTTTTCAGCTTGTTGAGCTGCCCATAAATGACCAAAAAGAAATCATTAATATAGCTTCATGTAAATAATAAAATGCTCCGACTAATTCAAATCAAAAATCAAAATGGAAGAAGGACGATGAGTTTAGGTGTAGGCTAATAGGTGGTGTGTTCACATTCTCTAAAAGTTTGTCTACCACAAAACTGCTGTTATTGTCACTGTCACTCCTGCATAATAAGAGGTATTACAAAAAATATGCTTACTTAGTTAAAGTAAAGAATATGAGCTGGATCCTTCTGGGAAAGAACCATTCATCATATTGCTTCATAGTCACATTTCTTTAGAATGCCTCTATACTCAAACTTGACATATACAGTACTTGTCGTGCAGTCGGGAGCTCCCTGTGTGTGAATATCTCAAAACAGAATTAGACAAGTCTCAGTTAAATTAAGAGGTGTAATTTTGTGTGCTTGTAAAACTTGTCAATGCCTTGTAGGTATGTCAGTATACCGCTACAACCTGCAAACAGCCTAATAGCTGCTGTTCTCAGCCAATACACCAGCATGTGAGGCAGATCTAGGATCAGTTTTTAATAAAGTTGGTTGTTGACTGTGGGATTGAAATAACCTTTCTAGCTTGTCTCTGTGGATTTGCATGCTATAAAGACTGTGAATAAGCCAAGTGAACCAACCGGTATGATGTGTTATGTTTCCAGACAGCTGAGCCAGCTGCTCGGAGCATGGAGGTGGAAGAGGAGGGTGGAGGTTTCTTTGTACCCAGCCTCAGGCTTTCACTGCAGGACCTTCTGCTCCACCACCTCAGGACCAGGTGCACAACTCAATTCAAAGCTTTATTGCTATTTGATGATCAAGACAACATAGTGCTTCCTTCATACAGCTACAGCAGTAAAAAGCTTTCTTAACTGTGAAAATAATTAATGTTGAATTTAACACTTATGTTTCATTACAGTTGAATTCACTGTAGATTTAGTGATTGGTCAAAGGTTGCAGGACGGTAATATATGAGACCACAGAGTACTATAAGTAACAGTTGCTGTAGCAGCAGCAGTGGTAGAAACATTGTGTGTTGAGGGGCTCTCCAACAATTTAGTATTCACTTTTATAAAGTTGGGAGAACAGTGAGAGACAGATTAAAAAAGAATCTATGTAGCAGAGGCATAAATCGTTTTTGTTCCCGGTATGAGTCAGGCTCCAACCACACTGAATCTTTCTCCATGAGATGTCTCTGATGAGACTCTTCCTGCCTGGTAAATATCCACCATCAAACGTCACACCTCCATTTATTTAAAGCAAGCTTTTTGTCTCAAAAATTGCAGCTGCAGGCTACCAGTAAGCTACACTGTTTTATTTTTGATGTGTTGTTTTTTTTTGTGACAGTCTGAGTCAGGATGCACAATACCAGCATGCAGAAACAGAAAGGTTCTGTTTTTACAAGTGGGTCCCTGTTTTGTTACGTATTAAACATTAATCCAGTATTGCTGCACATTTGCTCCAAGAGGTAGTTAGTCTACTTTAATGCAATTTAATTTGACTCAATTTAACTTAACTTAACTTATTTTAAATCAAGTATTAAGTCATAAGTTTGCTCTTTCTGACAAAATCAGCAGGTTGTCAACAGACTTTTTCTGCATTGCCTCATTTGACTGCTGCTCCCTCCCTGCTGTTTGTTCCTCTCCTCCCACCTGTGCACTCTGCACTGTGCACTATGTGCTAGACAACAAAACTGCTGCTCCTAATTACACCGCCATTAAAATCGGGCCGTAAAAATCAAAAGAACGACCTCCACCAATAACACCAAGGTTGGTTTGTTGATATGAAATCCTCTCTGGGTATAATTTATAGTTGTAGCTACATTAGTAGAAAGTGTGGTAATATTAACATTATTAAAAACATGCACTTTGCGCATGCTTGAAACACGATTCTTTACGAGTTGAAGTGTGCCCGGATATATAAACAGAGGTAAAAATGTAGAGACTGAAGATGAGTGGTTCAAGAACACTACAATCGTAGCTCCAAACTGGAACTATCACAAAGAGGACTGCTGTTCAGGAGGAGAATATTTGGAGCAGCCATGTTGAAAATGAAGTGGACAACAGTAAACCAAGCACAAATGCTAGCGGCTACTCAAGAGGCGCCAGTGAAATGTCCACAGCACCTACTAGCATCAGGCGGCGCGAAACAGTAAGTAAATATGACTCCAGTTATCTCAAATTTGGATTTAGCTGGCAAAGGACCGAGGAGGAGCTGAGGCTGTAGTGTGTGGTATGTGGTGAAGTCCTCAGTGATGAATCCATGAAACCAGCATATCTCAGACAGCACCTTTTAACCAAACACACTGCGCTGAAAGATAAACCATTGGATTTTTTTCGAAGAAAGCGGGACGAACTGAAGCAGTCCAAGTCCACAATTCAGTCTTGTGTTACACCCACAACTGTAGCATTGGAGACTCCGTACTATGCCAGCCTAGCTTAGCGAAAGCTGGTAAACCGCACACGATTGCCAAGCAATTGTGTCTGCCATTAGCCAAAGAAATGACACACATCATGTGTGGGGAGAAAGCTGCCAAATAGTTCAACTTGGTGCCGCTTTCAAATGACACAGTGTCACAGAGAATACACACCATGACAGATAATGTTAAAAAGACACTGACTGAGCGCATGCATTAAAAGAAGTCGCTATTATTCCCTCCACCTAGATGAGACAACTGATGTTGCCGATTTGGCTAGGTCAGTGTGTGTTTCGCGGAAAAACCTTGACTTATTTACGCGAAAATTAAGGAATAAACTCATCCAAGACAAAAGGATGAAAGAGACTTAAGTTAGTTTTATAGAAGGACTGCATTCACTCTTTGCTGCAGCAAAAAAGGTGAAGATTTGAGGCAAAACAGCTTGCACCTAAGCCTATCTCTGTGCCATCAAGAGGCATTCAGCCTACCGTCAGTGATCTTTGTTCCCCTGAAGTCTTGGAGGATCCAAACGAAAGGATGTTGCGGGGAGGAAATAAGAGTAAAATCTCCAGCGAAGAGGGGGAGAAAGTTAAGAAATCTCTCGACTTTATGTCGGCAGAAAAATCAATGATCGCTGCCCAGCAAAAGAAGATCATGGAGTTGGTGGAAGAAGTCCAATCACTCAAGAGGCAAAATGCGGAAAAAGAAAAAAAGGATCATGTCCCTGGAGAACCGAGTGGCTGATCTTGAACAGTATTCCCGGATTAATGATTTGATCATCACCGGCCTAAAGACCAGACATTGGACCTATTCATCAGTGGCATCTGGAGATGCCACTAAGGACGGGGCCAGCGCTTCCCCGCGGGAGAGACAATCAATGGAACATCAGGTGATCAGCTTCCTGGACAGTAAGGGCTTTTCTGTCAACAGCAGAGACATCGAGGCTTGTCACAGCTTGCCCGTAAAAACAAAGAAGCCCACCCAGCAATAATCATGCGACTGTGCAGCAGGAAGAAAAAGCAGGAGCTTCTTAAGCAAGGATCGAAGCTAAAGAGGACAAATGTATACCTGAATGAACACCTTATCAAGAAAAATGCGGATATTGCAAGAAAAGCACGTAGACTGAAAAAACAAGGCAAGATCCAGGCCACATGGACTGTCAGCTGCAAAGTCTTCATAATGTTAAACGGATCACCGGAGGAGGCCAAAGTGCTGATCATAAGGGAAGAAAGAGAACTGGACAAGTGTGACGATTAAAAGGGAAGAGGTCTAGCCACAACATAGACAACGAATAATAAGGTAAACTAGCCTATTCAAACTCACTATCCATGTCAAGCATGGACAATAATCAACCACCCAAGTATGAAAAACTCGACCTGGAAACCTTCAAATACACGGAATACAAATCACAAGACAGTGAAAATGATATAGATCCGGACAATGTGTGTGAATATTATACAAGATGGATGGAACAATATCAGTGATTCATTTCAATAGCAGGAGCCTCATCTCAAACTTGTCAAAGATCAAGCAATGCTTAAGAAAAATTGATAATAAATTTACGGTAATTGCGATATCCGAGGCATGGCTTAATGAGGAACATATAAACATGGTCAGGATGGAAGGATATGATTTGTTTTACATGAACAGGATGCATATCAAAGGTGAGGGAGTAGCACTGTATACTGATGAAAAATATAAATGTAAATATAGAAAAAAATAAATCATTCACTCTGGATGACACTATGGAATGTATTATAGTAGAAATAGAGATGGAGAAGTCAAAAAACATCTTAATAAGCTGTGTATACAGAAAACCAGGATCATGTTTTAAAACATTTAAGGAAAAATTACTGGAATTATATAGCAATATAAATAATAAAAAATCAGTATGTATCTGTGGGGATTTCAATATAGACCTGCTGAACCCACATGATTATAACATAACCACAGAATTCATAAATGCAATGTTCAGTATCAGTTTGTATCCCTCAATCACAAGACCAACTAGAATAACAACACAGTGCAACATTAATTGCTAATATCTTTACTACCATAATGGATAAGGAAGTAACAAGTGGATTAATAATAAATGATACAAGTGACCATTAACCTGTCTTTGCAGTTATACAGCGCAATACTAAGACCAATAAAAATATTAAAACTATCAGAACTGTTAGATTTAAATCACAGGATTCTATCAACTCTTTCAAACAAGACCTAATTAAAGGAGATTGGAACAATGTATATACAGAAGATGGTGATGTGGCCTGTGACAATTTCTTGTCAATAATAACTGATCTTTTTGAAAAAAAATGTCCTATAGTAAAGAAAGTAGTGAGGAAAAAATATGCAGAGAAACCCTGGATTACTAAAGGAATACTAATTGCAAGTAAGCGGAAAAATGCATTGTAATTCTTAAAGAAAAGAACAGTAGAGGCTGAAAATACGTATAAGGCATATAAAAACAAAGTAAACCAAATAACTAGACGTAGTAAAAAGGAGCACCACAATACATTACCAGAGGACAATAAAAACAGTATAAAAAATATGTGGAATATACTGAATGAAATTATTAAAAAAGGCACAAGGGAGACAGACTAGCCCACCTACTTCCTAACTGAAAGCAACTCAATCACTACCGATAGGACGACAGCGGCAAATTAGTTTAACACTTTTTTGTAAATATTGGTCCTAGTTTGGCTGGGGAGATTGCACGGACTGGTCATGGTGATGATGTAGAGAGTAGAAATACATGTCACAGAGTCTATGTTTATAGAGGAATTGATGAAAAAGAAATTATAGATACTGTATGTGACGGCCTCCTGCCTCAAGGGACTGCTGTTGTGTTCTGTGTTCCCTCTCTTGTGTTGTCTCGTCTTTCCCTGCAGATCGTAGGTGGGGTTTGCTACACCTGGGTGAACCTGGCCAGTCCACAGGTGTATAAGAGCTGGCACTACTCACATGGTCTCTTCCCTTCTCTGCTCTGCTCCGTGACCTACCTGGCGCTGCTGCATCACTGCACCTGCGATTCCTTGGCGCATTATGTTGTGGTTTAGTTAGTTTATTTGTTAGTTCAGTTAGTATTTGATTATGTTGCCAATTACCTAATTTTATATTGTTTGTGATAAAATCATTTCATTTTACTTTAAAAACCGTATGTCTCCTCGTTTTTGTCATGGCTTTGAGCCAGGTCATGACAAAATGGGGGCTCGTCCACTTGTTTTGCCTGTGCGCACCGGTAAGTCATTCATTCAGTCGGTTTGTGTATTAACTCGGAAGGTTGTGAATGAAATGACGTTACCGTGCTTACTACGGAGAGGCGTGGGAATCCGGAAACTGCGAGAGCTTTGTTTGAAATGTTTGGCACGTTGCGCGGAGAGGTATGGTTGTTAAAAATAATCCGTTTAGTAAGTAATATTTGCCGTGGCTGCTTTGCATTTAAGTAAAGTTAATTTTTTTTTTTTTTTTTTTTTGAGCACCCCGATAAGCTTAGCCGGCAGGCAAGCAGGACTTGTCACTTTGTTGTTGGCAAATCCTGAGGAGGGAGCGCTCTGGGCTCGGGGTGTTACAATCGGCTGTGTCCATGGTCGAGAGTGGTATATCGGGTCTGGTGACGTTTCGAGCTCAGCAAGCCACCGAAGACGGCTATTTGAGGTTCAAGTTAGATCTGTGGGTAGGCAGTCAGGGTGTGGGGTGTCTCAAACTTTTCCCATCTGTTAAGGTTTGTGGGTGAGTATTTGCATTTTATGCGTTGGTGTTCCGCATTGGAGGTCAAGACTTTTGATGACCTGTGTGATCTGATACTGTTGGAGCAGTTTAAAAACTCTATTCCAGTGAACATTGCGCAACTTATTAGTGATCACAAGGTGAAAACAGTGAGCGAAGCTGCTACCTTGGCTGATGACCATGTGCTGACGCACAGACGGTCTTTTGGAGAGTTGCACACTCACGGTGCGAGTTTTGGTGAGTGTGCAGGTGCCGTGAGTTATGTTCCTTTGGGTAAGTCTGACTTTAGAGAGCACAACCCGGATAGTCTGATAAAATCTGTAACTACTGTCACAAGAAAGGGCATTTTAAAGCAGACTGTTTTGCACTCAAAGCTAAGACTAAGCAGAGTGGACCTGCGGGGCAGCCGGAAGGTGCGTGTCTCGCTGTGTCCATGCCAAAAACACTCTCAATACAGGTAGAAAGTGTGAATGAGCATGTTAAAGATGTACCTGGTGAACTTGAATCCTTCTTGCCTTTCGTTTCTGATGGTCACGTTTCTTTGGTGGGGAGTGATTGTAAAGTGCCTGTTAAAATACTGCGGGACACTTTGAGTCATTCATTCAGGCTTCGGTGTTGCTGTTCTCTGAAGAAAGTCACACGGGGTGTTTTGTGCCAGTTTTGGGAATGGGGATAAAGGTTTTGCAAGTTCCTTTGCACAAGATGATGTTGTATTCTGATCTTTTTCAGGGGGAGATAACAGTTGGGGTGCGTCCTGCACTGCCAATTGGGGCAATCACTCTGATTTTGGGTAACGGTGTGGCAGGTGGACGTGTCTGGGCTGACGCTCCACCGCCCCCTATAGTCTCTTCTGTTCTGCTGGTGAGAAAACAGCCCGATGAGTATCAGACCAGCTTTCCTGAAGTTTTCACTGCATGTGCGGTAACGCCTTCAATGACGTGACACTCCTGATTCAGTCTCTGAATCTGTAAAAATTAAAGTTGAGGTGTCAGATTCGTTGTATTTTTCTCTGTCTGATGTCACTCTCGGCTTCGCAGGAAGAGCTGATATTGGAGCAGCGGGCGGATCCTTCTCTGGAGGATTTGTTTGACATGGTGTTACCTGAAGATGAGGTAAAAAATAATTCTCATGGTTATTTTTTGCTGAATGAGCTTCTGGTGAGAAAGTGGGTGCCTCACGGAGATGACTTTGTTGGAGACCCCATTATCCAAATTGTTGTGCCTGTTAAATTCGTGAGTCTGTGTTGAAACTTGCTCATGATGAATCTGGACACTGGGGGGTGAAAAAGACTTATAACCGGGTCCTCAGGCACTTCTTTTGGCCTGATTAAAGAGGGATGTGGTATCTCATCTTAAAACGTGTCACACCTGTCAGCTTAAAGGTAAACCGAACCAGAGCGTTAAACCCGCTTCTTTGCTCCCGATTCCTGCCGTAAGTCAGCTGTTTGAGCACCTTATTATTGATTGTGTCGGACTGCTTCCTCGCTCTCGTTCAGGTACTGTGTATTTGTTAACGGTTATGTGTCAAAGCACTCGTTTTCCTGCGGCGTACCCATTACGCACGATTACTGTGCGCTCTGTTGTGCGCGTGCTGTCTCAGTTTATTTCTATTTTTGGCATTCCAAAGGTAATCCAGTCTGACCAAGGCTCAAATTTTACCTCCAAACTCTTCTGTCTGCATTGTCCAGAGCGCCTGTAGAGTAAATATAGCCAAGTGTTTTTCCTATGTTGTTGTTTCCTCGTCCCACTTGTTTTTCTCCCCTTACCCCTCTTAAATTGCTCCCAGGTACCAGGTTGCTGAGGTGGGCGGGGGGATGATGCAGGTGAAGGAAGGAGTCTTAATAATAAGCATAGGTGGGTTTTTGTACAAACTTACCCAATTTTGTAACAGTTAAGTGTAATGACAAAGATGAAGTAAAAGATAAATAGATGCATTTGATTTGGTTAAATTGAAAAATTTATATATTTTTTTTATTTCAGTTAGCGCTGAGTTGTCTGGGGTTCTGGGATAGGAACCCGGTTTTTATGGAGGGGGGTGTGACGGCCTCCTGCCTCTAGGGCCTGCTGTTGTGTTCTGTGTTCCCTCTCTTGTGTTGTCTTGTCTTTCCCAGCAGGTCGTAGGTTGGGTTTGCTACACCTGGGTGGACCTGGCCAGTCCACAGGTGTATAAGAGCTGGCATTACTCCTCACATGGTTTCTTCCCTTCTCTGCTCTGCTCCGTGACCTACCTGGCGCGGCTGCATCACTGCAGCCTGTGATTCCTCGGCACATTATGTTGTGGTTTAGTTTGTTTATTTGTTAGTTCAGTTAGTATTTGATTATGTTGCCAATTACCTAATTTTATATTGTTTGTAATAAAATCATTTCGTTTTACTTTAAAAACCGTACATCTCCTCGTTTTTGTCATGGCTTTGAGCCAGGTCATGAAAAAAACTTGAAGGTAAGATGTCCACAGACCGGAATGGTATTGACATGCTTACAGTTAAAAACATCATTGAATGTATTGCTTAACCTCTCACATATCTGTAACCAGTCTCTGCCAACTGGCATATTTACAGAAAAAATGAAAATTGCAAAAGTGATCCCAATTTTTAAAGCTGGAGACAACATCAACTTTCAAACTATCGACCTGTTTCTCTACTGTCTCAGTTTTCAAAAATTCTGGAAAAATTGTTTTACTCAAGACTGGATGATTTTATCACAAAACATGGCGTATTGTGTGAACAGCAGTATGGGTTCAGAGCCAATAGGACAACTTCTTATGCAGTATTGGAATTTGTAGAGGAAATTACAAAGGCAGTTGAAAAAAAAGAATATGCAGTTGGGGTATTTTTAGATCTAAAAAAAGCATTTGATACTGTAGATCACGACCTGTTATTAAAGAAATTACAAAAATATGGCATTAGAGGAACAGCACTGTCCTGGATATGGAGCTATCTGAACAATAGGCACCAGTATGTGAAAATACATAAATCTAAATCACAAGCATATGAGATGGAGTGGTAATGGCTAATGTCTTGTTTTTGTTTTTGTCTTGTTTATTTATTTATTATTTTTCGTAGTCTTCTTGGTAGGTATGGGCTGCTGTTGGCAGGCCTACAGGAAATTGATTTTGGTTATTGCGCTTATGTCTAAATGGACTTGCACAAGGAAAAGCATCTCTTAGGTAAACTTTATTAGTTTTTGTTTCTTTTTTTGCACTAAATACTAAAGCAAATGGATAAGGGGGTAGGACTAGAAAAGTTTCTTTTAACTTCTTCCTATCCCTTTTGGACATGATGTTTGGGTGATAAATTAACTATAGGCAGATGTACTGTTTTCCAAACTGATAAGGCTTTGTTGTCTGTTGATTACAGTTGTGTTTTTTTTTTTTTTTTGGTTGTTGCGTGTAGGCTTTATTCCTTATTCTGCCTTGATTTTGTTTTATTTTGTGTTAACATGTTCAATAAAAATTGATTGATTGATTGATAATTTGCTTGTGTACGTCAGATATGCGTGTGATGGTCAGGAGGATTTTCTTTTCTGTCACCCAGTGGAGACTAGAATTACAGCTTCCAGCTACTGAACACCTTTATCCAAGAGAATGGGCTCGATTGATAAGTGTGTCGGGGTCTGCACCGACAGCGCCAGAATGATTCTCTGTATGTGCAGAGATAGGGAACTCACCCTTCAGCCGAGGTCCCTAATAATAAATGCCCCTGCTCACAGAGGAGTCCTCACCTTTGCTGATCTGCTCTCTCATGAGCTCTCTGTGTGCCCCTCAGGTGCAGGCAAGTCATTAATCGCCATGACAACGGCTGCAGGCACAGACACAAACACAGCCCTCTGTAGCTGTGTTCAAAATCGCTCCCTATCACGGATATAGTGCACTATATAGTATGTTCGCCATTTTGTAGTGTTGTTCGAATTCTCTGCGGTTAATTTCATTCACTATATAGTGGACTATAAAATACCCACAATGCACAGCAAATGTGAGTGAACAAACGATGTACCCTACATTTTACTCCTGTATACCACAATGCAATGCGGTCGTCTTTTGCCAGAGGAGAAGAAGAAGAACAACCGCAAAGATGGCACAAAGAGAAAAGAAACGAATAGGATGCTAGCTGGTAACATTAGCTCACGAGCTAACAATAGCCACTTAGCTTGCAAGAGCCAGGTAGCTTGTAGTTCGTGCACTATCATGGGCTATTATAGCTCACAATGCAGACACACAACCGTAGCTGACAAAACCAAACGTCCACACCATTGACATTTCAACAATTTATTGACAAAAAGTACAACCACCATAGAGTTTGATCATCCTCAAAGCGGCCGGTTTATTTACATGATGCTCGGCGCGTCCACTTGCGTCACAGGAGTATGTGACGCAGCTACTGACGCAACGACATTCAGAAAATTTCTGTTAGTGTCCGAAATCTCGTTCAGTTGTTCCCCATGTAGTGCACTGTATAGTAAACACGAAATAGGGAATAGGGAGTGAGTGGACAGTTTCGAACACAGCTTGTGTGTGCGTGTCTCACAATCTTTAAAGGACAGATTGCAGCAGCAGAATCTCCATTTGAAACAGCATCTACACATTATATATCAGTGTTTTCCATCTCCCACCTACTACTACAGCCTTTATTACTGATAATACTGTTGCTACTTTTTGTGAATATGACTGTTAAATACTATTGTAACGTACTGTAATATAAAGTCCCTCTATTGCCAAAAATGACCTTGCGTACCCTTGACAGTGCTTGTTTTCTCTACATGACTCTTACGAATAATTTGCACTGTCTGTGTCAGCTGGAGGTTGAAACGGGTGCGAGTGCGAGGTCCCGGCCAATGCTGCTTGCAGCTTTAATTTTCTGTGTGTTTGAGAGATAAAAGGGTGCTAAACCTTGCATTATGACTGTGGTGGGAAATAATCAACATTAAATAATCCACATATTAGAAATAAACATTTTACAACAATTGTCATTCATCTATCACCATATATGGCCTAGGCCAGGCCTTTGGTGCCACCTGCTACTCTTTGTAACCATCCACACGTGACACACAATGGACACAGGCCATTGGGAGCAATCTTGGGTTCAGTATCTTGCCCCTTTGACATGTGGACTGGAGGAGTCATGGATTAAACCACTGATCTTCCAATTAGTTGACCACTGGTTCTTTCTCTGAGCCACAGCTGCTCCAAGTAGGATTTTGTAAAATGGGCATCCATGTCAATGGATTCTACCTGAATTCTACCTCTTACATATCCAAAAGTTGATGACACATTTGACAGCTTGTACAGCTCTGAAAAGAGATGGAAAGTTGAGAGAAAACTGCAAGACATTATGCATGATTATTAGAGCTGGGGTGACATGCTTCTCTCCGTATACAATACTATCACAATACTCTGGTGCCACTTCGGTATGAATTTAAGTTCTGTGATCCTACAAGTATTGCAATTTGATATAAAGTTTTGTTGCTGTTTTTGTTTACTTTTTCAACACTAGACCAGAGGAAAAAAAGTTGAACAATACACTTCTAGAGACTGTATTGAACTTTTCCTAACGTCCATGATTCCCTTTGTGAATTATGGGCACGCTTTTCCGGCATGTCCTGTCACTAAAGGCATAGTTTTCTAATCAAATTTGGCAGTACGCTAATCCTCTTTCCTAGCTCATTTGGGAAATAAAACATGGAACACACCACCCTGAAGACAAACTGCTCTCAGAAGAGCTGCCATTCTCAGTCTGCCGCTATGATTAGCCAATGGAACAGCCTTTGAGACAAACTAGCTTACTGCTACTTCTGATGATGTTGTATGTCTGAGAAAATAACCTTGACAATGTCTTAGTGATGCCAGGAAAGTGTACATACACCTCTCTTTCTCTCTCCCACAGAAAATCCTGTAGAGATCCACAAGAGAAAGCTCTTCCTGTGGTTCAGCCACCTTCCTCAGGAGGAGAAACAGTTTGGTGGTTACTTCAGCCCAGAGACCATGCATGTGGATCCACTGATCCTGGAAAGAAATGCTGAGGAAAGGACAGTACTGCTCAGTTCCCCTCTCCAAACCCACACCTCATCCAGCCACTCTGTGACTGTGGAGCAGCTGTTTGAGCCCACAAATACCAGCAATGAGGGCCGGGGGCTCAATGTGCTGCTGTATGGGGCTGTGGGAACAGGAAAAAGTACCGTGGTACGAAAGCTGGTGCTGGATTGGTGCAGTGGGACCGCCCTGAATCACTTCAAGCTGCTGGTTCCTTTCTCTTGTGAGGACCTTGGCCAACTATCAAAGTAAGATATCTTTCTGTTCTAAGTGGCATTTTTCACAGTTGTCTGACACGTCAGATATCTTGAAATTGGAATCATATTGTATCAGACATTTCCCCCAGCATCACAGCAAATCAACACATTCTAATTATACGACTAGAAGGGTACTTGGAGAGTGCAGACCACTGGAAAGGCAAGCAGTCCTCTGTCAGACCTATTCTGGGCCTGAGCTAGAAGAAGAAAGTGAAGTGTGTACCCAGGAGACAATCATGAGGATACAATAGCATGCATTCATTAGTCTGAGCCACACGACCTCCACCAATAACACCAAGGTAAGTATTACAAGCTAGTATTTCCATTTAACTGTAGCTTATAAAGGTAGATTACCTAAATGTGAAGCAGCAAATAACTTAGGTACTAAACTTATGAATTTGCTGACGTTAGCTAACGCTAGCTACTTATGCTAATGTCATATAGAGAAACAATAGCTTATGTTAGCAGACAGGGTAGTACAGAGGAGATTAGCCGCCTAATGTTACTTTACCTAACTATATAAATTTCCATATGACTCCATAACCTTAATATTTCAAATATTATTATTATTAATGATAATACTAATAATAATAATAATAATAATAATAATAGTAATAATAAATCAGTTTCTCTAAATACTCAAAAGGCGCTTTACAAAAGAATAAGCACAGAAACAGGCCCTCAAAACAAAACACTCAAACAAGGGACACTCAAACATAACACTTAAAAGAAAGTTGTATGGTTTACCTTAGTGTCATTGGTCTAGGTTGTGTGGCACAGGTTATGTTGCATCAAAGTTAACCCTGTGATACAGTGGCATCTTAACATATATGACATCATTTATTTATTAATGATAAGCATGACAGCATGATGAACAGCATTATCATAACATAAAGGGCTGGGTTAAAATAATCGATTCATCCGATTCAAATCGATCTTCATTGGAATGACCCAATATCAGTTCGTAAAATGCGAGATTGATCTTTTAATATACACTTTTTCCCATGGATTTGTGAAGTTTTAATCACGTTAATCTCACCGGTATTAAATGAGCCGCAGCGCTAAGTCATGAACAACCGTTTGAGAAGCTTGGACGTTACCTGCTCTTTTATCTGTAACTGCTGGCTTACTTTTTTACATTTGGATGTGATTTATTATCATGCTGCAGTGCCTCCTCCTAATGTATGTGCGTCCTGGCTGCTGCGCCACTTTCACGCACACACACAAGCTATGTTTCATTCTGAAAGCAATTCGAATCATTGGGAAATGCACATTAAAAGGAATACGAATCCTGTGTGTTTCCATTAAATGTATGGACTTTGGTGAAAACTACGAACTCACGCAAGTTTTCCGCAGAACCTGAAACAAAACAAGTCTCGCATTCTTCTTCTACATTTTCTGGCGGTTGGCAACCAGCTTGTAAATGCATTACCGCCTTCCCGACCAGGAGTGTGTATATCACCATGGAGAGAGGTGCGCTACGTCAGACTGAATTTGAACATAACTGTTTCCATCCCCCGTTTTGCTAATCAACATTTTTTCGAATCAACCAAAACCCAGCTAAAGCGGGCGTATTTTAGTTTGTGTGAATCAGGGGATTTTAATTCAAATTTTGCCGTTTCCATCAGAATTTTCCAATGCAGTACTTCTAGATGCACATCTAAACAGGCTGATGGAAACATGGCTAATGACACACAAACACTGAGTAAAGATGCTGCGGTAAAGACAGAGAGGTGAAGATAATGAGCTGACAACTACGCTTGTTACTGTGAGTGCAATAAAACCCTTCACAAGGAAAAAGCCAATACTTCAATCAATGCAAAAGTGATATTTTAGTGTGCTCTGTCTGCAGTCTCTCATCCACCATCCCAAAAATTATGCTAGAAACAAGCACAGAGCACTTTCCAGCTAATAGCAAATTGTTCCTCACAAGCTAAAACAACAAGTATTTTTTGTTAAATGGTTTAGCTCATTTTGCCTCGTATCTTAAAATTTACTGGTGGTCATGTGATCTGCAGGCAATGACTCTCTTCAGCAGCATACGGAGGAGCAGTGAGGCCAGGAAGACTGATACTGACTGATGTCTGTGTTCTTTATTCTTTCTAAACTTCAGTCAGTAATGTGATGTCAGGAATATGCTTATTTTATTGAAATTTTTATTTTGTTTCCAGTGAGTTAATAGTCACTTTACAGTGTGCCGCTGCTAGTTGCATATAGGGGAAACACTGCTCTTTTTGGTGTGGGGAACATAATTTTATGTCTCACATGGCGGCACCAAATATGTTGTGATCAACATATTAGTAATGAACAGAAAGAGCTGCGCACTTAACATCAGTCCAAAAACTTCTTAATTCTGGTGCGGTAGTCAAAGATGAAAGTCAAAAAGCGAAAAAGGACTTGCACACAGAAAACAAATGTAGACAAAGAGTCTTAATGAGAGATCATTTTACTGGGGATCTTCACAGACAAACAAGCAGCAAGCGTTTCAGTCCTCAAGGGACTATCGTCAGTGCATATAATGAGAGGTCCTGGTGGCATGGTTCTTATAGTGTAGTCTTCTCAATCAGACTTGATTGGGCACACCTGGAGCCTCTCACAGAGGGCAGGTAATCAATTAAAGGTATCAGCACTGTGTCACAACTATATAAGCTGTGTGTGTGTGTGTGTGTGTGTGTGCGTGTGTGTGTGTGCGTGTGCGAGTGCGAGAGAGAAAAGAGAAAGACAAAGGCGGGTGTGGTGATCAAAGAACCGTTAGGCCTACAAAACAAAATGGCTGACAACAGAGAACTACAAAATGGCCGAATCAAAGCTGGCTTCAGGTCGGGGGAGGTGTTTGTCTGATCATGTGGTCAGGACAAAGGCAAAGGAAAAGAAGCGGGAACTTTGAGATGCCTGGTTGGGTGTAGCTCTGTTGAAAGCCCATTTGTTAATGAGTCTAATGTGATTTGTGTGGCAAACAGTCTGGATTAGTGCAGAGATTGTTTAGTTGTGCGCAAGAATCTGTTTGTGAACAGTATTTGCAAACTAAACACTTAGTTTTGGCGAAGCCAACTAATCAATGACCTGCAAACAATCACAACAATAACTCAATGACAACATTAAATCAAATACAACAAGTTAAACAGCCTTGCTTATTCTGTAAAGCTGTGATAAAGCTATGCCTAGTTGTTACTTTACCTATCCTTAAGTGGATGGGAGAAAGAGTCACTTGGTGGAGTACTGCTTTGTTAGCCTGCAAAAGAAGGCTGGTAAGAGCTGTGGCTCCAGCTGCAGTCTTTGCTGTGTCCTTGCTCCCAAGGTTCTGATCCGAGGCACTGGTCACTAACTTAGTTCCTTGTTGCTAGAAAGCTAGTTACAAACCATGTGCTTGCAAGTCTAACTTCTCTGGTTCAGGTTTGCCTCAGCCTTGAGTGTGGGCAAGTCGGAAAAAGGTCCAGCAGGAAGAAGGTGCGGGCTGCTCCACAGTTCCCGAGTAAGAGAGATTTGTCTGAAGGGAACAGACCTTCTACAGATGCCTGTGACATCACAGAGTCACATGTGGTTGTCTCATTTCGCCCCTTTTACCTCCCGAGGGAGTTTGGCCAGATTACAATCATTGTGGTAGGATCCACTTCTGAACCGTGTCTCGGCCGCTCCTCCGCCATGTTGCTTTCTCTTTCTACCTGCGCTCTACCTCTTGCTATGAGACTCTCCGCTCTTCCTCCCCCTGCCCTTCATTTCCTGTGCGCCAGCGCGGGAATGTCGCCGGTCGACACGCAAACTAAAAATGATATATATTGAAAAATACGGCGAGATGTTAGAGGAGCCAATCGGCTTAATCAGCATTGTGTCATCTCTTCTAGTAGTGGCTTGGGTGAAACGGACATTTACGGACATCTAGAAGTTACGCACTATAGCTTTAACCAACCCGTCCTGTTACTCGGGGACTTTAACTCCTGTGACCTGTCCGATCATCTACCCACTTTACATCAATACGTGGACTGTCCCACCCGCCTGGCACGTACCCTGGATAAGTGCTATGGCAACATACCAGACGCCTATAAATCCATCTGTAGGCCTGCCTTGGGGAAGTCTGACCATAATGTCGTCCATCTACTTCCACGTTACAGGGCTAAACTGAGACGGGAAAAGACAGTGACTAAGGAAATTGAGATCTGGTCTGAGAACTGTATGGAGGAGATGACATGCGAGCTGGAGACTACCGACTGGTTATTTCTTAACTCATGTGACACCCCTCATGAACTAATTGACACTTTTACGTCCTACCTATTGTTTAATGAAAGTAAAATTACCCGAACTAAAACTGTTAGAATATTTCCTAATAATAATTTATGGATGAATAGCGATCTTAAGGAATGTATTCGTGAGAAAAAAACGTGCTTTTAAAAATGGTAATACTGAGTTACTTAAGGAAAAAAGATGTGAACTAAGATCTAAACTGAGTAAAGCAAAAATAGAATATAAGGATAAAGTTGAACGTCATTATTTCTCAGGAAATGCCAAGAAAGCATGGGAAGGTTTAAATGTGATGATGGGTAGGGAAACTAAGAAAAACCGTACCCCCCGTCACACCCCTCTCCATCTTTTGCAAATGATCTAAATGTCTTTTTCAGTCGTTTTGACAAGAATGATTTTAGTGCTGAACGTGATAGTGTGTGTAGGTCCATTTTAGGATATGTCCCTATTACACTGAATGAACATGAGATTGTAGCCAGCCTGTCTAGTATTAAGCCCAACTCGGCCCCGGGGCCAGACGGCCTGAGAGGGAGAGTTTTAAAAGAAAATGTTTATGAACTTAAAGGTATTGTGCTGGAGTTATTCCAGTACTTGCTTAATTCTTTAACAATGCCCAAATTATGGAAAATGTCTTATATTGTGCCTATCCCTAAAAAACGTGGAGCTACTGAATTAAAAGATTTCAGGCCCATTGCACTTACCTCTATCTTAGGAAAATGTTTTGAGAGAGTTATCTGCAGACAAATCACAGCATTGGTTTCCAACAGATTAGATAATCTCCAGTTTGCTTATAAAAGTCAGAGGGGAACTGATGACGCAACTGTCAGTATGTTCCACACTCTGTCAAAGCACCTTCAAGCCCCCTCCCACTTTGCTAGGGCCTTGTTTATCGATTTTACTTCCGCCTTTAACAGCATGCAGATTCACATCCTGCTGAGACTTATCGATATAGGAGTAAACGGTGGTATTATCCACCTTGTTAGGGACTTCCTCTGTGACCGTCCTCAACAGGTTCTGGTTAATAATACTCGGTCCAACATCATTGTACTGAACACTGGTGCCCCGCAGGGCACTATTTTATCCCCATTACTTTTTTCCATATACACAAACAAATTCCAATTAGATCTGGAAAAGTTTCGTTTGTTTAAGTATGCGGATGATATGGCCCTGGTTGCCTTATTAAAGAAGGGGGACGTAGTCGGAGAGGAAGTATATAGAGCACATGTGTCATCTCTCCAGAAGTGGTGCGATGAAAGTTCCTTAGAGATCAATGTAATAAAAACACAGGAACTTGTTTTTCATGTAAAGGACCCTGTGCAGCCCCTCATAATTAGGGGACAAATTGTAGAGGTAGTAGACAAGTTCAAATATTTGGGTACATATATTGATTGTAATCTAAATTTCAGTGAAAACACAGACTACATTTTTAAAACCTGTAACCAACGTCTCCACCTACTGCGCAAGCTCAACTCCTTCAGAGTGAGCAAGCACATTATGGAAACAGTTTATAAGAACTTGATAGAGGGAATTCTAACTTTTAATATGGCAATGTGGTATGGTAACTTAAACATAAAAGGAAGAAACAAGCTGCAGAGGATAGTAAACCTTGCCTCAAAAATCATAGGGATAAGACAGAAGCATTTAAGTAGCGTGTACGAGGAAGTGCTTAGTAAAAAAGCTGTAAAAATAGCAAACGATCCCTTTCATCCACTCAACAGGGAGTTTGAACTTCTCCCCTCTGGTAGACGTTATAAACTGCCAAGGGCTAATCGTAATATTTTTAAAAATTCCTTTATTCCTAACGCAATCGGGGCATTGAATACCATGTCCCGTTGATGTGTTGTAATGTAACTGCCACTGCTGTCCTGCTTTTTGCCCTGAAGATGTCTGTGTGTAAGTGTTGCTGTTTGTTGTTGTTGTGTTGTCCTGCTTGTTGTTTGTTATGAGACCAAAGACAAATTTCCACATTGTGGACAATAAATGAATTAACTAACTAGCTAACTAACTAACTAACTAACTATGTCACTGTAAAAGTCCTGTCCAATCAAGTTGTGAAACTTGCGTCTCACTGAGGTGTGAGGCGAGACATCCTGGAGATGGATGTCAAATAGCTGTCTTTGTTTGAGAACGAAGAGCATGCAGAGAAGGAAGCCTTTAATTGTCCAGTGTAGATTTTACCAAATGACAAGACATCTGTGGTCCTGTGAATCCCAACATTGGTATGAGTTCTTCTGGGTCATTGTGTATAGATGCTTCACTTTCAGGACTCTCTCCGGCAGCCATTCTCGCCTCTAAACTTTTATCTATGCGTTTACTCTCGCCGGCTCTAGCTCGCCTGTGCTGTACAGCGGTGAAATGGGTCCCCGCTAAAACACTTTCCCGCCACCTACGTTCCGGATGTTGTTTTGGCTATTGCGGTATATGAAAAATTCATATCATAACAAAAACAAATACCGATTTTCAGTACGAACCGGTATACCACACAGCCCTAAGTGAGGATGAACTGGAAACATCTGGCTGAGGCCCCTGTCTGTGAGGTCTTCAACTCCCACATTCGGAGGAATTTCTCATGCATCCAAGGGGAGGTTGGGGACATGGAATCCAAGTGGTCCATGTTCAAAGTCTCCGTTGCTGAAATGGCTGCTAGGAGCTGTGGTCAGAAACCGCTGGTGGACACCAGCAGTGAGTAAGACTGTCAGGCTGAAGAAGGAGGCCTTTCGGGTCTTGCTGGCCCAGGGGTCACCTGAAGCAGCAGGCAGGTACCAGTTGGCCAGGAGGGCTGCAGCTGTGGTGGTTGCTGAAGCAAAAGCCCAGGTGTGGGAGGAGTTTGGGGAGGTTAAGGACTTTTGGTTGGCCTCAAGGAAGTTCTGGCAGACCGTTAAGACACCTCAGGAAGGGAAAGCAGGGCTTGTCTCAGGCTGTGCTTAGCAGAGAAAGTGAACTGCTAAACCGAACTGGGAATATCATTGACTGGTGGAAGGAGCACTTTGAAGAACTCCTGAACCTGACCATCATGTCCACTGTGGAGGAGTCAGAGCCTGACAACTCGGGGGAACTCTGGCCCATATCCATGGCAGAGGTTGCTGAGGTCGTCAAAAATCTCCCCAGTGGCAAGCTGCGTGTGGATGAGATTCGCCCTGAGATGCTGAAGGCTCTGGACTAGGGATGTCACTTTGACAGGCTTTGTCATAGTGTGCAGTGTTGTGCAGACTGTAATGTGGCACTGAATATGTTTGTAGACTCGTGGAAAAAGAACAAGAAACACTGACAAATATGTTTGGATATTTTCAAGGCAAGCCGAGGGTAACCAGTTGTCTCAGGTCAGCCCAAATCAAAATGTTACCTGGATGCTGACGTAATTTATTAATACCGAAGGAAAGCCGTGCATTCTGTGAGTCTCAGTGGCTCACACAGGTAGACAAGCGGTTTGTGTTATATTGTCTTTTGTTGACGTGAAATCGAGTCCAGCTTGACGCAAATTTGTGTATATCATATTTTCTTTACTTTTTTTTTTTTAATGTTGCTGGTACATAGTGCTCACTTACGGAAGCATATTCGCTGTGGTAGATGTAGGCTGCGACTTTAAAATCGCCAGTAATATGTTGTGTATTTTGGTGAATTTGTGACAAATCTGCTGATGGAGGTGCATCACATCTGCAGCTGTTCGGTAAGAAAACCAGCTAAATTGGAAACCAGTAGAGACATAACACCGGATTTGCAGCGAGCATTTTTTACAAGGTAAGATTCACGTATTTCCCAGTTATGTTTCCTATTTATATATTTTATATAATGTCAGAGTAGGACTGTCAGTAGCCTTGGACCAAGACGTTCAATGCATGAACGTCTTGAAAACGAACTCCCTTTTTACTACAAGATATTGAACTAAGAACTAAAGAACTACATGATATTGCAACATAATAAAATTACAAGTATACAATATAATAAAATTACCAGTATACAAAATATGTGACAGTACCTAACATTGTAGCATGATACAGCCACAACAAACTAAATCCCGACATAACATCACAAAGTGCTCTACGTTAAACACAAATGTGTCAGGACCTGATAGTGATTTGATATCATAGGCAGGTAAAATGTGTCATAATATTTTATCTTTAAATGTTCTTGTTCTTGTTATAAGAGGCAGATAAAATACATGTCAATACAATACAACTTTCCGGGGGGTTTCAGGTGTTTGGACGCATGTACTCATTCATAGGCCTTTAAAAACATACGTGTTATGAAATGTAGATAACATGATTACCGATGAAAGCTTACCTTTGCCATTATGAGGTACTACCCCCGCTGTGAGCGTAGCACTGCGTACCGATAACTCAACCAGCAACAATAAACTGGTAAGCATCCAGACTTTTGTACGCTTTTAGATCTGCAGTTGTGTATGGGGATACTCCGTTTACAACATAGTGGTACAGATCGTGTGGATTGAAGTCGGGCAGACTTGACAACTTGGTTAGATCCATAAATACGTGGGGAGGAAGAAGCTACGGGTCGGTATGTAACTCTGCTAACGCTATTTTCTCCAAATATCGCTCTCTGTGAGTACCTACAAGGTGACCCACCTCAACCAACAACTGCACAACATCTTTTTGACTTGTAGTAGCCATTTATAAGGTCAAAACGGTGTTAAATGTTACAAAAAATGCTAATTTAAATTGAAATTGCTTCCATCTTTTGAATTTTCCCACTCGTCTGTTACGGTCTGTTTACTTCCGCCATCCGTCATGGCGCCGCCACGTGATCATGCGACGTATGTGCAAACGGTGAATGTTAGGTGAATACTCCTGTCAAATGCATGGTGTTGAAACGTTTAATTTTTATCTTCCTTAGTCCGTTTAGACTTTATTTTATTATAACAATAACAATGAATATTATGAATTGTTCACATTTTCATTTGATTTTAATAACATTTATCACACAGCATTTTGTGGAAAAGTCAAATGTTCAGTTTACAGTTTTAATAAACTCAGGAATGTTTCTCAACATATACAGTCGTGGAAAAAATTATTAGACCACCCTTGTTGTCTTCAATTTCTTGTTCATTCTAATATCTGGTACCACTAAACGTATAATACAATGAACACAACAAAAAATGCAGCTGGTCACATAATACTTTATGTCCTATTTGACATTCTTAAGCTTAATTGATTCCCAGGGTATATAAGAGGCCATTTCATGTCACAAGCAGCACTGCACATGCAAAGGCCTAGAGTGGTTTCCTGCTTACATTCAAGCCGTAGCACAACTCAGAAGTTGTCAGCTCTCACATAATGCCTAAAACAAAAGAATTATGTGAAGCCACAAAGGCAGCCATCTTGGCACTGCTGGAAATTGGCATGAGTGAGAGACAGGTAGCGAAAAAACTGAAGATCTCCAAGACAGCCGTTCATTACAACAAAAAAAACAAGCTGAACATGGCACTACCAAATTGCTACCTGGCCGTGGCAGGAAACGTCTTTCTACCCCACGAGATGACCGTGCACTCATCCGTTCCGTGTCAGGAATCGTCGTCAGACCTCCAGGGACCTTAAAAATGAGTGGGCACTGTCGAGAAATGTGACTTGTTCGGCAAGGACAGTTCGAAACCGACTTGTTGAAGCTGGTTTGAAGTCACACAGAGCACGCAAGAAGCCCTTCATCAATGAAAGGCAGAGGAAGGCCCGGTTACTCTTGCTCGAGACCACAAGGATTGGACTGTTGATGATTGGGCTAAGGTTCTCTTCAGTGATGAATCCAATTTTGAATTGATGCCCACTCCAGCCAACTTACTGGTTAGGAGGAAGCCTGGAGAAGCTTACAACCCAGACTGTCTTGCCCCTACAGTAAAACATGGGGGTGGATCAGTCATGATCTGGGGTTGTTTCAGTCTGAGTGGAACAGGGCAAATGCAATTGTGTGAAGGCCGAATGAACCAGGTCATGTACAGGACTACCCTTGAAAACAGTCTTCTTTCATCAGCTGGAAAACTCTTTCCTGCCTCGAATGACTGGATTTTCCAACAAGACAATGCCCCTTGCCACACGGCAAGGTCAGTTAAAGCCTGGATGGAGAACCACAACATTCGCACCATGCCTTGGCCTGCTCAATCACCAGATCTTAATCCAATTGAAAACCTGTGGAAAATCATCAACTCAAAATGGAGAACCACAAGCCCAAAACAAAGAAAATTTGTTTGAATTTGTCCAACAGGAATGGGCTGCTGTGACAGCAGAACAATGTCAGAAGCTGGTGGAGAGCATGCCAAGACGCATGGCTGCAGTCATCAAAAACAATGGTTATGCAATCAAGTATTAACTCTTGTGTGTATCATGTGTTTAAAGCAAACAGAAAGAAAACATGGAATGCTTAAAAGTAGTGTTTTTGGCGGTACAAAGCCATAGCTATTGATGTAAGAATTTAAGTAATTTTGGTTATTATCAAGAAAACCATGGAAAATGAATAGTTCTTAGTTCTTAAATTAAACTCTCATGAGCTATTTTTGTTGTTATCATTATAATTGTCCAAACAAATGTACCTTTAGTTGAGCCAGGCATTAAAATTAACAAGAAATTGAAGAAAACAAGGGTGGTCTAATAATTTTTTCCATGACTGTATATTGTTTTGTCGTCATTCAGTGTAATTAGTACATATTGTTATTGCACCACTGGTTTTGGCCTTGGTGCCCCACATTTTGGCCATGATGGCCCAGTAAATTTGTATTTATCAAAGGCCAAAGTGGAGGAGTGTTCCCTCTCTGCTGACCAGAGTTTATGTGCATTGTGTCTCTTGTATCAGGCACAATAATAAGTTTTGTTATTTAATAATATTTTTTATTATTTATTTATATTTTTTGTTACTTTTCCTTTTGTATCAGAAATAAGCACAATAAATCTTAATGTTGAAAAAAATCGTGATTCTCATTTTTTCCAGAATCGTGCAGCCCTACTAGCAGATCTATTTTCTGGCCTAAAGGGCGGCCGTGACTGGTTCTGAATGTGGCTTTAGCAGGCAGCCGCTCTCTCCTCTTCCTTGTCACCCCCTCGCTCTGAATGTAGGCATGGACTGTAACACTATATGGCCTATACTGCCCCTATCATTTCTGGAATAGTCATAGCACAGATTCTTATGCTGGTATCGGTTCTTCCTGTTTCAAGAAATGAGTATCGCCGGGGGTTTTTTCATCATGGAATCGAAAAGGTATCACAAGTATCTCAATTTTTTCAATTTTATTTATAAAGCCAAATATCACAAATCACAATTTGCCTCACAGGGCTTTACAGCATACGACATCCCTCTGTCCTTTGGACCCTCACAGCAGATAAGGAAAAACTCCCCCAAAAAAACCCTTTACCGGGGAAAAAAAACCGGTAGAAACCTCAGGAAGAGCAACTGAGGAGGGATCCCTCTTCCAGGATGGACAGACATGCAATAGATGTCGTACAGCACAGATCAGCATAATAAATTAACAGTAATCTGTATGACACAATGAGACAGAAAGAGAGACAGAGATAGAGACAGAGATAGAGACAGAGATAGAGAGAGAGAGAGAGAGAGAGAGAGAGAGAGATGCAGGACAGACAGTAATGACAGTAGCTTACAACAACATTCATGAAAGTAATAATATTATCATTATAGTTCTGCTACTGTGGTACAATATGAAAGTATATATTAATATCTGGCAGTATACACGTGTGATAATAATCATGTGTATAATAACAGTGGAAGTATAAATAATGACTAATGATGGCAGCAGCAGCAGCAGGAGGCATCTGGCAGGACTACGGCAGCAGCACAACCACACACATCATACTATCCAGGCACCGCTGCAATACGAGTTAACCTGAGAGACAGTGGAGCACAAAGGCTCCAGAGAAGAAGCAGAGTTAGTGACATCCAGAATGGCCGAGTTAGCAAGATGCAGTAATAGGATACGAGAGAGAGAGGGAGAGAAGGTGCCCAGTGTATTATAGGGGGGTCCTCCGGCAGACTAAGCCTAAGTCAGCCTAACTAGGGGCTGGTACAAGGCAAGCCTGAGCCAGCCCTAACTATAAGCTTTATCAAAGAGGAAAGTCTTAAGTCTAGTCTTAAATGTGGAGACGGTGTCTGCCTCCCGGACCGTAACAGGAAGATGATTCCACAGGAGAGGAGCCTTATGGCTGAAGGCTCTGGCTCCTGATCTACTTTTGGAGACTTTAGGGACCACAAGTAACCCTGCATTCTCAGAGCGCAGAGTTCTGGTGGGATAATAAGGCACTATGAGCTCTCTACGATATGACGGAGCTTGACCATTTAGAGCTTTATAAGTTAACAGTAGGATTTTAAATTCAATTCTGGATTTTACAGGGAGCCAGTGCAGAGAAGCTAAAACAGGAGAAATATGATCTCTTTTCTTAGTTCCTGTTAGTACACACGCTGCTGCATTCTGAATTAGCTGGAGAGTTTTTAAGGACTTACTGGAGCTACCTGATAATAGTTACAGTAATCCAGCCTTGAGGTAACAAAAGCATGGACCAATTTTTCTGCATCTTTTTGGGTCAGGATAGGCCTAATTTTCGCAATATTAAGCAGATGAAAAAATGCAGTCCGTGAAGTTATTTAAATGAGAATTAAAAGACAAATCTTGATCAAATGTTACTCCGAGGTTTCTTACAGTATCTGTTCTCATAACATCACTACTCTGGACACTGTTAATTAACAATTGATTTGATTTGATTTGATTTTATTAATTCATGCTTGCAGTGGAGCCAGGGCTCCCTACAAAACAATTTCAAGGTTAAGATGAATAGATAAATAACTAAAATATTTCAGGGCAGTGAATTGGGAGCAGTTAGCAGTCATGGTGGCCATGCTATGTCATTTTATTTTTATTAATTTATTTTTTCAGTCTAAATATTGTCATTATATAGCCTGACTGCTGTGTGCAGCGTTGAGTTTCTCAGCCTGCTGGTCTTGGCCATGGGTTCAGCCAGCTTGTGCTGGTTCCTCAGTGTCTTGGCGGTGCAGTTGCCTCGTGTTGGAGGTAGCAGGTCATGCAGAGGATGTTGCTCATCATGCATGTCTCAGTTTTAGTCCTGCTAGATCTGAGTGCTGCTTTTGACACTGTCGATCATGAGATCCTGTTACAGAGATTAGAGGACTGGGTGGGCATCTCTGGCAATGCCCTAAATTGGTTGAAGTCCTATCTAGAAGACAGGAGGTACTTTGTTGAAATTGGTAACTGTGCCTCAGACCACATGACCTTGACCTGTGGGGTGCCCCAAGGGTCAATCCTGGGACCCCTTCTGTTCAATCTATACATGCTGCCTTTAGGCCAGTTAATACAAAGTAATAATGTGTCCTACCACAATTATGCAGACGACACTCAGATCTATGTCTCACTGACAGCAGGTGAATATGGACCAGTAGATTCACTCTGTCACTGCATCCAACAGGTCAGTGTGTGGATGCAAAATAACTTTCTCCAGCTAAATTCAGACAAGACTGAAGTCGTATTTGGTCCACAGAAACAAAGAGAAAGTGTCAGCAGTCACCTCCAGTCTCTCTCTAAAACTACAAATCAGGTTAGAAATCTCGGGGTAATAATGGACTCAGACTTGAACTTTAACAGCCCATCAATCAATAACATCAGAAGCCTTTTACCATCTAAAAAACATTGCCAAAATCAAAGGTATAGTGTCTAAACCTGACTTGGAGAGACTTATCCATGCATTTGTCTCTAGTAGGTTAGACTACTGTAGGCCTGCTCACTGGACTCTCCAAACGGGCCGTAAGACAGCTGCAGAACATCCAGAATGCTGCTGCTCGGGTCCTGACCAGAACCAGGGAAGTACAAGCACATTAGTCCTGTGCTCAGGTCTCTACACTGGCTTCCTGTGGCTCAGAGAATAGACTTTAAAGCAGCTCTGCTTGTGTACAAGTCTCTCCACGGCCTAGCACCAAAGTACATCTCTGACATGTTAGTGCCATATGAACCATCGCGGACTCTGAGGACCTCAGGGACCGGCCTCCTGCTGGTGCCCAGAGTCAGGACTAAACATGGGGAATCAGGGTTCCAGTTTTATGCAGCTAAAATCTGGAACAGTCTTTCTGAAGATGTGAGACAGGCCTCTACTCTGACAGTGTTCAAATCTAGGCTCAAAACAGCTCTATTTCACTGTGCATATGACTGAAAGGATCTTATCTGCACTCTTCTCTTTTAAAGTTCATTTTATAATGATTATTTATGTTTTTATTTTGTATTGTGATTTTAATGCATTTTCTTCTTCTGTAAAGCACTTTGAATTACTTTGTGTACGAATTGTGCTCTACAAATAAACTTGCCTTGCCTTGCCTTGCCATGTCCCTGATTAACTTCACTGCAGCCTCCTCCCTCCTGATCTGGAGTGATGGTAGGGGTTGTGGAAAAATTACCAGCTCTTCTTCTGATGATTTTGCAGGCACGTGTCTGGACCCGCTCTAGCTCTGCTTGTTGTTTTTTTGAGCAACCCACCAAGAGCACTGAGCTATATTCAAGACATGGCGTGATGAGAGTGGTATAGATGGTGATGAGGTCATCTGCAGGTAGACCGTATCTCGCCATGACGGTGAGACAGTGCAGCCGCTTGGAGGCGGTTTTTACTGCCTTCTCAATGTGTACATCTCCAGTCAGCTTTTGGTCCAGGTGGTATCCCAGATATTTTGTTCTTTCCACAACAGGTACGACCTGTCCCCCCAGCACCAGGGGAGGAGGTTGTGGGGGGTCACGTGCAAAGCATATCCGTAGTTCAACCGATTTTTTCCCATTTAACATCATGTATTAATTAATATTATATTATATTAATAATAATTAGTAATTATGTTAAATAAGGCGACTGAATTTACATCACATCACCTTGTGGGGCACCATTCCCGAAAGGGAAAAACTATGCCAGTTAAAGATATCAGTGTCTTAAAATTCATTTATCTATCAATTTGGAATTTTTATTGATAATTAAATTAATAACAGTAATCAAATTTAATAGTAAAGCCTGAAGGATTTCGGAGTTCTTGACGCAGCAGAGGTTGACTATTCACTCACTCGTGCAGTATTATACAGACAGCAGGTATGATGTGATTGTGAGTGTGTGTGTGTGTGTGAGAGAGAGAGAGAGAGAGAGAGAGAGAGAGAGAGAGATGGGTGTGGTAATCAAAGGGCCAGAGGCAGAGCGGGTCGTCCACCAATCGGAAGATCCCCAGCTCCTCCAGTCTGCATGTTGAAGTATCCTTGAGCAAGATACTGAACCCCAAATTACTCCCAATGATGCTTTCATCGGTGTGTGAGTGCGTTAAAAACTGAGTAGCAGGTGGCACCTTGTATGGTAGCCTCGGCCACCAGTGTATGACTGTGTGTGAATGGGTGAATGTGACTCGTAGTGTAAAAAGGGTATGTGAATGTGATTTGTGTTGCATAAAGTCTGGATTAGTACAGGGGATGTTTAGTGCATGCAAAACGTCTGTGAACAGCATTAGCAAACTTACATCACATAGCTTTGGTGAAGCCATGTAACCAATGACCTAACTGCAAACATTCACAGTAACAGTAACTCACTAACAGCATTAAATTACAATCAACAAGTTAAGACAGTCTGTTCAGCTGTGATAAAGCTATGCCCAGTTGTTACATTACCGGTCCTTGAATGTATGAAAGAAAGAGCCACTTGGTGGTGTGCTGCTTTTGTTAGCTGGCAGAGGAAGGCTGGAAAGAGCTGTGGTTTCAGATGCAGTCTTTGTTGTGTCCTTGTTCCGAAGGTGCAGATCCGAGGAAGCTGGTTGCTCGGGGTCTTTGCAGAGTTAGACACTGGGGTGCTAACTCAACTTGGTTCTCCTTGTCACTAAAGAGTTAGTTGCAAACCTTGTGCTTCCATACTAATATCTCTGGTTCAGGTTTGGGAGAGTCGGTGAGCAATTGCCCTCCCTTCAGTGGTCAGTTGGCACTGACCAACTCAGAGGCCATTGCCCAAACAATGGCCTCTGAGTTGGTCAGTGCCCAGGAGGTCTGGGCCGGCCAAAGGCCCAGGAGCTAGAGGTGGTGTTAGGTGGTTTACAGCTCACGAGCAAGAGTAGGACTGTCTGAAGGGAGCAGACCTTCTATAGTTGGCTGGGGACATCACAGAGTCACATGTCACTGTAAAAGTCCTGTCCAAATTTTAGACTTGTCTCTCAAAGAGGTGTGAGGTGGGGACCACCTGTGGAGAAGGGTGTCAAATAACTGTCCTCTGTGAAAAACAAAGACAATCTCTCATCTTTTGAGATGGCAAGAGGAGAAACCTTCACAGGTCCAGTTAAGATTTTAAAGCAGCTGTGCGGAACTTTTCGTTTTCGTTGATTATAGCGCCCCTTTGGTCGAAGTGGTATGACACCCACAGCCCGGTGTCGTAAAGCCGGCAATTACTGCATGCATTTGTTTTGGAGAGCGAGAGGATTAACTAACGTCAGGTCAGTCCAAGTAGTGGAAACAGCAACATTACTCAGTAAATTCTCCTGTCGTGTTTCTGTTCTGATCTAATCTAATCTGTTGTGTATTTTGAGCTACTAAGGCTACCGTAGTAGTGTGAGCCTCAAGTTATTCTGGGTAATGTAGTAACCGTTGTTGTGCTACTGAGAAACAATGAGAAGCAGCCGTGTACGTTCGGTGTAAGGAGGAATAAACAGTTAACAAGTCATCTGCTGAGTCCGCATTATTATGTGAAAAGAATACTCCGACGATTTTGGGAGTTATGCCCTTTCTCTATCATTTTCATATTGAGACAGTGGTTAGCAAGGCACTGTCAGAACATCTTGCGCGGAGGGATACATTGGTGAGCAACAGTTGCAGCTGGCTCTGGGACAGGTACTACGCTAGGTCACTCGGGTAAAAACAAATAAAGAGACGACACGGACGATATTACTCACCCGACTGAAAGCTGTCCATCAGCTCCTGCAGGCCTGGAGAGTTTTTTCCAGTTCATCTTAGGAACATGAAAAAAGTTTCAATCACGCCAGGATTAGTGATTGCTGCAAAGTCTTCATTCCTTGTGATAAACTCTCTGCGGCGCTTTTCCTCCTGATGATTTATCTCCCCAACGATGGCAGCACCGAATCCCACTATGTGCACGAAAATAGTAGCGGAGGATTCAGCCTCTCTCATCTCTGCTCAGCATTCAACACATTGAGTTCCTCATCTGTGTGCTCTGGCTCAAACAGGTATGGCTCTGGATCTGTGTCCGCTACAAGAATCAAAATCAAAATCAAAATCAAAATCGCGTTCAAAGTCGTCCATTGCAGCTACTAAAATCCGGAGATATCGCTAGACTAAATAAACAGCTGAGTTTTGTTTACAAGCTACGTCTGTGCCTGCTCACCGATGTATCGCTCCGCGGATCACAGCGCAGGGCGTACTGACCCTCTATAAGCGCAATACTAACCGCTGAGACCCAGCCACTGGAAGTACAGACACAAAAAAGATATTGATCATGTTGTCTCAATATGAAAATGATAGAGAAAGCGCATAACTCCCAAATTGTCGGAGTATTCTTTTATGTGAAGATACACAGTGAAGACATAACATGATCCTAACACAGCAAAGCTGTTACCTGCAGCTTTCGCTTGCAAGGCTAACGCTACTAACGTTAGGTCAGTCCAAGTAATTAGTGGAAACATGCTAACATGCTAAAGTTACACACAAGCTAGTCGTAAAGTAAGACCTGTTCATAAATGTTCTGGTGTAGCTCTGAATTTCTTATAAACAACTGCCTGCTGTATATTTGTGTTCGTGGTCACAGTCACAGATAATTTTACATGATGCTCCTTCATTATCCGCCATGACATCAAAAGTACAACCAAGTCCTCATAGATACATCTCTGGTAAAACTGTTACCCCCAGTTTCCACCAGATGCGTGGTGGTTGCGTCTGCGGTCCGGCACGGCAGCGGAGCCGATCAGATTCAATTCTAGTCAATGTGTGTGTTTTCACCGGCTCCAGCAGTGCTGCGTTCCGGCTCCATCTCAGCTCCGGCACTCCGGAGGCCTCCGCAACAGATACGCAGGACTTCTATTTTTGCCGGACACCGGAGCACAACGCAGCAATTCAGCACAGAGCAGGGGCAGGAAGTCGTGCAGAGAAACACAATAAAACATCCGGTTATTTTTCAAAATAAGATACACAGTGTTCACGGCGGATCATATTTCCCTGCACGACACCTTGAAAACTACATAATGGGCAGAGGCAGGCCTAAAGTCAACAGGTCAGAGGTTTTCAGACGTCATTTCACCCCGTTGACACACGTGGACGAGGAGATATTCATCATGGCAGTGCACCGAGATGTCTTCCGGCAGAGCTGCACCGCTCCGCACAGCAAACGCAGCCGGTGGGTATTGACGGACAGCAGAGCACGCAGCGGATAACCAGTGCTGCCGTACCGCAACGGACACGCATCCAGTGGAAATCCAGGGTTAGGTGTTATGTGTTCAGCAATGGCCGTTGCATACTGCTTACTCAAAGAACACTGGATACACGGCTCCTTCTTCTTCTGTGGTTTAATCACTGCGGGCTGCTGCGGGCAAGCAGAATCACTTCCGCCTCGGGTGCCGTAGTCTGGTTTGCTGACTTACGCTGTGTGTCCGACCCGAGCTAGGCTACGCTAAATAGCCATGTAGAGAAAGGCTTTTTTGTCGCTGTTGGGTTCAAATAAATATGCATATCTCCAAGGGGGGGTGATACGAACTAGGGACAGTTTTATTAATGGTAAAAAGTTCCGCACAGCTGCTTTAACAAATGACAAATCATCTGTGGTCCAGTGAATCCCAACATGGGTATGGTCAGTTATACAATGACTGCTGCATCATCATCATATTTCTGTTAATACAGCGTGTTACTAAAATATGTACAAAGTAATAAATCCTCTCCCTCATAGGGTAGTGTCCTTAAGGGATCTGGTGAGCAGGAAGTACCTCCACCTGAGAAAAAACCCTCTGATTAGTGGGGAGGGAAACCAGGCCAAAGACGTGCTCTTCCTCTTTAATGGGATGGAGAAGATGAACCTGGACTTCAGAATTGGAGCCACAGAGCTTTGCAGTGATCCCAATGAGGTGCTTCCTCCAGGTGTAGTGGTGGTCAACCTGCTGAGGAAATACCTCCTGCCTGAGGTAAGTGACAGTCCACCCTCACTTTTCTGTTGGGTCTTAGAAATCTGTCTTAGACTGTCATCTATCCCATTGTCATGTGCAAGTGCAAATCGCCACCACTATCTTTGCCAGTAATGTGGCGAATCACTCAAAAGTGCATTGTGTAGAATTAAAGAGGGATTTATACATATGCGTCGAATCAACGCCATACTAGACTGATGTGCACCTCCCCAGAAATGTAACTTAATGTTACGGCAACGCAGACCACTTGTCTATTTTTGTAAGCTGAAAACCATTCCCCTCAGTGGAAACAAAGCTTTTATTGAGTTTATTTCACATGCAAGAAACAATGAATTGTGAAGATAACAAGCCCCCACAAAAAAACATTTTAAAGTCTTGTCCATTCTTTGTCCTGGCTTCATATGAGTAGAGGAAATCTCAGGTAGCAGCTGGCTAATTTGTACAATGTAAAATGCCATAGGCTTGTGCTAATAACATTAGCATATTGTATTTTTGGGGAAAATGTGTCTTGCAGAAGTGCTTTGTTTGTGAATCCGTTATAACAAAGCGGAATTCTGTATTTGTGTTTAAATTGTTGCTATTAAGCCATGTTTAATGTGTGTTTTGGGTGTGTTTTGAATCAGTCAAACCTAACACAGAAACCCCACGGCTGACTAGTGTTTTGAAAGTGTAACTGCAGAGTGACACAGAGACACCGCTGTGGAAATAAAACTGCTCACAATGGCATAGGCCACATGCTTAGGCTATGGCATAGGCTTCGAATAGAGCTGATGCACAAGTATAAATCCACCTTTAGTGGCATCTAGCGGTGAGGTAGCAGATTGCAAGAAACTGAATACAACTCTGCTCCCCCCTTTGTTTCCAAGTGCAACCTCTGGATTCTATCAGGCGCAGCTATGATACTTTCTGGCTGCAACACAGCTGCTGGAGGTTATCTTAGCTACTCAAGACAAATCTTGTGATTCCACTAGACATAAAGCAGCACATTTCAGAACCAGAGTTATCCCAGAAACGCTTCTCTGCTCTGCAAAAAATTTGTGCCTAGTCCATATTTGATGGAGTTGTATTGCAATTATGGTGGCCTTTAGCTTACATAAAAACATGTAACGCCTCTCTATAGAGCCAGTGTTTGTTCTGGGTTACCATAGAAACATGGCAGTGCAACATGGTGGACTCCAAGGAAGTGGACCCAGTCCCTTTGTAGATATAAAGAGATCCATTCCAAGGTTAAGAAAGCACAACAGTTCTTAGTTTCAGGTGATGAGACACTCATGTAAAAATAATTATTAACATTACACTGAACATACATTTTCAAGGCAACACTGTTTTTGCTCCTGTATGTCACAGGTTAAAATCTAAGACTTTTTTCATGCACCTAACAGATATATTTCTCTCAAATTTGGTCACAAATAAATTCAAATCAATGTTCATGAGCACCTCTCCTTCTTCAAGATAATCCATCCACCTGACAGGTGTGGCATATCAGGATGCTGATTAAACAGAATCATTGATGTACTTATGGTCAACTGTGTCGAATGCAGCACTGAGGTCCAGTATTACCAGAACCGAAATCTTTGATGTATCACTGCTCAGATGAATGTCATTTAAAACTTTTACAAGTGCAGTCTCAGTGCTGTGATGTGCTCGAAATCCAGACTGAAAGGCATCAAAGGAATTATTTTGCTCCAAGAAGGTGTTAAGTTGCTGAAAAACAACCTTCTCAATGATCTTTCCTAAAAATGGTAGGTTTGATATGGGCCTGTAGTTATTTATTATTGAGGCATCCAGATTAGGCTTTTTTAAGAGAGGTTTAATGACTGCAGTCTTCAGGGCCGTTGGGAAAAGGCCTGACTGAAGAGAATTATTGACTATCTGTAGTATATCTGATGACATGCAGTTAAAAACATCTTTAAAAAAGCTTGTTGGCAGAGTGTCAAGGCAGCAGGTAGTGGACCTAAGGTTTCTAACTATGTCTGTCAAAGTAGCATAATTTAATGAATGAAGAAGTGCCAAATTAACTGGAGTAGTCTTATGTGGCACAGGTGAAATAGCCAGTGTTGGAGTTACAGACTGTCTGTCTTATCTTTAAAACCTTGTCTGTGAAAAAAGAGGCAAAGTTATTGCATGCCTTGGTGGATAATACTAATAATAATAATAATAATGATAATAATGATGATAATAATAATAATAACAATGATAATAATAATTAAAACTGCAAGCAGCAATGAACGGGCCCTCGCACCTTCACGCAACTCGAGGGGGCTGGCATGACGCCTTCTGACACATCAGTTCATTTCTGTCAAAGTTAGACATCACATACAGGAGTGACTTGGCATATCCTTGATACAGTGCTGGAATGACATATTTCACATTTTGTATCACTTCCTCTTTCCACTAGAGGGAGTTGGAGAGTGCACTAATTATACAACATGTTTTTATACATCAAATATACACCACACCATTAAACTTTCAAATATATCAAAAGATAAGTGTTTGATGAGGCCTAATTCCTGTCTCCAGTAGGTGGCACTATGAGTATCAGGAAATATGGTCATATAAATGTTTTCAGGGCAGGACTAATATGATTCATCTGAAGTTTGATGGAGATCAGACCATTTATACCAATGTTATAGCAATTTCCTGTTTCATGGGGAGACATCACAATTAAACCCTCTGCAGCGGGCATAGACACTAATGATATGTCATGTTTGTGTACATCAAATATGGACCACAGCATTGAAATTTCAGATTAATCCAAAGTGTCTGATAAGAAGTACTTGCTTTCGCCACTAGGTAGCGCTATGACTATCACTGTATATTGTCGTATAAATATGTTCAGGGTGGGACTAATATGAATCATGTGAAGTTTGCTGGACATCGGACCATTAACTCCAAAGTTAGAGCAATTTCCTGTTTCATGGTGAGACATCAAAATTAAACCCTCTGCAGTGGGCGTAGACACTAATGATATGTCATGTTTGTGTACATGAAATATAGACCACAGCATGGAAATTTCAGGTTAATCCAAAGATAAGTGTCTGATAAGAACTACTTCCTTACGGCACTAGATGGCACTATGACTATTACTGTATATTGTTAAATAAATGTGCTCAGGGTGGGTCTAATCTGAATCATGTGAAGTTTGGTGGACATCGGACCATTTACTCCAAAGTTAGAGCAATTTCCTGTTTCATGGCGAGACATCACAATTAAACCCTCTGCAGCACGTGTATACACTAATGATATGTCATGTTTGTGTACATGAAATATAGACCACAACAGTGAAATTTAATGTTAATGCAAAGTGTCTGATAAGAAATACTTCCTTTCGCCACTAGGTGGCGCTATGACTGTCACCATATATTGTTATATAAATATGTTAAGGGTGGGACTAATATGAATCATGTGAAGTTTGGTGGACATCGGACCATTTACTCCAAAGTTAGAGCAATTTCCTGTTTTATGGCGAGACATCAAAATTAAACCCTCTGCACCACACGTAGACACTCATGTTATATCATGTTTGTGTACATCACTTATAGACCTCAGCAGTGAAATTTCAGGTTAATCCAAAGTGTCTGATAAGAAGTACTTCCTTTCGCCACTAGGTGGCGCTATGATTGTCAGGCAATATGCTAATGAAAATGTGTGACCTGTGATGTGTATGCCAAGTTTGGTGAGTTTTCAAGCATCCCTTGTCCCTTCAAAACAACATCGTGTTTGATGGCGAACAAGGTGGCACCACGGTGACAGCGTTTGATGAAAACTCAAAAGCTTCATTTTTAAGTATCATCAAGGTCTAAGGACTTAGACCAGCAAGTTTGAGGTGGGTCTGATTAACCTGCTAGAAGCGGGACATCAAAGAATGCATAAAGTAGCTTTCTGTTGCCAGAAGGTGGCACTATGGCGGTGATTCAAAATTCCTCTGTAGATGTGTTCAGGGCTGGACTGTCATCATATGTGTGAAGTTTTTGCAAGATATTCCCATGTGGAGTCAAGTTACAGCAATGTTTATCATCACGGCGAAACATCAAAGTTCGCCACCAGGTCGTGGCCACGCCCTTCGTTGAAAACTCACAGTTTCCACAATAAAGCGTCATCAACGTCTTATGACTTTTTTCACCAAGTTTGAAGTGCATCTGGTCAAGTCTGTAGGAGATGTACAATAAACATTTCCCGTTGCCAGTAGGGGGCGCTATATGTATCTCTAATTATTGACATGTAGATGTGTTCAGGATGGGACTGTCATCAGTTCTGTGAAGTTTGGGCAAGATTGGACCATGTATGCTGGAGTTATAAACTACTTCCTGTTAAGTGGCGAGACCCCTAACTTTGAAGTCATCCCACGGTCACACACATTGACGAAAACTCAAGCTTTTGATAACTTTTCATCTTCAAGGTCTTGGGATGGGACAGACCGAGGTTTGAAGTCGATCGGATGAAATCTCTAGGACAAGTTCGTTCATTTCGGACGCCTGGAAATGGCCAAAAATGCATCAAAATTGCACAGTAAATTCAAAATGGCCAACTTCCTGTTGAGTTTAGAGGATGACTCCAAGAGGCTTTTTTTTGTACGTCTCTAAGCAATACATAAGCCTGCCAAGTTTCATACATGTAGGTTAAACTATCTTCAGGGGCTGTTTCCTCAAACTTTTGTAGGGGGCGCTACTGAGTAATTTTTTGGAACCAGCACATGAGACCCTTTAAATATCAAATTTTTCACGAGTTCTGAGATGTGTGCAAAGTTTCATGAGTTTTCAGGTATGTTAAGCCTCCCAAAAAGGCAATTCATTTGGAGGAATAATAATAATAATAATGATAATGAAGTAGAACTGCAAGCAGTTATGAAAGGGGGCCAAGCCTCCCCGCGCGACTCGGCCCCCAGGTCGCACGGAGCCCACGGAAGTTGGCCCCGAAGGACGACGGGCTTGGGGCGAGTGTTGGGGCGCAGGGCGACGTCTCATTTGCAGTGTTGTAATTCTAATGGGAAGAGCACTGGAAGTGTGAAAGGCTGAATGTGTTGGTTGTAACAAGTCATGCCCACTTTGACCAAACATTATGAAAATTTTCGGCTGGCCTCGGGAGGGACCCCACGTCATGCTCACCAAATTTTGTGCAAATCTGATCACCTTTCATGTCACTTGATGTTTCTTTGTTTATAGCGCCCCCTATGGGCCAATTTGTGCCAAATTTGGCACAGAGCCTCTGGTTGACCTCTGAAACAATTGATTCGAGTTTGACGTTGATAGCTTTTACTTTGACAAAAATATGCAACGGTATGTGTTTTTTAGCTAGCAGAAAAAATTGTTTATTTATTAGTACCGCATTTTTTGGAGTAGCAAAATTCTTTTGATAGCTTTTGATCAGGCAAGTCTGGAGATTGTATGTGCAAAGTTTTGTGCAGATGGAGCTTAAACACTAGGAGGAGTTCGAAAAAGTAGGTTTTTGATGTGTAGTGACTTACAAAGAGAAATATGCAGTGGGAGTGGGCGTGGCCTATGTCAGAAGATGCGACTCTATTCAGGAAACACGTGGATATAAAGTTTACAAAGATGTGAATTAAAATGTGGAAGTTTCAGGCCAAAATGCGTTTGCATCTGTTATAGCGCCACCTAGTGGAGTAGACACACAATTTTTGGTATGGGTGGTCTGTGTGCTATTCTATATATACCCTGTAAATTCCACAGCCCTCAGCATACTACTTTGGCAGAAATAAATGTTTGTTGTTTATCTGGTAATAAGCCACGCCCACTTTGACCAGTCGTGATTAACTTCAAGATATGGGCTCAGGAGTGACCCAGCATCATACCCACCAAATTTCGTAAAAATAGCCATTTAAGAGATATAAATTTCCCATATTTGCAGTGCCCCCTAGTGGCCAACATTAGCCAAATTTGGCTCAAACCCTCACAGTCACATGCCAACCAAGGCTCTGAGATTTGGTGTTGTTCGCATTAATTTTGACCGAGATATGCAACAGTTCGCGTTTTTATAGCTAGCTAGAAAAAGTTATTCGTTAATAATTTGCCCATATTTTGACCGAACAAAATTCTTTTGATAACTTTACATCAGGTCCAGCTGAAGACTATACGTGCTAAGTTTCACGCTGATCGGACGAAATCCCAAGGAGGAGTTCGAAAAAGTAGGTTTTCGAATTTTCGCGATTTTTTTGCAAAAAAATTATAGGCAGAAATGGGCGTGGCCTAGCCCACGTGATTTAGTGCTATTCAGGGAATCTGGGGATAAGAGGTTTTTGAAGGTCCCTACAGTGTGGGAGTTATAGCCCAAAATGTGTTGACCTTGTTTATAGCGCCCCCTGCTGGCGGACATATGCCATTTTTTGCGTCTGAGGTACGTGCAGGGGTCTGGATCAACCCTCCAAATTACACCGCCCTCCCTTGCATGGTTTAGCCTGCAGCACCACTTTTAGCGGAGAAGAATAAAAATAGAGAATAATAAAAATCCGAACAAAAACAATAGGGTTCCCAGCACCGCTGGTCCTGGGAAACGCATATGCTTGCATACACGTTCCCCAAGCCCCGCGGGCTTGGCCCCCTAAAAATTCTTGCATTTCAATAGCGTCCTCGCACCACTAGGTGCTCGGGCCCTAATAATAAACAGCGCGATTATAATAGGGTCCTCATGGACGACTTCGTCATCGTTCGGGCCCTAATTAAAGCTGCAAGCAGCTGTGATCCGGCCCTCGCTCTCCAGCACCACTGCGGGGGGCCAGCAGCCCGCATCACTGAAGCAGTTATGTGAAAATCAGAGTAAGTTAACCCTGACGTGGTGTGACTTTTCATCTTCCTACTCCAAAAAAACCCATATGGGAAGGTTTTTTTAAAATATCAAGGGGGCGCTATAGAGGCATTTTGTCCCCACCATGGGCGATGCCCCTATCAGATGTAAGAGCTTGCCATTCTTGACCTGTGTATCAATTTCATGAGGATATGAGGTCGCTGAAGCCATCAAAAAGTCAAACGTATTTGATGGCGAGGGCGGCGTCACAGCGGCCATTTTCTACTTTATTATTGAGGTAGTAGTGGGTGGTGTTGGTGTACTGGAGTGCAATATATTTAGAAGTGTTCCTAATATTTTGTCCCCCTCAATTAGAGAAAATTAGGAGGCCACCCCAGTACACAACCACCATTCACTATGACCTCAATAATAAACAAAGTAGAATCACCACTTTCTAGACAATGTCAACAATAACCGAAAATTTATAAGCTTCAGGGAAAAAAATCAGGGTATAGTTGTTCTACTGGATTGCATTAGATTACACAGGTGTACACAAAGTGGCCAGTGACTGCATGTTACATCTCAAATAGTAGCCAGGGCTAGTATTAAAAAAAAATATATTTTTGGACCAGGCTACAAATAGGAGCAGGCTACTATTTGAAGGAGGCTTTTAATAAAAGAAAAAAAAATCTCAGCCAAAATTGAAAATACAAATACTGTATTTTCTTTTTAATTTAAACAGCAGAAATATGTATGTAAAATTTTCTTCACAGTAAAAATGTATATTCTCTATATAGTATTACAAATGAAGTACTGCATTATTTACAGGAACAAACTTTGACAGTAAAAATACTTTTTGGTGTTTTTGTAAATCACCACAATTTACTATTTACTCCACCGCAGTGTACTAGTTGTACTGCCTTGAAACAGTGAATCATCTCATCCTCTGTCCCATCTTACAAGCCACATGCCACAAATTAATTTTAAAACTAGGCAACATTCATAATTATCAAGGGCGGTCCTGGCTAAAAGTGGCCAGCTTCTATTTATTAAAAATTTTTCTAGTCCCGGTTACTAAAAGAGGCTGGCTGCTAATAGGGGCACGGTTTTAAATTGACGAAATACGGTATGTTGATGGTGGGATGAAACGTGAGTACGCTTCAAAATAATCATGCTAACTCTCCACTCATAAATCACCACAACTCCTGAGGGAACAACAACATAAAATGTTCCCTAACAGTCTGTTTATTCCCAACAATGAGAACTAATGCCAGTCACTTCACTATATCCTCTGGGCAAGCACTTATCCATTACTTAACCACAACAACATTTGCATTTTAGCTGAGCAAATACACAACGATCACTTACCACGTTTGCTCATTTTGTGATGCCGACAGATGGTATGACAGTATCTTTCAAGAAAAGCGTTTGAACCATTCCTGAGCTTCTGCACTCCATCCTTTCAGTGTAGTCCTTTGGTAAAAAATTGTTGGCGGAAATGAACATTTTCCGGACTGTTTCCACAGATGTGTGGGGATCGATGTCCAGCACAAATAGCCATTGTTTCATCCTGTCCGTATTTTTGGTTGGTAATACGTGAAATGTCACTCTGCTCCATGTCTTTGGCTTTTCATCGCAACCTTTTACAATACATATGTAAACCATGATTTACAAAAAGACTTCTAAACTTTCCTTAAACTTTCTGGTGTGTGCAGCTGACGATACTGCACATGGCTACAGGCAATAACAATGGCACTGTCTCAGCTGCACACTGTGTCACTCCGCCCAGTGGTTTACTCAAGAAAGTAGTTCAGAGTATTTGCTTCATGTGTCGTAATGTTACTCAATTATACACTATTATTTCATAGCGTGGGGAATGCGCAAGCCACATGTTTTCCAGTAGAGCATTTTGGAGTCATTTGATGGTGTATTTGATTAGTTTTGTGGGAGAGAGGGGGCTGTATTGTTCACCTCCATTTCAGCGGACAGCTCTGTCCCACAAATCTAAAAACAGCAGGCACTGACAATTAAAGGTATCAGATGCAAGAGATCGCCAATCCTTGACCTGTGTATCAATTTTCAGGAGGATATGATGCCATTGAAGACATCAAAAAGCCAAACGTATTTGATGGCATGGGCGGCGCCATAGTGGCCACGCCCCTTGACATAAAGAAAAGCTTTTAATAACTTTTGATCAGCATGGTCTCAGGGTGATCTGTACCAAATCTGAAGTTGATTGGACAAAATCTGTAGGAGGAGTTTGTTAAAATACAAAGTTGTCGAAATCACAAAATCGCCACCAAAATGAAAAGCTTAAATCAAAATGGCTGACTTCCTGTTTGGAGTAGACCATTGGTGGTGTCTGGGTGACATTTGCATATGCACCAATTTTCGTCCTCCTACTCCAAAAAAACCCATATGGGGATGTTTTTTTGAAAATTTCAAGGGGGCACTATAGAGGCATTTTGTCCCCCCCCCATGGGCGGCGCCCCTATCACATGCAAGAGCTCACCATTCTTGACCTGTGTATCGATTTTCATGAGGAGATGAGGTCGTTGAGGCCATCAAAATGCCAAACGTATTTGGTGGTGAGGGATCGATAGTCACCATGCTGCCACATGGACACCATTAGACGTAGCTTCACGGCATTCATAAGGTAGCTTCACCAACTTGTTCTGCATTCATTAGAAGTGGAATGAAGTTGACGCGGTCAAGTTTGTGTCATCAGTACATGTTAAAGTAAAAACTGGTCACTTCCTGTTACCACTGGGGGGCGCTATGAGTAAGGTGGGATATTAACATATCAGGGCCTTCAGGGCGGAGCCATCATCATGTCCAGCAAGTTTGAAGCTAAGGCGTGAGGTCCGTTTGAAATTCGATGGCGAGAAAATAAAAAGTCGCCAAAGTTTGTCGTGCCCTAGCGGCCACATCCCTTGACATAGAGAAAAGCTTTTAAATAGCTTGGGATCAGCATGTTCTCAGGATGATCTGTACCAAATTTGAAGTCGATCGAACGAAATCCCTAGGATGAGTTCGTTCAAACATGTCAAAAATTCAATCAAAATGGCAAACTTCCTGTTGGGTTTCCGTCATGGGTCCAGAGGGTTTTTTGTGCGTCTTGGCATGTTCTATGAGCCCACCAATTTTCATGCCTGTAGGTGAAACTCACAGGCAGGGCTCGAGGCACAAAATTTTCTAGGGGGCGCTATGTTGCCATTTGGCCCCATCCACATACAACACTGCCAAAATATCTAATTTTTCGCCCGACCAAATGCATGTGCCAATTTTGGTGAGTTTTTGAATTTGGGAAAGGGGCCAAATTGGAGATTACATGTTCGTAATAATAATAATACCAATAATAATAATAATAATAATGATAATAAACAGCGCGATTACAATAGGGTCCTACATGGACGACTTCATCGTCGCTCGGGCCCTAATAAAAATAATAATAATAATAATAATAGTAATAATGATGATTAACAGCGTGATAATAGGGTCCTACACAGAGGACTTCGTCGTCGCTCAGGCCCTAATAATAATCAGCGCGATCACAATAGGGTCCTACACGGACGACTTCGTCGTCGCTCGGGCCCTAATAATAATAATAATGAATAATGATAATAATAATAATAATGAACAGGCAATTACAATAGGGTCCTCATGGATGACTTCGTCGTCGCTCAAGCCCTAATAAAAGCTGCAAGCAGCTGTGATCAGGCCCTCGCTCCCTCATGCAACCTTGGGGGCCTGAGGCACGTGGGGACTGTGGCGTGAAGCGAAAAGGGAGAAAAAACCTGACAGGAGTGAAAAAATGCAATGTTTCATTCATCCATCAGGTGGCGCTACGAGCGTAACAAGATGTGGCCAGGTGCGTTCAGGGGTGGACCCTCATCACACGTGAAATTTTGAGCAAATCGGACAGTGCATGGAGGATTTATACCAAATAGATGTTCCGTGGCGAAGGATGAAGAGTCGCCACCGCCGCCGCAGCAGCCTACAACATGACAGGACATGTGTGTCACTGTGGAGATTCATCAACTTTATCGTCATGTGGCCACAAAATGTAATTGATCAGGTCAGGAGCTTGAGGTTGGTGTTTGTCCATGTAAAAGATGGCATTTCCTGTTTCCACAAGATAGCACCATGAGCAAGATTTCCTATGAGCATATGGAGGCATTGAGGGTGCGGCTCTCATCATGTACCGAAATTTTGAAGCAGTTTGGGTGATTTATGTGGGAGAGAGAGCTGCTTGAATATGCATGGGGATGTATCAAAAATGGCAGCACCATAGCAGCCATGCCCTTTGACCTACAGACATGCAGACCACAACTTTTGATCAGCATTGTCTCTGATGATCTGTAAAAAATTGAAGTCGATTGAAGAAAATCTCTAAGACTAGTTTGTTAAAATACAACATGTGGAAATCACGCCAAAATGACAAGTCAAAATCAAAATGGCCGACTTCCTGTTTGGAGTAGACCATTGGTACCAGAGACTTTTATGTGCATCTGGACAACATTGACATGTGTACCAATTTTCATGTTCAAACTCCAAAAACAACCCTATGGGGAGTTTTTTTTTGGAACATTTCAAGGGGGCACTATAGAGGCATTTTGTCCCCCCCATGGGTGACGCCCCTATCAGATGCAAGAGCTCGCCATTCTTGACCTGTGTATCAATTTCCATAAGGATATAAGCTTGTTGAAGCCATCAAAAAGCAAAAGGTATTTGGTGGTGAGGGATCGATAGTTGCCACGCCGCCACATGGACAACATTAGATGTAGCTTCATGGCGTTCATAAGATAGCTTCACCAACTTTGTCTGCATGCATTAGAAGTGGAATGAAGTTGATGGGGTCAGTACATGTTAAAATAAAAACTGGTCACGTCCTGTTTCCACCAGGGGGCGCTATGAGTCAAGTAGGATATTAACATATTGGAATTCAATGCAGAGCCATCATCACGTCCAGCAAGTTTGAAGCTGCTACGATCAAGTATGTGGGCGTGAGAGCCGTTTGAAATTCGATGGCGAGAAACTGAAACTTGTCACGCCCTAGCAGCCACGCCTTTTGACCTACAGACATGCAGAGCACAAGTTTCTTGTAGGAACTGAGGCACTCAGAGAAGGGCTAAGGTTAAAAAGCCTTTATTTCAGCATGGCCAAACAAGTTAAAAACTGTAGCCGACGCGTTGCGGCCTGTAGGCCTTCATCATGGCTGATATAAGATGGCCGCCCATATGCATCCTCCTATATATAGGGAGAGGTCACATGGCTGGGCGGAAAAAAAATGGTAGAAACCTCAGGAAGAGCAACTGAGGAGGGATCCCTCTTCCAGGACGGACAGACGTGCAGTAGATGTCGTACAGAACAGATCAGCATAACAAATTAACAGTAATCCGTATGACACAATACAGTAATCTGTATGACATCCTCGGTAATGACAGTAGCTTACAACAACATTCATGAAAGTAATAATATTGTCGTTATAGTTCTGGCTACTGTGGTACAATATGTTGAAAGTATATATTAGTATCTGGCAGTATACATGTATGATAATAATCATATGTGTATAATAACAGTAGAAGTATGACTAATGACTAATGATGGCAGCAGCAGCAGCAGGAGGCATCTGGCAGGACCACGGCAGCAGCACAACCACACACGTCACACTATCAAGGCATCGCTGCAATACGAGTTAACCTGAGAGACAGTGGAGCACAAAGGCTCCGGAGAAGAAGCCGAGTTAGTGACATCCAGAATGGCCGAGTTAACAAGATACAGTAATAGGATACGCGAGAGAGAGAGAGAGAGAGAGAGAGAGAGAGAGAGAAGGTGCCCGGTGCATTATAGGTGGTCCTCTGGCAGACTAGGCCTAAGTCAGCCTAACAAGGGGCTGGTACAGGGCAAGCTGAGCCAGCCCTAACTATAAGCTTTATCAAAGAGGAAAGTCTTAAGTCTAGATGTAAGGAAAGAAGACCAACGATACCCATGCAGCACTCCAAGCTTGTGTTTTTTTTTATTTAACATGCAGAGCACAACTTTTGATCATCATGGTCTCTGGATGATCTGTAGCCAATTTGAAGTCAATCGGACGAAATCCCTAGGAGAACTTCGTTCAAATTTAAGTTGTGGAAATCGCCGTAATGAAAAAATTCAAAACAAAATGGCCGACTTCCTGTTGTGATTTTACCATGATGTCAAGAGACTTTTTTTGTGCGTCTCGGTGTGATACATGTGCGTACCAAATTTCATTTGCCTATGACAAACTAACCCCAATGGGGAGGGGTTTTTGAAAATTTGTAGGGGGCGCTATCTCGGCATTTCGCATCGACCATGTGCAACTGCCCAAAAATATCAAATTTTGGATCTGGCCGGATGAATGTAGAAAGTTAGAAGCATTTTTAAATTTGGGAAAGGGGTGGAACTGGGACACGAAATGTCGTAATAATAGTAATATATAAACAGCGCAATTTCAATAGGGTCCTCCGCGGACAAGATCATCGTCGCTCGGGCCCTAATAATAATAATAGACAGCACGATTTCAATAGGGTCCTACGCAGAGGACTTTGTCGTCGCTCGGGCCCTAAAAATAAGTTTCATGAGAGAAGATACCCAGAAAAAAATAAATTAAGGATAAGGAATCATCTGCATTATGACGTGTTTTAATGGCATATTTATACTCAGCAAGGCAATCCCTCAAGCATCTTTTTGTACAGCCTATCTAGAACAAGCCTTCCACACAAGGACATGTCAGACAGTAAATAATAAAAGTGGGGTTGCTATTAATAAAATCATTTTGTTTATAAGTGCTGTTTGTGTTAACATCCACAAAATGTTAAGTTTGTATGACCTTGTCACGGTGACGGCAATGCATACATTTAAAAGTGCCAAAAGGTTTAGATAACAGGGTTTCTGCCACATGTAATTGATTGTGGCGTGCCGCCATGGCAAAATAAAAGCTGCCACGCCTTCTTGCTGATTTTTTATTTTATTTTATTATTTTTTTCAGATGTTAAAACAACGTATATTGTATTGTAATTGTATTGTATATTGTATGTGTGTGTGTATAGCCTATATTTTCACACATATACTTACCATAATCGGAGTTTGAAATGATAATTTAAATATCATGAAATGTTATGCAATTAACTTTATTTTGAAAAACAAACACCGGAGTCATCGTCAGCCTGTCTGGCTGTACTGCGGCACGCTCAAGAGTGGAGGGGAGGCAAACAGACGACAGTCTGAAGTAGAGGGAGAGAAAAGGGATGAGAGATAGGTAGTGCTGTGTAGAGCTTCGACTGGGCCCAAGAAATCCAACCTGACCCCACCCAAGCCCGTGCATGTTTTGTCCCAGTCCTGCCCGTCCCGTCCCTGTAATTATGAGCCCGAGCCCGATTTAAATCCGACATTTTTTTAAGGACACGAACGTGGACATTGAAGGCTGACTCTCGTCTTTCTTCCCATGGCAAGCTTTCTTCATGTGCCTCTTAAGTGTCGACATCCCCGTCTTTTTGCTGTCCTATACCAGCACCGTGCTGCACTTTGTACACTCGACGAAGCTGACACACACGTTGTCGACAACTCATGTGTGTGCCAGTGGTGCCGTCAAGGGGGGGCATTTATTAATTTGCGACACCTGCTACCTGTTTACCACGCCCCCTCTCCAGACAACCTGGTCAGTGTAAGAGCACATACAAGATCAACAGTATTCAACACACTTTTAATTGTTTTTATGTGTAGGTGAAGACAGAACTGTGGAACAGGTAGCATCAATGGGCCATCTCATACGACAGAGCCTTAGAGCTCTTTTTCAAAAAAATCAATAAAAATAAAGTGCTCTCATCCAGGCTGCAAACTGTGCCATTAGATTAGGCTACAGTTGTGTATATCGTTGTGCTACAGTTGTGTAGTGAATAAATAGGGTATTTATAAAAACATTCAGTTTCCGTCATCACCTGAGCCCTCCCCCACAGTTTCAAAAAATCCTGCAGCAAACCCTGGATAACCAAGTGCTTTTTTTGTCTGCTGGAAGATAAGATAAGTCTGTCCCTAAGCCTGGGGGCATGTCTAAAAGAAAAAATAAGGAGTTCAGGAAAGACTTTGCTCAAAACAGTATGACTCTCAATAATGGCCAAATTATGTTTATGATATGTTTGATTTGTTTAGCATGTGTACTGTATGTTGTGGCAAAAAATGGACAAGACTGAGGTGCAGGCTTCTGCCTGATGTTTTTTTTTTTTGTTTTGTTTTTCAATAAGTGTATCAAGCTATAGAGTGACTGTGCTCTGTACACTGTAAAAAGCCTGCTTAACCACCTTGGGTTTGTAAGCTTTTATGAAAACCTGTTGGACATAGTGTTGCATGTAACTGTCCCTCAACCCCCCCTAAAAATCGTCAGATCCAAAAAATTGATACTATGCTAAGAGTATTCAATATAAGGCCTGATACTGTTATTAATGGAGTTCATGTATTCATGAAAATTCAAAGGTTGTCCTTGTGCCATCAAAAATTATAAACACCTCACTACTATAGCAGCCATAGGGCTCCAGACAAACTTTTTCCACTAGGAGCACCAGCACTCCTAACTTAAAATTTTAGGAGCACCAGCACAAAATTTAGGAGCACTATCTATATCGACACAACATATTCATAATTTTGTCGAGATTAACTGCATTACTGATAATTTAGCAATAAACACAGACAGCTTTGCAAGGTTCAACGCTAAGGTTTTTTTTTCACTTGCCCGAAGTCAGTTTTTACTTGCTCTATAAAAATTGTTTAATTTAAGTGGCTATCAAATAACAAAGACTGCAGTTATTTTTATGTTATGTAATCTTTATTCACACTGTATCGTTCTCTCTATAATTTTACGCCCTACTTGAGCCATGTCCACCTCTATTTATTTTTCCCCCTCGCTCCAGTTCTGCTGTATTAACACCAGGTTTAATATATTTTGCCTCCATCTCTCTGCCCTGCTCTACTCTACTTCAACGCTACTTAGCTCTCTCTCTACTCTACCAGTAGACTACCACATCCACCTGCTGCACAAAACGAACACAGCAGTGTTTGCCCTAGGATGGAGTTGTAGCAGTGGAGGTGAAGCACACGCATGAAAAATAATTTTCATATGCAGGAAACTTTTTGTATGCTTGCAAAGCACAGCCTGCTGGGATGTTTCTATGTATCTAGTGGCACCAGAAGGGCTCTTTAGGACTAAGAACATACAGTACATGTGTGCACAGTAATGAGCAGGTGAAATGTCTGTCTAGCTTACATATGAGGTGTCTCAAGATTTAGGAACATACAATTTTATTGAACATAATAAAAGTCACTTTACATGCTGCTGTTTTATGCTATGACCTTATTAATTGCTGGAAGATGTTAATTACATGACAACGCCTGAACACAACACAAGCTCAGCATGAGTGCCGTGCTGCGCTGCTGTGCGAGCAGCGTGTTTGTCTGTGCGTAACAGCAGTCTGTTGTTATTTACACAGTATCCATAACAATAACTTTGTCAGCTGACAAACTGCACCGGGCTCGGGTCAGGTTTGGTCAGGAAAATGCGGCCCGAGCCACTCTAGCGTGCTCACCTGTGCGTATGGCGGAACTCCGTCGTGCGCGATACAGAGAGCAGAGGAGAACTATTAACGCGTGACCATGTAGAGACAGAAATGACACGATGACATAACAGCATAAATAGTATATTGTTATGTTATTATATGAAGCGTCCGCCTGGTGCTCCTAGTTAAAAAACTGTCGCGCGGCCTCCAAAAAAGGTAGCAAAATGTGACCAATTAGGCGCAGTTTAGAGCCCTGACAGTATAAACACTATAGTAAATATTACACTACAAGAACCATCCTTTATTGAGGATACTACTGATGTTTTGAATAGGATTGTTACCTTTACTGATAGTCTCATTTTCTTCTCCTTATGGCCATATAAAGTTTGCATACTAATATTGCCCACCAGAAGATGTTAAAAGTCACTACCTTTCAGACAGAGATGATTCTACCTCCTCTTCTGATTATCTATTGAAATTGACAGATTGGGTCACCTTAGAGGAAACATCCCTTAGGGCCAGTTCCAACACCTGCAACGCATCTGTGATCAAGACACAGATTTTGTTACACAGGCCAAGGCTATTTCCACCAGGTTTTTTATAACAGCAGGCTCAGCAGGCTTTTTACAGAGCACAGTCACTCTGTAGTGTGATACCTCTTAGAGAGAAAAAAAAAAACATCAGGCAGAAGCCTGCACTTCAGTCTCATCCATTTTTTTGCCACAATATACAGTACACATGCTAAACACATCAAACGTATCATTAAACATAATTGGGCCATTATCGAGTGATATTTTTTTCAGTCTTTCCTGAACTAACTGTTTTTTCTTTAATACACACCAACAGGCTCAAAGCAGCTGTGCTGAACTTTTTACCATTAACAAAACTGTCCCTAGTTCGAAGGCTGCAGGTAACAGCTTTGCTGTGTTAGGATTATGTTATGTCTTCACTGTGTATCATCACATAAAAGAATACTCCGACGATTTGGGAGTTATGCGCTTTCTCTATCATTTTCATATTGAGACAACATGATTGATATCTTTTTTGTGTCTGTACGTCCAGTGGCTGGGTCTCAGCAGTTAGCATTGCGCTTGTAGAAGGTCAGTACGTCCTGCGCTGTGATCTGCGGAGGGATACACCGGTGAGCAGGCACAGACGTAGCTTGTAAACAAAACTCAGCTGTTTATTTAGCCTAGCGATATCTCCGGACTATAGCAGCTGCAATGGACGACTTTGAACGCGATTTTACACAGTACACAGATGAGGAACTCAATGTGTTTGACGCTGAGCAGGTGATAAGAGAAGCTGAATCCTCCGCTCCTATTTTGCTGCACAGAATGCGATTCGGTGCTACCATCGTTGGGAAGATATATCATCAGGAAGAAAACTGCTGCAGAGAGTGCATCACAAGGAATGAAAACTTTCCAGCAATCACTAATCCTGGCGTGATTGAAACTTTTTTTCATGTGATGAGATGAACTGGAATGCATGGATGTTGCTAACCTGTTTAAGATGAACTGGAAAAACCCCAGGCCTGCAGGAGCTGATGGACAGCTTTCAGTCGGGTGAGTAATATCGTCCATGTCATCTCTTTGTTTGCTTTTACTGAGTAACCTAGCGCATCTGTCCCAGAGTCAGCTGCAGCTGTTGCTCACCGGTGTATCCCTCTGCGCAAGATGTGCTGACCTCCTACAAGTGCCACGCTAACCACTGTCTCAATATGGAAATGATAGAGAAAGGACATAACTCCCAAATCATCGGAGTATTCTTTTCACATAACAATGTGGACTCAGCAGATGACTTGTTAACTGTTTATTCCTCCTTACACAGAACGTACACGGCTGCTTCTCATTGTTTCCAGTAGCACAACAACAGTTACTACATTACCCAGAATAACTTGAGGCTCACACTACTACGGTAGCCTTAGTAGCTCAAAATACACAACAGATTAGATTAGATCAGAACAGAAACACGACAGGAGAATTTACTGAGTAATTTTTCTGTTTCCACTAATTACTTCAACTGACCTGACGTTAGTTAATCCTCTCGCTCTCCAAAACAAATGCATGCGGTAATTGCCAGCTTTACGAGACCAGGCTGTGGGTGTCATACCGCTTCGACCAAAGGTGCGCTATAATCTACGAAAATGAAAAGTTCCACACAGCTGCTTAAAGGGCAGTCATATGCATTCACATCTTTTGGCAGACCAAAAAGACACTTGGTTATCGAAACTTTAGGTTAATTACATAACCCCGGTTCTCTAAGTAATATGAGTGAGATGTCTCACGCCTCGCTGCAGACCTCAGAAGCATTAATCTCATTACGCCAATCCTGATTTGCTGGTGAACGTGCTCATCCGCACCAGGTAGTGCTGCCTACCTTAAATAGCTGCTGCGGATGACACAGTCTCGTTCAATATAAGCACCTCTTCTCACTCGCCCAAGCAAGAAGGGTTGTCTGGTGAGACATCTCACTCATATCTCATCTCACTCAGAGAACCAGGGTTGTGTAAAAGTTCTCTTTTTTATAATATTCGTTTCGATGTGTCACTATGGGATGTGGTAGCTCCCGTGTTGCCAGATAAGCTTATCTAGCGTCCACCAACCCACAGGGAGAGCCGCTCTCTTCCAGCAAGGACTCCAGGATCGCGCGTGCTATATACGGGGCGGAGATGTCCAGCATATAAAAACGGAAAAAAGTGAGAGGCGAACACCAACTCACAGCAGCACAAATGTCCTGAACAGAAACTCCCCTGAATAAGGCCCAGGATGCAGCCAAGCCACGAGTAGAGTGCGCTCGCAGACCCGCTGGCGGCTGCAGACCCTGACTCGTATAAGCCAAAGCAATCACCTCCACCACCCAGTGGGAGAGCCGTTGCTTAGTAACAGGTTTTCCCTTATGAGGATTAGCCCAGGAGACAAACAGCTGATCGCTCCTCCTGAAACCCCCAGTCTTATCCATGGAAGTGTGCACCACATGAACCAAATAGTGCACGTGACTGTCGCTCTCCAGGCGGGGCAGCGAAAGCCACAAGGTCAATAGGGAAACATGAACCAGCCACCTTGAGCACAAAAGTTGGGTTTGGCTTCAGAGTCATCTTTACATCACCCGGTGCGAACTGAGCCGTGCGGGATGCACCGAAAGCGCATGGATGTTGCTAACCTGTTTAGCCAAAGCCAGAGCCAGTAACAACAGGTGTTTCAGGTCTGCTTCCTCCAGTGGTTCGAATGGGGGGCCCTTCAGCCCCTGCAGAACCACAGCCAAATCCCACGGAGGCACTAGCAGTTGGGAGACAGGGAGAAGCCTGCGCGCTTCCTTCATAAAACGGCAGACCAGCGGTTCTTGGCTCGCTGTTCCTCCCCCAAACCATACATGACAGGCGGCGATGGCTGCCAAATACACTCAGTCGTGGAAAAGGCTTTTTGCTTCGCAATCAGGTCCTGCAAAAATGACAATATCACTCCCACCGAACACTGAAAAGAAATGTGTCCCTTGTGACACCATTCCTTGAACACTCTCCACTTACAGCCATACAGAGACCTAGTGGAGGAGGCTCTAGCGTTTTGGATCATGGCAATCACTCTCTGTGGAAGCCCCACAGTGGTCAGATCTAGCCACTCACGGGCCAGCCCCACAGCGCGAGACTCCGGGTGTGGGTGAAACACCATTCCTCCTCTCTGCGACAGCAGGTCCCTGCGCAGCGGGAGTTGCCAAGGCTGAGCGCACAGTAACTGATAAATCTCCGCTAGCCAATGCATCACAGGCCAGTGTGGAGCTATCAAAATCAGCGTGTGACAGTGTTCCCTCACTCTGGACAGAGTGGGGGATATTAGAGCCAGTGGAGGGAATGTGTAAAGAAGCCCGTGCGGCCAGGTGTGCGCTAATGCGTCTACGCCCAGGGGAGCATCCGTGCTGTGCAGAGAGAAGAACAGCGCACAGCGCGTTTCCTCTCAACGTGAACAGATCCGCCGCAACCCAACCATAGGGCGCCCATATCTGCCCCACGATCTCCGGGTGCAGAGTCCACTCCAGACAAGCTATTATGGTGGGCTAGCCATCTGCGGAGACTTTTGATGGTGAACACAGCGCAGTGTTGACACGAGCCGCGAACATCGATAGCTAGCCAGGCATGTTCCAGCCCTAAGCAGCTTGAGCAGACCTGGTGTGTGTCTTTGCTTGAAATCTTATTTCCACAGCGACAGGGATGGGCCCCGGAGTCTCCAGCACCTTTGGTGTGAGGAGTTTTGGCCTCCATTCCTCGCGAGCTGTTGTGCTGGCAGGGAATCGAGGCAACTAGCTGGTGTGCTAACTGTGAAGACGTTGAGGGATTAGCTGGAATTGTTACGCCCTGGTCTAGGGGTGTGGGTGCGTAACATAAGGACACACAGGAACACAAGTATAAATGTACAGGTGAGCAATTTATTGCTACACACTCCAAAAACATACTGTACAATATCGCACACAAAATGGAGCAAAAGACATCAGGGTGAGCCCAGGCCAAAACAACAAACAAAAACAACCTGTCTACCAACCGGCGAAATAACTTATTCCTAACAAAAACAAAAGAAACAAAAATACAATACTAGGCCTAACTCCCTAGGCTAATGAAAAACATGAGAAAACAGGTATAACAAAAATAGCAGTTCACCCCTATGCTCCGTGCAAACAATAATATGTGACAGTGACTATTTACAATATATACACAAATGACTCAGTTGGCCCTAAGGCGCTGGTCTTAACAGAAGAATTAATTATTTAGCAAGCAAGCTAAATAATCACACGTGGGTCAAACAACAAAGTACTTCTAAATCACAGAAAACCAGAGAAAACAATACAATGCGCTGCTGCCATGTACGAGAGTGGTCTCACGGCTTCCGTGTGGCCGGCATTATGAAGGCTGAGCCCCTTGCCTAACCAATCCGGCAGCGGTGACGTCACGCTCGTTGCCCAGTAGGCGACCGTTGACGCTGAAGGTCGAGCCCCTTGCTCAGCCAATCCAGCTGGAGCAACGTCACAATCGTCCAGCGAATCACCTGCACACCTCTTAACACAACACACACAATCTCTGGAAGAAAAGGAGAGGTCTAACTCTCTACTAAACATACAGGTTAAATGCATATACATAGAAATATACACATATACAGAATAAATTCACAGATCATAATGCACATATAATGAATACACGAGCCGAGGGACGTAACAGGAATGCCAATGTGCGATGAAGCTGAAGCTACCGTGCTGAGGAGCCAAGAAAAGATTACCAAGTCTTGGAGGGCGAGGAAAAGACAAAATCCAATCTGGTGTGGTCGAAAAAGAAGCAAATCCAGGCTAACATTAGCTAGCACCCGGTGACGGAAGCTAAACAGGATCCGTCAGTTAAGATCTGACAGTTAAGCTAGCTAGCTCCTGATGCTCCGAGTGAGAAGAGGTGTTTGAATGAGACTGTGTCATCCGCAGCAGCTATTTAAGGTAGGTGGCACTACCTGATGAGGACAAACACGTTCACCAGCCAATCAGGATTGGCGTAATGAGATTAATGCTTCTGAGGTCTGCAGCGAGGCGTGCATCCCATAGTGAGACATCGAAACGAATATTATGAAAGAGAACCTTTTAGCACTTTTAAATGTATGCATTGGCCTCACAACATTATGCAAACTAAACATGTTGTGGATGTCGACACAAACAGCACTTATAAATAAACAAAATGATTTTATTAATAGCAACCCCACTTTTATCATTTACTGTCTGACGTGCCCATGTGTGGAAGGCTTGTTCTATATAGGCTGTACAACAAGATGCTTGAGGGATTGCCTTGCTGAGCATAAGTATGCCATTAAAACACGTCATAATGCAGATGATTCCTTATCCTTAATTTGACAGAATACAGAAACTTAATCAAAGGGAAGATTTTTGGATCCATCAACTGGATGCTTTAAAGTATCCTGGTCTCGATGAGGATATAGATGTCACATGTTTTTTGTGATTTGTCATTATTCTCCATAAGCTTTGGCATTTCTTTCTTACAATCTATGGGTTGGGATAGGTGTTTATGTATTTAAATTTATTTTTTCTGGGTATCTTATCTCATGACACTTTATTTTATTAACTTGTTTTTTCATTATTATCTATTTAATTCACCTGCCATGCCAAAATATGGGTCATGTGAAGGCCTCTGATTGGTTCCTGCCACTATAAAGGTGTGGCCATGCCTATGTTGTATGTATTGAAAGCCCTGACAAAGACCTGCAGTGGTCGAAACATGTTGGCTCTTTTAACAATTTAGCCACTACAATAAAGGCTTTTTAATATTTCCTTCCTTGTTTTTCTTCCTTGCCTTCCTGTGTATCCTACACAGGATCAGTACTTGGCCATACTTTAAAGCCTTACAGGTGGTTGAAGGCAATTAAAAGCAAAAAAGTAAAAGATAATGTGGAACAACTGCAGGAAGTGCTGAGTTTCACTGACACCTATTTAACAAAGTAAGTAATTAATGAGTGAAAGCAGAACTTTGGTTAAAAAGAGAAAGTGTTTATAGCAGATTGTTGAGTATGACATGTATGAGGGACTGGACTCTGTTCTTCAGAGAGATACTGTGTTTCTGCCTAATTAAAATCAATGAAAATAACTAAGGTGTAATAAAAACAGTAATCAAAAATCAAGTAATCAAAAACATTCACATTCACATTTTGTAATCTTTTTTCTCTCTAAAGTGTGTTATTTTTAATGTGTGTGATTAATGGTTATGGAAATTGGCTGCTGTATGTTTCCCAGGCCAGCATCTTGGTTACCACCAGACTGTCTGCCCTGGACCGTATTCCTCAGAAGTATGTGAGTCGCTATGCACAGATTTGTGGCTTCAATGATCCAGACCGCCAGCGGGCCTACTTCACCAGCCGCCTTCTGCAGCAGCGTGAGGAGATTTCACGTAACCATGAGGCCCAGGCTCTTTTAGAGCTGCTCTACCTCAATCTTCAGAGAGAAAGCCAGCTGGCTACAGCTTGCTTCCTCCCCTCCTACTGCTGGCTCACGTGTGCTACCTTACACTTCCTCCATTTCACAGATGCTAAAGCACCCATCCGCACACTGACTGGCATATACACTAGTTTCCTCAGGCTCAACTTTGGCGGTGAGGTGCTGGGCACAAGGACAGGGACAAATGTACCCAGTCAGGAGCACCAGAGTTCTCTGATGTTATATGTAGTCCGTACAGTTGGGAAACTTGCATTCGACGGTGTAACATACAAACGCACGTCGTTCTCAGAAAAGGAACTGGAGCAGTGGATAGGAGGAAAGACCAAGACAGATGAGGAGCTACATCAGCTGGCCATGTTCCGGACTGACGTGCTAGACTTTTTCTTGGCTCCTTGTGTACAAAATGCCAAGCATTTATCCGAAGAGCCCAGTCACAATGATGAGAGACGGTATGTATTTGCTGTCCCAGCTATGCAGGAGTATCTGGCAGCCCTCTATGTTGTTCTAGGAGAGAATAAATCAGCTCTGGAGAAGCTGAGTAGGCAGGTGTCTGTGGCAATTGGTCAGGCAAGTGAGGATGTCAGTGCCCTTGTCAACATCCTTTCTAAGTTCATCCCCCTCAGAGTATTTGCCATATTCAACCTCCTTAAGCTTTTTCCAAAACTCTATGAGAAAATCAGCAGTCACAATAAAGGCAGCATTGCCAAAACGATGGCAGCTGAGATGTTCCGCACCGAGGATAGTTACAATGAAGATGTCCTGGATCAGGTGGAGCAAAGCCTTCTAGGAGTCCATGGCCCGCAGCCACAGCAGTACAGTGAAGGCCAGCCATTTGAGCTCTATCCCATCTTCATGGGTGGACTGCTGCATTATGGTAACCGTGTGCTTCTCCAGCAACTTGGCTGCAGCATTAAGAGCACCACTGTGGCCCAGATCACAAATGCCCTTCGGAAGTACCTTGTCAGAGGTATCGTACATGTTCTTTTCAGTTTTGCCTAGACAGTACCTTGTTTTCATGTTTGAAGTTGAACTCACCTTAGTTTAAAATCTCAGGGCAATTGAATCGAACGCAACTGGACTTAGTTTTGTCTTAGATGACGTTTCACCTCTTATCTAAAAGGCTTCATCAGTCCATGCTTATCTGACTAGGCTTGAACTAGTCTGACAAACTGGTGTGGAAACCCAGGTATTTAAGGCCACTGATGTTATTAATTCATTAGTGCTCCAAGGTGTGTCAGTGACGGTCGTTGAAACTCCTGCTACAACGATGGTTGTTGGAGTCACAGTCGGCCATTTGTGAACAACCATTGTAGAGGTTAAGCTGTTAAATCTCCTGGGCAAAAATGAAAGGACAGTATTATAGGTGGGGGATAGGTGGTGTTGCAGACCTCCTCCTCTGTTGAGAGATGGTTTTTCCAATTTCACATAGATGGCTTCTTTTAACGACCGAGTTTCAACGACCACCAATACAACAGGAGTTTCAGCAACCGTCATTGACACACCTTGGAGCACTAACAAACCAATGACATCGGTGGCCTTGTGAAGGCCTCCTCAGAGGTTAAATATCTGGGTTTCCACACCAGTTTGGCAGACTAGTTCCATCCTAGTCAGACAAGCATGAACTGATGAAGCCTCTTGGATAAAAGGTGAAACGTCTTCTAAGACAAAACTAGGTACAGTTGCATTGGCTTCAACTGCCTTGAGATAACTGTGACCTGGATAAATGAGAATATCCACAGGCATCTTAGTTTAAAATAGTATCTGTTTAAGGCTTAGGGGTATACGGTATATGACGTCATTAATGTGTGGCGAACTAAGAATAACGTTAGCTAAATTGTCTTTTAAGTCAAAGTTAAAACACACCTCATTCAAACTTGAGAGAAACAAAATAAAACTCACTAAAACCATCTTGTTTGGCCTTGTTAGCCATTTAGTTATGTAGTCCACTGTTCCATCACGTACCCACTCTGGTTTGGTTGAAAAATCCCTTAATTTACAGCGTTAGATGTAAAAAATAACAGTCTTTGCTGTTGCTGGCTGGCTGTTTGCAGTCCCGTAGCATTATCCCCAACACCAGGAGTCACAGTGTCTGTCAGCTCAGTTGCCTGTTCTTCAAGTAGAGACCAAAGACTGACCTCTAGTGGCGCATGATGTGTACTAAATACAATAAGTTTAATAGGGAGATGAATGTCTGTATTTTTGACAGAAAAAAATCATATCATCAGGATTTCTACATACCCTGGAGTACCATAATACTGTGAATATGTCCAAGCCTATTTTTGTTTTCTACTACTCTTTATCTACTACTATCTACTTCTACTAATATCTTCTACTTTAATTTTCTATTACCCAGACATGACTTAACAGTACAATTACTGTTAGGTCAGTTACAGTTAAGTTAAAAATGGTTAGAAATCATCATAAATACCCTTTAGACATTCAGTCCATTCAGGCCAAGCAGTTATATTAAATTCTGAATCCCAGAGTGTTGTTACCTTTCTGTTTAACATTAACTGGACATTATCAGATGGAGCTTCATGTGTTCTTATGGGTATAGAAATAAAATAAGTCTTTTATATCCCCACTGCAACAATTTCAGGATGAGTTCACCATAGCGTCCAGTAAATTAGTTACTTTTTACCAATGGATTGTACAAAAAAACCCTCATTTGCTCATAACTGAAACGTGAGTTGAGACAAATCAAATGTCAAAAAAAGTAGGGTGAAAATGTGCCCCAAGGTTGTATACCAGGAGTGATAGCACTTTCTTTTATCTCATTTAATGCTAGAGCTTAGCAAGCCACAGCCACCAGAGGAGCTGATGGATCTACTGGTCCTTCTGTACGAGTTTCAGAACCCCCGACTGACTGCAGAGGTCCTGGCTTCAATCCGAACCATCCGTCTCACCAACATTCGTATGACCTCACTCAAATGCTTCATACTAAGCTCTGTGCTCTCATGTACCCCTGCAAGGTAAAGTTGTTTTTGTTTTTTGTTGCTTGACATGATGGTTTTCTATCTAAATTGCTTTTTATTTAAAATGTGGATCTAAAAGAATCACCCTCTCTCAACTGGAGCTGCAGCTTCAGCTTACACCAAAGAAGTTCCTGTGTCTTGCTTCTCAGCTGCTGCACAAAAGTGACGAAGTACATATCAGAGCAGGGTGTGTTGCTCTCTGCCTCTATTCAGAGACAGCACATTGTGCTCTATCTAGGTTGCAAAATGTATGTAAGCATATTTATTGAGTGCCTTTTTATCAGGCATATTGTATAAATAAAAATAAAAATCAATCAATCAGAAAATACACTTGAAATGTAAATAAACACTTAAGGCCATGGTCATGCCCATGAGACGCAGCTGAGATGCAAGCCTGCACAGCGTCAGTACAGACAGCTGAACAGATTAAAATGAGAGAGCATCTGTTATGTGAGACATGCGAGGGAAAAACACGTCTGATACACTTACGGATTAGACTTGGGTGAGTCTAAGCATTATTGTCCAAGCCTCAGTGAAGGAGTCTGAACATTGTAGACTCAGGATGTATCCCCACCAAATCAGGCATTGCAGCGATCAGCTGCAAGGTTTGTGTGGCGGTGTCACTTAAATGATCCATTTGTGATGTAAGTGGAAGGTAGAGACCAACCACAGAAAGCTGATCTCCCCATGTCAGTGACTGAGTTTTTGTCTTTGGTGAGTTTGTTTATATTGATCTGAAAGATCAGTAGATTCCTTCAGATTGTCATTACTGTACACGATGCATTACTATGTCCTGACTGCCAAAAAGACACGAGCATACAAAATGTTTTCGTGTGTGTGTGTGTGTGTGTGTGTGTGTATGTGTGTTTGTTTCATGTTATTCATTCATGTTTAATCTGGTTTCCCACCTTAGTGTTTGTCTGTTTCCTGTTTCCCCAGTTATATCCCATTTCCACCAACATGGAACTGGTTCCAGGACCTACTTTTAACTGTTTAGAGCATTTCAACCAAACATGATTTGATTTAGAACCTGAAAACTTGGTTCTCAGCTGGAACCAAAAAACTGCATGGTTTTCTAACCTGAAGTGCAAACTGCGTCGACATCAGTAGGTGTGTCATATTCTACATGTTGGAAAGAGAGGAGGGACAATGGAGAAGTCAAGTGAAAAAATCATCAGACAAAAAAGAGCATGCAGTGTTCTCGCTAATAGTTGGTCCATAAACATTTGCAGGTAATCAATGTAGCTGGCGATTTTGTATTTTATTGTTTATTTCCATTCTGCATTGCAACACCCTCCGTTAAAGAGATAGTGCACCCAAAAATGAAAATTCAGCCATTATCTACTCACCCATATGCCGATGGAGGCCCTGGTGAAGTTTTAGAGTCCTCACATCGCTTGCGGAGATCGGTGGGGGGAACGGCTAGCACACCCAACGACTAACGTATCTCCATACTGCTCACCCGTAGTGATCCAAGTGTGCTGCAGCCCCGACATAAAAAGTTATTTTGAAAAAACGTCATATGAACTCTGTTTTTAGCCTCACTGTAGCCTGTAGCTATGACTGCTTCTCGGTTCTCCGCACTCACGTGTGCGCGCTTAGGGTGATTGGTGATGCACGGTCCCAATCAATCAATCAGTCAATCAATTTTATTTATAAAGCCCAATATCACAAATCACAATTTGCCTCACAGGGCTTTACAGCATACGACATCCCTCTGTCCTTAGGAACCTCACAGCGGATAAGGAAAAACTCCCCAAAAATCCCCTTTAACTGGGTAAAAACGGTAGAAACCACAGGAAGAGCAACTGAGCAGGGATCCCTCTTCCAGGATGGACAGACGTGCAATAGATGTTGTACAGAACAGATCAACATAATAAATTAACAGTAATCTGTATGACACAATGAGACAGAAAGAGAGACAGAGAGAGATACAGGACAGACGGTAATGACAGTAGCCTACAACAACATTAATGAAAGTAATGATATAATAATATTATTATAATTCTGGTCATTGTGGTACATATGTTTAAAGTATATATAAATGTCTGATAGTATACATATGTGACAATAATCATAATAATCAGAGAGAGACCGGTATATTATAGGAGGTCATTATAGGAGGTCCCCCGGCAGTCTAGGCCTAAGTCAGCCTAACTAGGGGCTGGTACAAGGTAAGCCTGAGCTGCCCTTAACTATAAGCTTTATCAAAGAGGAAAGTCTTAAGTCTAGTCTTAAATGTGGAGATGGTGTCTGCCCCCCAGACCGCAACAGGAAGATGATTCCACAGGAAAGGAGCCTGATAGCTGAAGTCTCTGGCTCCTGATCTACAGGGAGCCAGTGCAGAGAGGCTAAAACAGGAGAAATACACACGTTTCTTAGTTCCTGTCAGAACACGTGCCGCTGCATTCTGGATTAGAGTTTTTAAAGACTTACTAGAGCTACCTGATAATAGGGAGTTACAGTAATCCGGCCTAGAGGTAACAAAAGCGTGGACCAATTTTTCTGCATCTTTTCGGGTCAGGATGGGCCTAATTTTCGTAATATTACACAGATGAAAAGATGCAGTCTGTGAGGTTTGTTTTAAATAAGAATTAAAAGACAAATCTTGATCAAATATTACTCCGAGGTTTCTTACGGTAGTGCTAGAGGCCAGAGCAATGCCATCTAGAGAAACTATGTCATCAAATAAAGAGTCTCTGAGTTGTTTGGGGCCAAGAACAATAACTTCAGTTTTGTCTGAATTTTACATAAGGAAATTGGTGCTCATCCAGCTTTTTATGTCTTTTAGGCAATTATGAAGTTTAGTTAATTGATGACTATCTTCTGGCTTCATAGATAAATACAACTGTGTATCATCCGCATAACAATGGAAATTTACAGAGTGATTTCTAATGATGTTACCTAAAGGAAGCAAATATAGAGTAAACAGGCCCGTTTCCACCGCAGGAATTTTACGGGGCCGGGGCCATTGGTGCCTGTCTCTACCGCAGGAACCACCCTTGAAGTACAGAGTTCCAGAACTTTTACAGGGGCTAAACAATCCCCTGCCTCGGAGTAGGTACTCAGAACGGCCCTGAGAGACTTCTGGCTGGGGCTTGGGGATTACTTGGTGCTGATTGGATAAACTCAAGGTGGGATGTGACGTTTTGTAATTACTATGGTTATTGTAGATTAGCTGGGCTAACCGTTAGCTGTTAGCCATTAGCGGTGTCTGTATTAACTCATTAAAAAAAATATTTTTTTTCCAGCCGATATCTTAGTTACAACATGATTGGGCTAGCAAAGCAGTTTTGTGTTGCTATGTGTGGTATTTTTTCAGTTTTGGGAAATAACGATGTCTATAAAGCATCAGTAGTAGCTGCAGCTGACAAGGACAGCTAACAGAAGCAGCAAAGCTAACATCAGGACATCATCTGTTAAAAGCCTCCCGTTGTCGGATACGACATGAAACTACTCCAGTTAGCTCAATCGTGTTGTAACTAAGACATCCGCTGGCAAAAATATTTTTTCACTGACCATTTGTTAAGTTATTGAGTTAATACAGACACTGCTAACAGCTAACACCTAACTACGTCCCATCCAGAGGCCGATAACTTTACAGGAACCTTCCTACTCCGCTCTGGCGGACATGGCGGTTGAGAGGGCCAAGCGAGAGGACGTTCCTGTAGTAGTTCCTGCCCCCCAAATAGTACCAGGAACTTCTTCAGTGGAAACGGGCCTAATAGGATTGGTCAGAGCACAGAACCTTGCGGAACTCCAACACAAATTTTAGTACATAAGGATGATTTATTTTGAACATGAACAAACTGAAAACGATCGGATAAATAAGATTTAAACCAGCTTAGCGCAGAACCTTTTAGGCCAATTAAGTGTAAGATAAGGGCTAAAGGAATACAAGGCTCCATGGAGCTTGAAAATGTTATCCTAAAACAGCCATATACAGCCATTGACATGAGATTGCATAGTGCAGTTTTAAATTGTTTTGCAGATATTAAAGTACTAATGCAATACTGCAATACTAGAAAATTCCCCAAGAAATTTTGATGGGTGCCCAACCTGGAAATTCATTGGTAATAATAAAAACATGTTTTCTTCCTTAATCTCTGGAGGCACTGCCCGGTAGTTTTTCGACTAACGGAAGTGCAGGGGCCTCGGGGATCGCTCGCCCCCTTCATTTCCGGTGGTGCCCCCAGTGTTACACTCCTACCTGCAACTCAAACTAAACTGTGGTAAAAAAGTTGCCGCTAATGCCCCGTTTTTCCTGTCGTGAGGAGTGGAAGGTGTGCTTACAATGCACAATGCTTGTAAGTTGTGCTGTTGTCCATGTTTTTCACATTGACGAGACAGCGTTTTGGGTGGAGCGGTCGCCATGGACGCGGAGCTTGCTGTTTCTGTAGGTACACATTTCCTAGGGACACCTGCACGCCTCAGCCCTGCCCCCTCCAGTTTGATTGGCATTGGTGAGAGTGAATGCTTTAGGACACAACCATTGTTATGTCTTTATGTTTGTGTTGTCAAAATTTGAGCTACTGTGCAGGTTAGAAAACTGGTTCTGTCAGCTGTTTTCAAGACATTTCTCATCTCAGTTTATGACACATGACTAGGAAAAAAATGGCCTGTCTTCGCTTCGAGGAGCCGATCCGTTTCAATTCTAGTCAATGTATGTGCTTCCACCGGCTGCGGCACATAGGAGCCCTCTGCAACAGATAGGCAGGACTTCTATTTTTGCTGGATGCCGGAGCCCAATGCAGCAATTCAGCACAGAGCAGATCGTGCAGGGCAGGAAGTCATGCACAGAAACAAAATAAAACACCCGGTTAATTTTCAAAATAAAGTGCACAGTGTTCACGGCGGATCATATTTCCATGCACTACACCTTGAAAACGTCATAATGGGCAGAGGCAGGCCTGAAGTCAACAGGTCAGAGGTTTTCAGACATCATTTCATCTTCTTGACACCATGGATGAGGAGATGTTAATCATGTAGGTGCATGGAGATGTCTTTCTAGTACTCCTCTGGTTTTGTGGTTCTGTTTATTGAAACTGTATCTTGTTATACCGCGCGATTATGCATGAATTCGCGAGATCTCGTGAGTCCTTGTGACTCCCGCTGTCCGGCGGAGCTGCACGCTCCGCACAGCAAACGCAGCCTGTGAATGTTGACGGACGGGGGAACTGCCCATTGGTTCGACAGCCCATTGGTTCGACATCCCATTGTTCCGACCATATTAAACTCAAGTCCGTTCCGAAATCATCATGATGTCCTGTGGTTAAGGCCTGTGGCATAAGCCGTGAGCCTGCTCCACCTCAAGCCAGTCGCGGCGCACCATACGCCCGCCGCGAGCCGTTCAGCACCACGGATGGTCAGACTAATGGGATGTCGAATCAATGGGCTGTCGAACCAATGACATGGACCCGATGGACGGTGGAGTACGCAGCAGATAACCAGCACTGCTATTCCGCAATGGACATACATCCAGTGGAATTCCGGCGTTAGAGTTGGTTAGGGCATCTCCATTTTCCATGCAAAAAAACAGTATGGTTAATGTTGCAATAGATTTTTTAAACATGTGTTTTGGTGTCTTCCTGTAGTTATCACCTTGAAGAACTGGACCTGTCCTCCTGTCTCCTGACTCATAACATGCTTCAGATGCTGTGGCCTGCCTTCAGACACACACATAACCTCAAGTGAGACCAAATCAATTAACTGCTCTGTTGTGGTTTGCAGTGAATAACAAGGACAGACCTCTGAAAGGAAATGTTTTTTGTATAATGCTGAGAATTGTACATGTTACTCTACTAAGACGTTTCCAGTGTTTGTTGACCCATAATTAGGTAAATTGCATTTGTACGGTGACTTTCTAGTCTACTACATGTCACATTCACCCATTCACACACACTTGATTACAGCGTCAGATTAGACAATATGAAAATATCTGGGGGCCAGCTGCTTCTCACAACATATGGGTTATTGAAAGAGTAAGGGTCCCATACAATTGAGCTCAAGGCAACAGTTTCATCTTTCACTGAAAGAACTTTCAGCTTTCCACTGCTACTGAGAGTGGCGGCCCTTGTTCTCAACTTTACGCTTCTTTTGCTGTGGACATGTTTGCCACTTGGTAGGGGTGTAATGACACATCTATCTGGAGCAATACATTGGTTCAGTGATCCATTATCATCAAAGTGAAACATCAGTACATATTGTCATCTTTTAGATGGGCCTTAATTTTGTTGACTTTATTTTTGACCTTTATTGTGTCACCATTTTAGTGCAAGCACACCACCTGTCTAAATATTGAAACAATGCTAATGGCCTTGCGCCAGATGGCAAACAGCCAAGAAAAAGACAATGAGTTGATTAAGTGATTTTACCTCATACTGATGGGAGGCCCCTGAATCAAATTGAAATCAAATCGTGGCAGACTTTATGATATCAGCAGATATTGTATTGTTGTCCAACTATAATATATATATATTTACATATACTTCATGAGCTGAATTCAAAGATCTAAAACATTTTCTATATACACAAAAGACCATTTCTCACAAATATTGTTCACAAATTTGTCTAAATCTGTGTTAGTGAGCACTTCTCCTTTGCCGAGATAATCCATCCCACCTCACAGGTGTGGCATATCAAGATGCTGCTTAGACAGCATGAATATTGCACAGGTGTGCCTTTGGCTGGCCACAATAAAAGGCCACTCAGAAATGTGCAGTTTTGCTTCATTGGGGGATCTGGGGGCATCAGAAAACCAGTCAAGTCAAGTCAAGTCAAGTCATCTTTATTTATATAGCACATTTCATACGACAAGCATAAACTCAATGTGCTTCAGGATACAAGAGTAACATAGATAATAGAGTAATAGAGTATTACATATAAAAACAAGCAGAACATGATAAAAACAAACAGGATAAGAAGGTATTGTTAACTAAACTTAACTAAAAGCTTGCGAAAAAAGATACGTTTTTAGTTGGCTTTTAAAAGAGAACACAGTTGTGGCAGACCGTAGAATTCCAGAGAGTTGGACCATAATGACCAAAAGCACCATGAGCTGATTTAGAATTGATTTTAGGTATAGTGAGGAGACCTTTATTTGATGATCTAAGAGATCTCTCTGGTGTGTACTCAGAGAGCATGTCAACAACATAAGAAGGAGCCAGACCATTGAGACATTTAAAAACAATAAGCAGTATTTTAAAATCAACTCTTTGTTTTACTGGGAGCCAATGAAGGGAAGATAAAATAGGAGTTATGTGATCTGACCTTTTGGTTTTTGTTAAAACTCTAGCTGCTGCATTTTGAATAAGCTGGAGTTTATTTAGTGTCTGCTTTGTCAGACCAGCAAAAAGTGAATTACAGTAGTCCAGCCTACTGGAAATGAAGGCGTGAACCAGCTTTTCAGAGTCTGACTGAGACAAGAAGGATCTAACTTTTGATATGTTTCTGAGGTGATAAAAGGCAGTCTTAAAACATTGGAGATGTGCTTCTGGAAGTTAAGATCAGTATCTAAAATTACACCCAAGTTCTTGACATGCTCACATGGTTTTATAGACAGAGGAGTTAACAAAGATTCAATTTCATTCCTCAAAGCCTTTGGTCCAGCTAACAGAATCTCTGTTTTGTCATGATTAAGTTGTAAAAAATTCTTCACCATCCAAAATCTAATATCTGTGATGCACTCGATGAGGTCGTTTACTGGGCTAAGGTTATCTGTGGAGACGGATATGTATAACTGTGTGTCATCGGCATATGATTGATATGAAATATTATACTGTATTATGGACCCAAGTGGAAGCATGTACAAGTTAAACAACAAAGGGCCTAGAACTGACCCCTGAGGGACTCCGTATGAAATGCCAGTCTCATCAGATTTAAAATTACCGATGGACACAGAGAACGATCTTCCAGTGAGATATGAAGAAAACCACATTAAAATGGTGCCTTTAAGGCCCAGACAGTGTTCAAGGCGCTGAAGAAGAATAACATGGTCCACCGTGTCGAATGCTGCACTGAGGTCGAGGAGTACCAAAACTGAAACTTTATTGTCAGTGCCAATTTTCAGATCATTAATAACTCTGACCAGAGCAGTTTCAGTACTGTGGTTGACTCTGAAACCAGACTGGTAAACATCAAACAAATTATTATTAGACAGATACATATGTAATTGTTGATAAACAACCTTTTCAAGAATTTTCCCCAAAAATGGAAGATTTGATATTGGTCTGTAATTCTCAAACACAAGTGGATCAAGATTATTCTTTTTCAACAGTGGTGTTACAATAGCATGTTTGAGACATGTAGGGAAGATGCCAGAAACCAGAGAAGCATTAACCATCTCAAGGACATCTTCTATCAAACAGCTAAATACATTTTTGAATAACCTAGTAGGCATTGGGTCAAGATCACATGTTGCAGAACTGAGCTGCTGCAGCACATCTAGTAAATCATTAGACTCAATCAGATCAAAGTCGAAAAGAGTGCTGGCAGTATGGCACTGAGTGGAAGAGGAGAGGTCACACCCACCAGCCGAGTAAGCCACAATTACATTTCTAATATTGGAAATTTTAGATTTAAAGTATGTGGCAAAATCATTACATTTCTCTGAGGAGTGGAGCTCAGCAGGGATTGGTCTAAGCGGATTAACCAGTTTATCAATTGTACCAAACAGCACTTTAGAATTATTTGAGTTTTCGGAAATTATTTGGGAAAAATAATGTTGTCTGGATTTTTTCATTTCTTTATTATATTCACAGAGCAGGTCCTTAAACATAGCATAATCAACCTGCAATTTGGTCTTGCGCCATCTGCGCTCAGTTCTGCGGCAGGTTCTTTTTAGTGCCCTCACTCTTTCCATATTCCTCCATGGTGCTTTTGTTCTACCGGAAATCAATTTACTCTTTACAGGTGCAATATCATCCATAATTTGCGTCACTGTATTGTTGAAATTATTGACCAAATCGTCACACAGAGAAGACGAGTTAGGACCAGACTGTACCTTGCTGAACCTGACAGAGTTAGTATATCTAGTAATAAATCTGTCAGCTGTTTCAGCACAGATGACCCGTCTTTTGACTAATTTTAAACCAGGTACATATTTGGTCATTAGAGCAGTATTAAAAAAAATACAAAAGTGATCTGAAATCCCAACATCTAGTATGCACTTTGGGGTAATATAAAGGCCTTTAGAAATAACTAGGTCAAGAGTGTGACCTTGATTGTGTGTAGGACGAGCAATGTGCTGTATGAGCTCAAAGGCTGATAACATGTCAGTGAACTGGTTAGCAAAGCCATCATCTGAGTTATCAACATGAATGTTAAAATCACCAGAAATAAGGATTGAATCATATTCAACAGTAATTTTAGATAAAAGCTCACCAATTCAGATAAAAATCCTTTTTTGAGTCTTGGAGGGCGGTACACTGTGAGCACTAGACAGGGATACACAGATCTGATTATTAGAGCAAGGTGTTCAAATATAGAGTAAGACCCAAGTGAAATGCTCTTACATGATAAGGAATCTGAAAAAATAGCAGCAACACCACCACCCTTCTTGTTCAACCTGGTACAGTGTGAAAATGAAAAATTAGATGGTGAAGCTTCAATCAGCTCCTTACTTACTACCAGTTTCATCAAGCCAGGTCTCAGTGAGTAAAACACAATCAAGTTGATGAGATTTTATAATATCATTTACAATGAAGGTTTTATTAGTAAGGGATCGACATTAAGAAGGGCCATGTTAGAGTGCGTGATGTGTCAGTAGAATGGTCAGTTAAAGTAGGTCCGGGCCTAGGATGGCTAGAGTTATTCAGAGACTGTGTTTGGGAGTCAAAGCACACAGTGGCAGGACTCACACAGTTAATACTTGAAGTGTTCGAGGGAGACACAGAGGTCTGGATTGAGTCTTGCCGTAGTGCATTTCAGGATGAAAATGCTATAAAGTTTATAAAATTTGCCATCAGCTGTTTTGTGCCCTTTCTATTGGGATGTACACCATCCGCTCTGTACAGGCTTGAGTTAGTCCAAAAGTAATCTAAGTTAGAGATAAAATCATATCCTGCAGCAGAGCAGAAGTTTTTTAACCAGTGATGTAGACTGTAGAGTCGACTGAAGCGTTCAGAGCTTTTGGAGAGAGTTGGAATGGGGCCAGACAACAGACAGCGTTTTCCCATACTCTCAATCGTACAGCACAGAGACTCAAGGTCTGCATGCAATTTGCTGGACTTTCTCATCATGACGTCATTCGTTCCCACGTGCGTTAAAACAATGTTAACAGTGGGGTGTAGGTCAATGAGAGTCGGAATGAGTTCAATTAAGTCGACTACCTTGCCACCAGAAAGACAGTAGGTAACAGCACCAGGTAGAGTCAGATACCTAATGACAGAATCACCTACAATCAAAATCTCCGGGTTACTGCTTACCATTGTCTGGTGTGACCACCATTTGCCTCACACAGTGCAACACATCTCCTTTGCATAGAGTTGATCAGGTTGTTGATTGTGGCCTGTGGAATGTTGGTCCACTCCTCTTGAATGGCTGTGCGAAGTTGCTGGATATTGGCAGGAACTGGAACACGCTGTCGTACACGCCGATCCAGAGCATCCCAAACATGCTCAATGGGTGACATGTCCGGTGAGTATGCTGGCCATGCAAGAACTGGGATGTTTTCAGCTTCCAGGAATTGTGTACAGATCCTTGCAACAATGGGGCCAAGCATTATCATGCTGCAACATGAGGTGATGGTCGTGGATGAATGACACAACAATGGGCCTCAGGATCTCATCACGGTATCTCTGTGCATTCAAAATGCCATCAATAAATGCACCTGTGTTCATTGACCATAACATACGCCTGCCCATACTATAACCCCGCCACCATCATGGGCGACTTGATCTACAACGTTGACATCAGCAAACCGCTCACCCACACGACGCCACCCACGCTGTCTGCCATCTGCCCTGAACAGTGAAAACTGGCTACAGTCTTCTCTTCATCCGTGAAGAGAACACCTCTCCAACGTGCCAGATGCCATCGAATGTGAGCATTTGCCCACTCAAGTTGGTTATGACGACAAACTGCAATCAGGTCGAGACCCCGATCAGGATAACGAGCATGCAGATGAGCTTCCCTGAGACGGTTTCTGACAGTTTGTGCAGAAATTCTTTGTTTGGTTATGCAAACCGATTGTTGCAGCAGCTGCCCGGGTGGCTTGTCTCAGACGATCTTAGAGGTGAACATGCTGGATGTGGAGGTCCTGGGCTGGTGTGGTTACACGTGGTCTGCGGTTGTGAGGCCAGTTGGATCTACTGCCAAATTGTCTGAAACGCCTTTGGAGATGGCTTATGGTTAGAGAAATGAACATTCAATTCACGGGCAACAGCTCTGGTGGACATTCCTGCAGTCAGCATGCCAATTGCACGCTCCTTCAAAACCTGCGACATCTGTGGCATTGTGCTGTGTGATAAAACTGAACATTTTAGAGTGGCCACACCTGTGAGGTGGGATGGATTATCTCAGCAAAGGAGAAGTGCTCACTAACACAGATTTAGACAGATTTGTGAACAATATTTGAGGGAACTGGTCTTTTGTGTGTATAGAAAATGTTTTAGATCTTTGAGTTCAGCTCATGAAAAATGGGAGCAAAAACAAAAGTGTTGCGTTTATATTTTTGTTCAGTGTATATATATTTTTGTTATATATACAGTATATATATATATATATACTGTATATATGTATACTGTATATATGTGTATATGAAACACCCTCTGCTGGGGCAACCTACTTCAGCTGTGCCTTTAAACTAAATAAATTGTCAGTTGTGCTTGCAGACTGTAAATTTTGAATTTCAACAGGCCATTATAGTTTAAAATTTAACCATGTTCCAATAAACCATTGAATTTCGAATTAGTGACAGGTCTACTCTGCAGACTTTCATTCTAAAACCCCCCTAAAACCACCAGTGTATGTCAGCTTTGCGATAGTCTAGTGATCTGTCTAGGGTGTACCCTGCCTCTCGCCCAATTGTCTCTGAATGCCTCCCATGCTCGTAGCATGTGTTTGCTGTGTGTGTTCTGATTGTTGTGTCTGCCTGTCTTTGTTGTCCTCAGTCTGCAGTTTAACAGCCTGGGTCCTGAGTCCTGCATCCTTTTGAGAGATCTGCTGCTAGACCCCAAGAGTTCTATCAGAGCTCTACAGTAAGATTACATTTTTATACCTGTCTTTGTTTCTTTTTTGCCTGCGTATCTGCTATGTCATTTTAAAATGTTTCAACATGATAAACATTAGAAAAGACAGACACTTTGGACAGTTTTATGTTGCACCTTGACCCTATGCAGCAGGGCCTGTTGAAACAAATTTCCACTCTACAGTACAGTATGACTCTTCTCAACTCAGTTCACTCTTTCTTGGTCTACATAACTGCTCGATACTACCTGGTATCTTGTATTGTTTTTGGTACCACCTTGTTTAAGGTCGCTAGTGTTGTTTCCAAGGTAGTGATGATGTGAAGGTGATGAAGGAGACTCCGCTGACACCATCTTGCTTGTATATAGAAAGGTTTATTACAAGAAGTACAGCATCAAATCAAGCACCTAGGATTGCCTGAGAGAGAGTTCTAAGCCAATATGAACCACTCTGAATCACAGCTTCAAATATTCTGCTTATATAGGTTGGTTGTTTTGATGAACTTTGAAACAAAATTAAACAGGTGACAGAGAAAAATCTAGAAGGAATCCATCCCTTCAACCTGTCTTATCAGTCCTTGACCTAGGCTGTGACATAATCTTGACCTGGGCCCCTAACTGAGCACTTTTACAGTCTCTGAGCATCAAGCAACGTGACACATCATATACTACATATTTCCCCCCTTCAAGACTACACAGAGTCTCGAAAACTAACAGAGTAATACATAGATATTTGCAGTTGTGATAGAAATAGCTGTTCCTCCTACAGTGCTTCCCACAGCATAACCTTAACAATTTAGCAACTTTATGGAGTGCGAGAGCGAAAACCTGTCAGGCAGCCATCTGTCCCGAAATACCCCTCAAACAATCTAGACAGGAAAAATTCTCTCATGGTTCCTCTGCCTTAGGCGACCACTTATAGTACTCCAGACCAATTTAAAAGGAGGAATTTGGTATTTTATGTAGGGATATGACTTAAACAAATACATGTGGAAACCTCAGTAAATAAAATCAAAACAATGTCCAAATTCAGGCTGGTCGACCCATCGCACCTTCTAATGGACCTTTCCCTGCCTAGCAAGAAACATCCCTAAACACCCCCGAAAAATAAAAGAAAACATCTGAGATCCCAATGTATTTATCCCCACAAATCTCACCGCTTACATGTATTAGAACAAAATCCAAAAAATATATATAAGAGCAAACATAAAAAGATATCACACTGCAACTCCTCAGCAGCTTCGACTCTCAATGTGGCCTCCATGGTGATTTTAAGCAGGACATCTTATCACAGTGTCCTTGTTCCAATCCATTTTATTGTCCATATTTGAGTGTCTGAATTCCTTCAGAACTTTGGGGTCCCTGAACAATCAACCACCCTCACAGTAGTCTTCCCCAATACCGTCCTAGGAGGAAAGAAAAGAAAACACCAACCAGTATCTTTGCAAAGACAGCCGATGCAAATTCATCAAGACATCAAATGCAGTTCACAATATCATGATTTCACACTATTCTCCTTCTGTTTTTACTGATCCATTCATTACTGTTGTTACATCTACACATTTCATAGGCATCGAAGATGTCATCACTGCTTTATTGACAAAGGTTGCCCCTGTCACAACCTCATCTTTAACATTTCCCAGAAGTGACGAAAGTAGAGGTTGTCACCATCACTGTTATATTACTTCTCCCCTTCAAAGTTGTATCTAGAGTAGTAGCCTAAGTTAAGATATTAACACTCTTAGTCGTTTCCGGAGCTAAAGTAGTAAACTTCATCTGTGCATCATTTACCCCTAAAGTGGTTACCGTAGTAAATTGTTTCTGAACCCCTTCAGCACCTACAAAACCTTCAATAGGACTCAAATCTTCTATCATAAGTCCCACCTTACGAGTTATATAACCCCCTACCCAATAATTCTGAAATGGAACCAAGTCACACTCACGCTCTAGATAAGTGCCTCTATATCCCCCTTGGTCTTCTCCCATAACATTACGCACAACAAGTGAACAGTCATCCCTAACTTTCAACCACTTCATATCATTACTTAACAGATACTTCCTTTGATCCAACAGTGCCTTTGCCACACTTTCTTCTAGCTCTCTTGAGCCTTCAACATCCTCACTCCTCGAGCATTGCACCTCTTCTCTTGGCGCTTTGACACACTGTGATAAATGATACCACACTGGAGACCCTCTCACCTGGACCGCAGTTCCTGTACTACGAACAACTTCGGTCCTTCACGACATTCGTTATACCACTTCCCTCTGAACACCTTCACAAACACTTTCAATCCAATCTCCCATCTTCCCACTTGTACGCAACCAAGGTGTTGACATCAGTCTCCCCATAACCAACTCATCAGGTTTCATATGGAAATCACGCAGCTCACTCGAGCGACACCCCACTAGCACCAACAGAAGTGCTGCTATCCAATTTAGACCCCAGTTTTTGCAAAATCAATTTCACCATTTTATCCACCAACTCTTTCCCCTTGTCCAAGAATAGCCTCCACTTGCTTATGACCTCTCTACACAAAAACGTGGCATCAGACTGAGCATCCTTCCACTTGTTTGGACCCCTCAGAATTGTATGTGACCTGGAGGAACCATCACTCCCCTCCGAACATCACTTTCCCAGACAAATAGTACACCTGCCTATGACATAGTCAATCTCTTCAAGCAAATATGGTGCCCAAAAACCCCTACTCCTTAGTAATCTTTCTCCTAACTTCCCCCCTTGCAACATGAGCTAACCCCTATGCCTCCTGAAGCATTAGTCCCAACAGGTCTGGAGGTGCTACTATCAGCCCTTCATGATTTCTCCATAGGCCAGTAGAATCTTATGTGGCACCTCGGTCTAGCCACTACTTTTTCTCCCTTTTCAGGTAGCTTCCTGCATCAAAATCACATCCCTCAACGTAATTTTGTCTTCCAAGTTCACTTCATGAGTAACCAGAAGAACTTTGCCCCATTTGTCTGCTCCTGTGACGGCTTCTGCAGCTTCATCAGCCTCTTTATTCCCCTCATGTAACCCTTCGACACTTCCACTTTATGTGCCGCACATTTAGCTATTGCTATTTCTTTAGGCTTCATCACAGCATGCAACAATCTCATTCTCTAAGCATGATGCTGTATTGGAGAACCATCCGTTTTCTTAAACCCTCAGTTCTTCCACACTGATCCAAATAAACGACACACCTTATATGCATACACAGATCCAATCCTCACAAAAGGCTCCAAAAGGTTACTTGCTCCCACAAGGGACAAACTCTCACACAATGTGTCCACCGCAAGACAGTTATCTAATTATCACCCAATACTCACTCCCAATCACCTTAAAGTCATCAAAATAATCCCACTATTGAATCCCTAATGCAACTCAAAACAACACAAACCCTACACAGACAATGAAACTCACATCCGAAACTCTCCTCAGTATTTAAACACCCCAAACAATTATACTCCCCTCACTAATTAAATGCATCAACTGGTCAGTCCGTTGCCAAGCCTCTCTTGTAAACAACCATAGCATATAATATTTCATGCATAGATGGATGTATGGATGTACTCTGTTATCCCCCCAAATCATAAAATATTCTTATGATAACCTATAAGTGAAAGCAAACTAAAAGTGTATCAACAATAATGGCTATAAATGTAGTGTACACACATTCATTTAAATGCAGGCTTTTTGTCAAAAGAGTTTGTGGATAAAACAGCACTGGCCTTGATCAGACCGAATTCGGGAGCTGCTCACTCTATCGTCAGCAAACCTCAATCCATGTGACACACTGGCCAGCCTCCTCCTCGGCTGCACTTCGGAAGATCCCCATTCCAGACGCACTCCTCTGTCTCCTCCCCAAACTCTCACACACCCCAGGTGGATAAGGAAAGAAAAAGAGAAAACAGACAAGAGTTCAGTATCTTATGAACCCCCTAGGTCCTCATAAACAATGCAATAAAGGATTACGCACATTATCTGCCAACACTTAGGTCATTCTTTATCCACAACAAATATTTTCCCCTCTTAAACGTTCAACTATTAACAACTGCCAAAGCGTAATTGCATACAATACATTATCAATTTAGAAATTTTAGTTTGTCACTCCAATAACATCCTCAATCTCCCCTTTTAATTCAAATATCCTAAAACTGTCAAACTATTAGAATTAAATCATAATGTTTTAACCTCTTTTTTTTTCTTGCTTGTACCTTACAAGGAAAAAGGGAAGGGAGCACCCTCAGGACTCCCCTTATTAGGAAGATCAATCTCATTTGTGTTCTATATGGGTCATCCCGCCTTGCTCCACTCTCTAAATTAGCAAAACTTCCACTACATATATATTCTAGCTCTCACAGCATCTCAACATCTAGCCCTGTGTCCTAAAGATCAAATAGACTCCATATATCAAGGTACAAGGTCAGACACACAGAACACACACTCACACCTCTCTCCTCCTCCGACCGGAACACACACTCACTCACTCACTCACTCACACAGACTCACTGAGAATATCCTCACTTATCTTTACACTCATAAACTCATAAACATCCTTCTCGGGGCTCATATATTCTTAACAGATTCAAACATCCCCTCGAAATGACCTGTAATTCACCTAGTGATATTGCAGGATTTTAGGCCCATCTAAAATCGCCTCCTTGAGGGCTTCTGTCCAAATCTGCGGCTCCTTTCTCTTTACTCTTATTCCTATTTCTCTTTACTATTCCTTTTGTCTCTTTACTTCCTTTATCGTCTCTTTAACCTTATCTCTTTTTCTTATTTTGTCCATATGTCCAATCTCCCCTTGGGCCCAGGGTTTTCACTTTCCTTTTTTATTTTTAGCCAAATTCCCACTATTTCTCAAAGCCTACTTTCACACAGTGACTAATATACACATGTCTTACAGTTAAGAAGGTACAGGGCCCACCTCTTCATTAATCTCGCATGGTGTTATTTAGCTCATCTTATTGTTACTAATCAGGCTATTCTACATTTATTTTACTTCAACCTTTATTTTCTTTACTTCTTTTACTTCAACCTTTATTCACTGTCTTTCCTAAGACAGACTCCTTACATTAATGTTTATTCTCTATCTTCTCTATTACACTCCCCCCTTTGCGTCACACATAACGCACCAAACCCCAATTTAGAACGGAGAAGCACTCCCAACACCAACACATCATGGCACTCACACACACATGGTCCTTTACGGTGTGACCAAACAGCAACCACACAACAGCCACAATCAGCAGATGAGCGAACCAGCACCCCATCATGTGAAATGCTCACCGTACTTGTCGACTCAGTGCGGGAGCAGCTGCTGAAGCTGTAGGCAACTCTGCAGGCCACAGCACGTCCTCAGTTCATGTCGTCAAAATTGCACTTTCTTCTTCTCATCCTGTTCGTGACGCCAAAATTGTTGTTTCCGAGGTAGCGATTATGTGAAGGTGATGAAGGACACTCCGCTGACACCATCTTGCTTGTATATACAAAGGTTTATTACAAGAAGTACAGCATCAAATCAAGCACCTAGAATTGCCTGAGAGAGCGTTCTAAGCCAGTATGAACCACTCTGAATCTGAGCATCAAGCAACGTGACACATCATATACTACACTAGCAAGCTGAGCTGATACTAGACGGTGGAGTTCAAACATTGCAGACCACTGATTGGTCAGAGAGAATGATCACTAGAATCATAAGTTGTACATCATAGGACAGTCTGCACAAACCCCTCATTTTCAAATAGCCAGACTACTGTTAATAGTGACCACAATTTTTTATTCACTCAACCCAAAATGTCAGCCCACAAAACTATGCCTAAAAGTGCAAACATTCCTCTACATGTACATGGTTGCCAATTAAAGATTAAGTATCATATCAAGGATGATGTCACAGCAGTTTCATGCAGCATCACTATGGCAAATCCCACCTAAAGTGAGGGGGTACCATCTACAGTACAGTAACGATTTTTTTTTCTGTTGTGCAACAAAATGCATTACCAGTGTAAGACAACACAGTGGATGGTGTTAAAAGAGTTTCACTCCCCTTTCTTTGCCTTGCAGCTCTGGTACTCATAGAACTGAGTTATGTCCAGTAACTTATTAGTACTGATGAAAGAATGTTGTCAGCAGAATTTTTGCAACTTCAGTGCAGAGGATTGTTGTGTTTCTTGCAGCTTCAGTAATATCTTCTGCCACTTACTGGCAACAGGAAATGACAGATTCTCTTCTGTGATGTACTCCTCGTAATTTTGTACAGTCTAGATGTACAAAATTTGGTGGGCATATGCATTAACTCCCAAAAAGTTGGGCGCCCATTAGCTCACTCAATAGAGCAGGCACCCCATGTACTGTAAAAAGGCTTTGCCCTTTCCACAGCACCCCTGGGCTCGATTCTAACCCATAGCCTTTTACTTCATGTCATCCCCTCTCTCTCTCTCCCCCTCTCTAAAAAACTGTCCTATTGATTGCAGGCAAAAGAGGCCCTAATTTTTTATTTTTTTTTTAATTTTTAAATTAAATAGAAAGGTTAGAAAAGATGGGAGATATAATGTATTCATATGGTGTAGAGAGGTTTGGGGTGCATGAGAGAAAGAGGAGTGGGAGGGTACAGGCAGGTAAATCTAGGCGGCAAAGAGAAATAGAGAGGTTAGTCAAGGAAAGGAGACAGATAAGAAAGCAGTGGAAAAAGGCTACAGAAGAAGAAAGGGAGGGAATTAAGGTGTTGCAAGAGGAGCTGAGAAGCAGGCTAGCGGTTCTTAGAAGGGCAGAGCATCTTAGGAAAAAGAGGAGGAAGAAGGAATATGCTAGGACAGGTTTTTTCAAGGACCCTTTTAAGTTTGTTAAAGGATTGTTCAGCCAGGAAAAGGGAGGGCAGCTTAAAGCAGAAAGGTTAGAGGTTGAAGAATATTTGAGAAACACATATTCAGATTTAGAGAAGAACAGGATAGTCGGTTTCCCACCCGATATCCCTCCATTAGGAGCAATAGAACATGAGATGGACGTTAGGCCACCTAGGTGGAAGGAAGTTCAGGAGGTGGTCAGGCGTGCAAAGGCTTCCTCGGCCCAGGGCCTAATGGAGTCCCCTACCGGGTTTACAAAAGTGCGCCTGATACACTTAAATTTTTGTGGAAACAGCTAAGAATAGTTTTGGGAAAAACAAGTTATACCAAGAGCATGGCGTAGGGCAGGAGGTGTCCTCATTCCTAAGGAGAAGGAGTCTGTGGACATTAGCCAGTTCCGGATGATTTCCCTCTTGAATGTGGAGGGGAAGATTTTCTTCAGTGTAGTTGCGCAGAGATTAGCTAGCTACTTAGAAAGGAATAGATTAATTGATACCATGGTGCAGAAGGCAGGAATACCAGGTTTTTCAGGGTGTTTAGAGCACACTAGCATGATCTGGCACCAGATTCAGGCAGCGAAGATTAACAAAAGGGACCTACATGTAGTATTCTTAGATCTTGCAAATGCGTTTGGTTCAGTACCCCACAGCCTAATTTGGAGTGCGTTTGATTACTTCAGAGTGCCACAGGTAGTTGTTAACTTAGTGAAAGCATACTTTCAGGATATTAGGTTGTGTCTAAGTACGGCAGATTTCACAACAGGTTGGCAGAGGCTAGAAATAGGCATCATGGCAGGGTGTACAATTTCTCCATTAGCATTTACTATGGCGATGGAAGTAATCATCAGGGCTTCTAAGTGGGTGGTAGGTGGGGAGAGACGGCAGAACGGGTTGCATCTTCCACCAGTTAGGGCTTACATGGATGACATGACACTGGTGACCACAACAATGCCATGTACAAAGAGGCTACTAGAGAAGGTAAATAAGAACCTGAAGTGGGCCAGCATGAAGATCAAGCCTAGTAAATCTAGAAGCATCTCGATATGTAGAGGGAAGTTAAGTGATAGGAAGTTTGTCATAGATGATGAGGACATCCCAACAATTAGGGAAAAGTCAGTGAAGAGTTTAGGTAGGTGGTACAATGTAGAGTTGAATGATAAGGAACAGGTGGTGACATTTAGAAAAGAGGTGGCTGAAGGATTGGCTAGAATAGATAAATCAAAGCTTCCAGGAAAATTGAAGTTGTGGTGTTTACAATTTGGACTATATCCTAGGTTAATGTGGCCATTGTCAGTTTATGAAATCCCAATATCTGTTGTGGAGAGAATTGAAAGGTCGGTTAGCTCCTATATTAGGAAGTGGTTGGGCGTTCTTAGGTGCCTAAGTAGTGTTGCATTGTATGGAAAAGGGATACTTAAACTGCCAGTATGTAGTTTGACAGAGGAATTTAAATGTACTAAGGTCAGGACAGAGCTTTTGTTGTCTGGGAGTAAGGACGTAGTAGTTAGGAGTGTGGTTCCAAATCCAACCAAGGGGAGGAAGTGGAACCCAAGAACGGCAGTTCAGCAGGCAGAGGCAGCTCTTAGGCATGCGGAGATCGTAGGTAATGTTCAGTTTGGCCGGGGAGGCCTGGGGCTTGGCTCAGGCAAACCGGTTTGGAATACAGCAGGTCCCAAAGCTGGTTGTGGAACAGATACGTAGACAGGAGGAGATAGTAAGGGGTGCAAAGGTAGTGGCCCAGGCTAAACAGGGACAGTGGTTGAATTGGGAAAGTGTAGAGAAGAGGAGGCTTAGTTGGAGGGACCTGTGGAGCATGGAGAAGAATAGTATTAGATTCCTGGTAGGGGCTACATATGATGTGCTACCAACTCCCCAGAACCTAAAACTGTGGGTAAATGAGGACCCATCATGCCCATTGTGTTCAGGTACGGCAACCTTAAAGCATATTTTGTCAGGCTGTAAGGTTAGTTTGTCACAAGGCCGATATACATGGCGACATAACCAGGTGTTGAAATATTTAGCTGCAGGAATCGAAGGGAAACGAAGAGAGGTCAATTCAGAAGGTTATAAAGATAGGAATTTAGCAATTCAGTTTGTCCGTGAGGGAGAGAAATACAGAAGGGATAAGTTAGTAAGGAGGCAGGGGTGTGGCCGTCTAGTAGGTGCGTGTGATTGGGAAATGCAGGTAGATTTAGGGGGAAAGCTTGTTGTTCCCCAGGAAATAGTTTGTACTAAGCAGAGGCCTGACATAGTGTTGTGGTCATTGAGTCAACGGATAGTTTATTTCATTGAACTGACAGTTCCCTTCTAGGACTCAGTGGAAGAAGCCTATGAAAGAAAAAAGCTTAGATATGCAGATTTAGGAGCAGAAGCTGAGCAGCGAGGATGGAAGACTAGGATTTGTCCAGTGGAAGTGGGGTGTAGGGGATTTATAGCAAGATCAGCTATCTCGCTCCTGGGGGAACTCGGAGTGCGGGGACAGAGTTTGAAGAAGACAGTGAAGGAAATGTCAGATGAAGCCATGAGAACCAGCAAGTTCATTTACTACAGAAGGAATAATGTTAGTTGGGGGCCAGCAGGGGGAACTACTAAGCAGGGCACATAACTCCTTGAGATCTGGTGGAGAGATCCACTTCCTCTTAGGAGGAAATCCAGGAAGAGGAAGGCTATTTAAGTGTGGGAGTGGCCTATTTGAATCCCTTTTGCTTGAGGCCATGCTGCAAGGTGAGTGTGTTTGCTGATCCTGTGAGTTCATTTATCTCCTCTAGCTTTAATTAATAGTGTAGTTATGTTATGTAGTGTGTGAATTAGAGTGTGAATTAGGGCTGTGAAAGCCATGTGTAAGTAAGGAGGAAGAGGAAGGTTATTTAAGTGTGGGAGTTGCCTAGTTGAATCCATTTTGTTTGAGGCCATGCAGCAGGGTGAGTGTGTTTGCTGATCCTGTGAGTTTTTTTTATCTCCTTTAACTTTAGCTTATGTTAAGTAGTGTGTGAATTAGAGTGTGAATTAGGGCTGTGAAAGCCATGTGTTAGTAAGGAGAAGAGGAAGGTTATTTAAGTGTGGGTGTGGCCTAGTCGAATCCATTTGGTGGCCATTTTGAGGCCATGCGGCAGGGTGAGTGTGTTTGCTGATCCTGTGAGTTCATTTATCTCCTTTAACTTTAGCTTACACTGTAGTTATGTTATGTATTGTGTGAATTAGAGTATGGTGAATGTGCTAGGAAAGGTGGCAGTGTTGTTTGGGCTGTGAAAGCCACGTGTAAATAAAGAGGAAGAGGAAGGTTATTTAAGTGTGGGAGTGGCCTAGTTGAATTCATTTTGTTTGAGGCCATGCAGCAGGTGGGGAGGTAGACTGTACAGCCTAACCCGGCGGGGGAGGGTGATAGCCTAACAAGGCTTCCTTCCCTGGGTCTACCTCCCGTGTGGTAGTATAGGTAAGGTAAAGGAGGTTGTGTGGTCAGTGTGTGGAGCAGTGAGACCTGGCATTAGGGGAGTGTCTCTGGGACGCCAGAGATCACTGTCTAGCCTCCTGGAGGTGTCGTGGGACCAACTAGACGAAACACTGGTAAAAGGAGGTTCCCACCCGATGACCCCAAAGACATGTTAGTTATCACTGCTCATTGGTCTGTATAGTTAAGCCTTGCCATAATAGCGTATCATAGGGTTCAGGAGAGTATTCACTGAGTGTTGATCCTTTTCTAGAGCACAAACTTCTTGTGTTTATTTGAATGAATATTTTTAAATTTAAAAAAAAAGTTTATTGGGGCCATGCTCAAAACCCAACAGGAAGTTGTCCACATTCAGTGTTAACTTTCAGTACATGATTTATACTTTTGCAAACTCAGGAATGGTGTTGCTACAGACAATTTACATGATTCCACATTAACAGGAAGCTGCTGTAACTCAACTGTCCATTGTCAAATCTGTCTCAGATGTGCTGCATGCTTGATAAGATTCCTGAACACAAGACATCTACATGCTAACCTTGAGTCAGGCAAAAGGCAATAGGAAGGCAACAGGATGTAGGCATTGTGTGACAACCTTGCATGGTCCATATTTGACATGCTGCAACATAATGCATGTGTAACACATGTTCTGTTGCATCACGAAGGAAGTGGTTCAACATTTCAGCACTGCCCACTCCACAGAAAAAAAATATCTAACTCCTGTGGGCAATGTCTGACTGTCACAGAAATGCACAGCCGCGTCGTCTGGAATCTTGCCAGTAGCCCTGATATGCGAGAAAGTAACAGGGCCCTTTCATTAATGCTTCCAGTTTTATTTATTATTAAGGTTCAAGTCCCAAAGGAGCAGCACACTATCGAGTTTGTGGCAGTCTCTTAATTGTCATATAGGGAAGCCCCTATTGGTGTGAGCTGGAATGAGCTAGAAATATGAAACTTGGCCCATAAAATACAAATTATGTGGAAATGCTTACCAAGAAATATTTATGTAATTAATACTCAAAAACGCGATTTTGGAAAGCCAAGCCCCTTCCACTGTAAGTCCAGTTGACTTGAAATTTGGTGAATGATAAATGGACTTGCACTGTAGAGTCTTTTCAGTCTTCCAACCACTTAAAGGGCATTTACACTACAGAGTCACATTCACTCATTTACACACACATGCTATCATACAATGTGCCCCCTGCTACTCAGTTTAAACACACTTACATACCAATTTAGGGTTCAGTGTCTTGCTCAAGGATACTTTGACATGCAGACTGGAGGAGTTGGGTTCAAACCACCAATCTGGATGACCCGCTCTACCTCCTGAGCCACAGCTGCCCCAACATGATCTGCATGTGCAGATCAGTGTGCTCTACAAAAAAGCTTCTCTTGGACAATACATGTTTACCATGGTGGATTTTTTTTGCTAAATTGCATAATGTAAAAAACAGTGATATTAATAGACTCTTTGTGATTTTGACTCTATCAGCACTTAATTTGGAACACAGCCTGGTCTGACTGAGATACACCATCCTACTCTAAATGAACAAGACTGGTCAGAAAACACGTCTGCCATTAAAAACCTAATCCAATGATGGGAATTAGCAGTATAAGCCCATAAGATTTCTCAGTACATGTTGAAGAATGCATGCACCAATGCATTTTGAGCCTGATTCACAGAGGGCGCTAAAGATGGAATGAGCTAGAGACTCAAAACTTGGCACCATAACTGAAAGACATCCCGCACTAAATCCTGAACATACCCACCAAGTTTTGCTCACATTCGATAAAGGGGGAACAACTCAAGACTTTGAGTGTGCAATTATTGAAATGCTGCATATACTCTAATGATGAAACAAAAGTATGATTGTCTCACTCTTTCTTTTAACAACATTACACCAGCTGAAAAAACCCACTCAATGCTGTCAAGGGCTTTCATTTATGGCAATTGAGCTGGGTCTGTCTGTTGGCCAACAAAGGGCTTGAACCCTCAATGCAGCTTGTGGCTGTATTACATAATATTTTTATATTTTGAATTGTCATCAATTGTCAATTTACTTTTTTACATAATTAAGGCATTTCCACCATAAACTGGTGCATAACATTTCACCAGAATGCAGGAAATAAGGTGTTTGACACTCAAAATTTTAGTTAGTTGTTAGATGTAGAGTGGCAGGCGACAGCCTTTTATTGCAGTTTGTGTGAACCAACACACCCACAACATGTCATCAAGGTACACGGCACCTTTTACAATGACATTCAGTGGGTATGGGGACCATTTTATAAGCCAAGATGACTGATGAGGTTCACTGATGGCAGTGGCAGATGTTTTTCTGGTGCGTCACATTAATTTTGTATCGGATAAAAAGCAGGGCTCCAGATTAACGGAATCCTTATCTCCCAGGGATGATAGAAAATATGTTTTGGATAAACAGAGGTCTTCCCCGGGACACCATCAGGACGAAAGGACACAGTACACTCAATATGAACGTGTCAGGGGACGAACCAAGAGAGGGCGTCAGGGGACTACCTATTGTTCCTTGATAATGCCATCAGCAGAACGAGCACTAGTCAGCGTTAGTTGTTAGCAGCCAGTGGCCAGACCTGACTGCTGACAGAGGTTGCATTGAGTTACATTATGATAAGTTCATGTTCTGTTCAGTGAAAATTAATTTTGGGTTAAGGCTAATTCTAATGCGCCTGTGGATATTCTCATTTATCCAGGTTATCTCAAGGTAATTGAATCAAACGCAACTGAACTGAACACACTATGATGTGTTAAAATGTATTATAATATATATATATATATATATATATATATATATATATATATATATATATATATACATATATATATATGCAGTACAGGCCAAAACTTTGGACACACCTTCTCATTCAATGCGTTTTCTTTATTTTCTTGACTATTTACATTGTAGATTCTCACTGAAGGCATCAAAACTATGAATGAACACGTGGAGTTATGTACTTAACAAAAAAAGGTGAAATAACTGAAAACATGTTTTATATTTTAGTTTCTTCAAAATAGCCACCCTTTGCTCTGATTATTGCTTTGCACACTCTTGGCATTCTCTCGATGAGCTTCAAGAGGTAGTCACCTGAAATGGTTTTCACTTCACAGGTGTGCCTTATCAGGGTTAATTAGTGGAATTCCTTGCTTTATCAATGGGGTTGGGACCATCAGTTGTATTGTGCAGAAGTCAGGTTAATACACAGCCGACAGCCCTATTGGACAACTGTTAAAATTCATATTATGGCAAGAACCAATCAGCTAACTAAATAAAAACGAGTGGCCATCATTACTTTAAGAAATGAAGGTCAGTCCGGAAAATTGCAAAAACTTTAAATGTGTCCCCAAGTGGAGTCGCAAAAACCATCAAGCGCTACAACGAAACTGGCACACATGAGGACCGACCCAGGAAAGGAAGACCAAGAGTCACCTCTGCTTCTGAGAATAAGATCATACAAGTCACCAGCCTCAGAAATCGCAAGTTAACAGCAGCTCAGATCAGAGACCAGATGAATGCCACACAGAGTTCTAACAGCAGACCCATCTCTAGAACAAGTGTTAAGAGGAGACTGCGCCAATCAGGCCTTCATGGTCAAATAGCTGCTAGGAAACCACTGCTAAGGAGAGGCAACAAGCAGAAGAGTTTTGTTTGGGCCAAGAAACACAAGGAATGGACATTAGAACAGTGGAAATCTGTGTTTTGGTCTGATGAGTCCAAATTTGAAATCTTTGGTTCCAACCGCCATGTCTTTGTGAGACGCAGAAAAGGTGAACGGATGGATTCCACATGCCTGGTTCCCACTGTGAAGCATGGAGGAGGAGGTGTGATGGTGTGGGGGTGTTTTGCTGGTGACACTGTTGGGGGATTTATTCAAAATTGAAGGCACACTGAACCAGCATGGCTACCACAGCATCCTGCAGCGACATGCCATCCCATCCGGTTTGCGTTTAGTTAGACGATCATTTATTTTTCAACAGGACAATGACCCCAAACACACCTCCAGGCTGTGTAAGGGCTATTTGACCAAGAAGGAAAGTGATGGAGTGCTGCGGCAGATGACCTGGCCTCCACAGTCACCGGACCTGAACCCAATCGAGATGGTTTGGGGTGAGCTGGACCGCAGAGTGAAGGCAAAGGGGCCAACAAGTGCTAAACACCTCTAGGAACTCCTTCAAGACTGTTGGAAAACCATTTCAGGTGACTACCTCTTGAAGCTCATCGAGAGAATGCCAAGAGTGTGCAAAGCAGTAATCAGAGCAAAGGGTGGCTATTTTGAAGAAACTAGAATATAAAACATGTTTTCAGTTATTTCACCTTTTTTGTTAAGTACATAACTCCACATGTGTTCATTCATAGTTTTGATGCCTTCAGTGAGAATCTACAATGTAAATAGTCATGAAAATAAAGAAAGCGTATTGAATGAGAAGGTGTGTCCAAACTTTTGGCCTGTACTGTACAGATATATATATATATATATATATATATGTATATATATATATATATGTATATATATATATATATATATATATATATATATATATATGTGTGTGTGTGTGTGTGTGTGTGTGTGTGTGTTTATGTATATACATATATGTATATAGCATGTCTGAGATCATAAGGAAGCTTGTTCCAGCTCTGGGGGGCAAAAAAGCTAATGGTCGCTTCGCCGCGTCTACTTTTGACTCTGGGGACAGTTAAAAGGCCACTCTCTGGTGACCGTAGAGATGTAGTGGGCTTGTATGGTATTAGCATGTCTGAGATGTATTTTGAATCCATGCCATCAAGAGTCTTGTAAAGTAGGAGCAGGATGTTAAAATCTATTCTATGTGAAACACGCAGTCATTGTAGTGATTTAAGACTGGGGGAGAGATGAGCAAACTACTGAGTTGTCTGAGTGCCTGTTTGGAAAGTCCAGAGAACAGACCATTACAATAATTTAATCTGCTGGATGGATAAAAAATTTCCAGATCATGCTTGGACATGTCACCCATAATTCTAGCTATGTTTTGTAGATTAAAATATGCTGCTTTGGTTATTAACTTAATGTGTGCATTAAAACTTAGGTCTGAGTCCAAAATGACACCAAGGTTTCTGAACTGTGAGTGCGCTTTGAGCTGGACACTAACACCTGTCCTTTTTTCCTTAGCTCCAAAAATAATAGTCTCAGTTTTGTCATTGTTTAGTTGCAAGAAGTTTTGACACATCCAGTTATTAATTTGTGCCATGCAATCCAGTAGGGAGTTAACTGGTGCAATGTCGTCATGGGAGAGAGATATGTAGATCTGTGTGTCGTCTTGCCTAATGGAAGCATGTATAAAATAAATAAGAGTGGGCCCAGAATTGACCCTTGAGGGACACCACACTTCATGCTTGTTCAATCAGATGTAAAGCTGCTGAGGAAAACAATATAGTCCCTATCTTGTAAATAGGATCTGAACCACTGTAGTACTGTGTCGGATAGGCCTACCCAGTTTTCAAGTCTATCCAGGAGCATGCCATGGTTGATGGTGTCAAATGCTGTGCTAAGCTCCAGTAGGACAAGGACTAAAACTTTGCCTGCATCTGTGTTGAGGTGAATGTCACTTAGGACTTTGATAAGAGCGGTCTCTGTGCTATGATTAGCTCGACATCCAGATTAAAAGTGGTCAAACAGGTTACCTTTGGTTAGAAAATCACTGAGTTGTTTATAGACAGTTTTCTCTATTATTTTACCTATAAATGGCAGACTTGAGATAGGGCGGTAGTTATTCAGTGTAGAGTCAAGACCATTCTTCTTTAACAGGGGTAGTGTAATGAAGGACTGAATGACTTTAAAAGTGATAGGTTATATTTTTTTAATGGACGTTTCTTTGCTTTCCTGGCACAAGAGCAAAAGCAAAATAAACAACAACAAAGCATTGGCAGGCCAGAATTTCACAATGGGTGCATCCCTAGGGTAAAGCAATCGTGCCGTAACAGCACTGCTTAAATGGTCAAGGTTGCTGTTGCCTCAGTTCACTCTAAGTACGTACCCCTGCCATGTGAAACCACCATAAGTTTGTCCATAATACAGAGTCCATTAGTCCGTCACAGTCACAGGCTTTCTGTGTCCCTCTCAGGCCTGCATGTACAGTGTGTTCTGAGTATCAATTCAATCAGTCAGTTTTATTTTTAAAGCCCAATATCACAAATCACAATTTGCCAGAGAGGGCTTTACAGCATAGTAGAGTCGAAGACTAGTAATGTTTTTCTTATTGCAATGTGTTTTTCAGACTGTGTGACAACCCTCTGCTGGAGTCTGGAGCCTGCACCCTGCTGGAGGCTTTATCAGAGAACCAGTCCCTGACACATCTGACCCTGATGCACACTGGGCTGGGGGACCAGGGGGCCTTGGAGCTTGCTGAGAAGCTCCAGCAGCACACAGCACTCCAGGAGCTCAATGTGGCTTATAACAACATTGGAGACAATGCTGCCCTGACTCTTGTGGATGCATGTAGGGAACATCCCAGCCTTCATACGGTGCAGTAAGCAGCTCTTCTCCTCATCTGTGGCTGTGTCCATGTAGTTTCATTTTGGGTGCTATAGACATACACACGAGTGTCACAGTCTGTCCCCCTCATAGATCATATTAGTACATTTTTAAATCAAGTTGTCTAACTTTTTTTTGCATTCATATGGATAATTACAGATTGTATTACCTTAAAGCAAGCTCAAATCATTAATCCCAAAAAGTAAGATAAAAAGCCATAAACAGACAGGCAGTAGCTCAGTCCATAGGGACTTGGGTTGGGAACCGGAGGATGTGTATATCCAATATGTGTATCCAAAAATGGACAAGCGTGAGCATCTGCAGAGCCACACTGTATGCAAGCAAAACAGTCTGTTTATTTACTGATGGATCACCAAAAAAACAGTATGCTACATGCTACATATATTTTAAAGGCTTTGCATGCTTTGTCAAGTGAGAAACGGATTTCTGAAAGTACCCCACCTGCAGTTTTCAGATGAGCCAGTCAAATTCGGTGCGGACAATGACGTCATTTGCCGGTACATTTGAATATTTCCCACCCACCACCCCATCCTATCAGAGCATACCTTCAGTGTCTCCACCCACCAGATACAGCACTACCTTCTCAGAGATCCCAGCCGCAGAGTACAGAAGAGCACCGTGGATTGAATTTATTTTTGAAGGCAACGTCTCAGCTACAGTTGGCAAAAAACTGTTGGTGTGTGCTAACCACTTCGAGACTGACTGTTTCTCCAACCTCAGTCAGTACAAGGAAGGATTAGCCGGGAGACTTTTTCTAAACAAGGGGTCATTTCCAACTTTGCGTGGAATACCTGCAGACGAGGGACATGTAAGTATACAAATAATAATGTTTTGTAGATTAGCGTGAACTCATGTGTGTTGTAGTGTGTGTTAACCGCTAGCTTCTAGTTAGTTTGCAGTCAGCATGGTTTCTCCTGGAAACCCAACGACCAGCTACACTCTCCACCAGGTTTAAGAATTGGGAACTTGTGAAAGTAATGCATTTGAAAATGATTTCTAAACTGAAATATGTTGTACACAAAACAGTCCAGTGCGAAACAAGTGTGTGGTTGAGACTACAAGTTCAGACGGCAAAGGTTAGCTAGCTGCTACCGTAGCTTTTGGTACATCCAGTGTTGGGTAAGGGTTACTTTAAAAGTAATCAAAGTATGTTACTGCGTTACTTTTTTAAAAAGTTACCAGTTTCTTTACTGCGTTACTCCCTGAGTAAAGTAACTCAGTTACTTTAAAAGTACTTCCAACATTACTCCCTGAGAAAAGTAACTCAAGCACTTTCAAAGTACTTTTGAGTATTCTACATTTCCTATTGGGCATTGGACCACAGGGCGCTAAGCCTACATTTTTTTGTCTCCAAAATTAAAGTTATGGACTACTTGCCCTTCACTGAGATTCAATTCTCCCATCACAGGCGTCACTTTGACCAATAGAAACACAGAGCGATCTGCTGCTTTAGACAACTGTATGACAACAACACCCCAACATTTCTTCTAGGGATGTTACGTTACCACACAGAGTAAAAGGGGGAAATGATGGTGTGAAACAGCAGAGGCACTTTGTCAACCTGCTGAGTTAATGTTACTGTCATTTGCTCCCAGCTCCCAGTTTTATTTGAAACAAACTACTTTATAGATGGTCCGTTAATCCCTCTGTGTGTTTATATATTTACTTTTTATCCGCTCCATTGTCTTTATAAAGTTAACATATCGCACCGTCATTTCAAACTCAACACTTGTTTCAAATTAAAAGCCCCTTATAACCTCACCTGAGAGAATCCCTCCATTTTCTAAATAGGCTTTTATTCTGAAGCATTTGTCAGAACTTCCTGTGGAAGATACAGTAGCTTGATAGTTTACGTATGGCGCTTCAAATGTAGCTCCTGCCATCTGCTGACGCTTTTAGGTGACAACAACAATATGTCTGCTGGCACATGAACATACACAGTGACTCAAATAATAGTTAAAGTAATTAAAATAGGGCAAGAATAACCCGATGACATCATACGCACCGTGAAAGACGGCCGGGGATAATTGGTGAGTACCAGCGTGTAGCGTGTACCAGGCATAATGCAAGTCCTGAGTCTGAAATATGTCAGCGAGTCCTACTCCACCTATTTAGACACCATAGACAACGGCAGCATTTCTCCAACCATGATCCACAAGCTCCGTGGCCTCTTTCAGACTGATAGGTTTAGGTTATCTCCGTTATTAAAACCAAACGACAGCCGTTGTTGTTTCGGAGCTGAAGGACCAGCGTTCTAAAAGTAACGTAAATAACTGATGTCTTGTTAGAAAATGTACGCAAGTATTCAATTACTCAAATAGCAAACTAATGCGTTAGGTTACTCGTTACTGCAAAAAGTAATCAAAGTACTCTACTTTGTAACGCGTTATATCCAACTCTGGGTACATCACACCACAAGTTACAGTAGAATCCAAACATACTGTGTAATACGTTTCTGATCTTGCAAATGATTGTGAATTGACTTTAAGGAGGACCTATTTCTCTCTTTTCCTTGTATTTTACACAGCGTTATAGCTGTAGGTCTCGGCTAACTGGCTAAGCTATTGTTTTGAAACGCTTTTGCTATGTGGCACACAGTAAGTCACACTGCTATTCTCAGGAAGATGACTTTAATAATAAAATTGTGGAGAATCTAACAGACCTAACAATTTGCAGCATGTCCTTATTGATGAAAGTTTCAACATGCCTGAGTGATGCCTGATCTGAGTAGTTAGGCTAACTGCCACTTGCTCGAGTAATTAGCTGACAGGCAGCAATCAGACCTGCATTTATTTGTCAAAATGTTTGGCTGTACTCTGTGTTTGTGAATCGGCTTTTATCAAATGTTTTATGTCTTACACGCTTACTTAGACAGCATGCTAGTTTGGCTGATAACAAATTGTTACTAATAAGCTCAAATGACAGCTGCTTGTATGTAGACTAACTTAGTTTGACACTTATCGTAAAATTAGGCAGATACTTATCAGCGGAGAGGGAACAGGACATGAGGACAGACGATAGGAGGACAGCAGGACAGAGGATAGATAAACTTCACTCAGTATTGTCATGTCAGGAGTATTATTTATAAATTAATGTTGCTGTTGTAAAAATTACTGTTGCTGCTCTAGAAACATTAAGGTATATTCAAAATATTCAGTTATCCTGTTCTGAATATATTCTTTTTTTTAACTCAGTATATTTTCTGAAAAGTAATTATTTAGAAATGAAAAAGAAGCAATAAGAAGTATTGATAAAAGTAGTAGTATTGATAAAATCTTAACGATACCCATCCCTAATGTTGACTGGTTTCATTTGGTGCAATATCCGTTTCATATACTTAATTTTCCTCTCTTTGTTTTTTTGTTTTAGAATACATCACAGCAGGGCCTTGGTGCCCAACACCTCTCCACTACAGCCAGATTCCAGGATGTAGGATGTCAAAAGGACCCTCTACAAACCATCTCAGTGGGCACACAGTCTGTAGCATCTCAGAAGATGGTAGTGATCATGCTGATCACTACCATCTGCACTGTACAGGGTTACTCTGATGGAGCAACCCAAGAAGCAATGGTACGTAATACAGACATTATATGTGTTTTTGTGTTTGAGATACAGTACTTGGAAATATTTTACAGTACTGAAATGATGTGTTCCAGAAGCTTCAGAATATATATTTCTGTATCACATTATCACATGCCTTTGAGTTTGTTATGATGTTAGAGCAAGGGGGAAAAAGGTGAAAAAGGGAGAAACTTAAACAGAGCTGGTAGACCTCCATGAACATGTAACCCTGGTGACTCTGTTATAACAGAGGAACCTGAGCAAAAATGTATTCTTTCAGTTTCATTTTACCCTCAGCAAAGGCATTAAAAACAGACCATATATGCACTAATTTGTAAATTATTTTATTTTTATTATCATCAGATAAGAAATGTGAAATAGTATAAACAAGAAAGGTGGATTCAGAGAAGCACTTAAATTACACACAAGGAAATCAATATTTAAATTCAATAATTTACAGACTTTAGATGACCTGATGAGTCTTCCCCCACAATCCCCAGCCCAAAGGACCTGGCATCCCAGTATCAGAGACTCTCAAAGGAGGAAGTGGTTGCCTTACACGACTCGCTGGAGACCAAAGCAGTGACCAGCCGGATCAGGAAAACTCCTGGCGTTTTCTTTTTTTTACATCTGCTAAAAATAAAGTTCTTTTGACAAAAGACTTACTTGTCATATCTATATGTGTTCATATATATCTATATCTATATATTATATATATATTATATATATATATATATATATACATACATATATTATATATATATATATATATACATATATAATATATATATATATATATATATATATATATATATATATAATATATATATATATCATGAATCCTTAGTGTTCAAAATTGAGTTTACATATTGCATTATATTCTCATTACATGTCATAAAAACACGCTCTTCTTCAGTTCTGTGCTGTTAGTGTCCATAGTCATACCTGTAAATGTTAGATTTTCTATGGGGTGTATGGATTCAAAAAGTCGGGCTCCAGGCCTGGTTGGTGTATCATATATGTAGGATGAACGGGAACCTGGTACATTACTCCAAAACCTAATGGGTAAAAAAGACACAAGTCATGCTGTTTTATAAATATTTATAAAAATGTTAGAATATAAATGAAACTTTGCTTTCATATAAATGCTGTGGAAAAACTGATACATTGGTACATTGTACATATTGTAGATTACAAACACAAGATGAAGATGATTATAAAATGCAGCTACATTTTAGTTGAATGATTTCAGTAAACATTACAGCTAAGACATCTGAATGTACCAGTTATTTCTATTAATTTGTTTTTGTATAATACAAAAAGCTGTCATCTCAAACTGCTGTGGTAAAATCGATGAATTCATGGGTTAAATCTTTTGTGTTTTTAACAGGGAATGTGTTATGAGCAGAATTTATATTAACTTTGGTATACCCAACACAAGCTACACTAGTCTGATCAATGTGGCTGTTTAGATTAAAAATGAGTTATTCTTTACACCATGTCATATAACAGCTGAGTGCTGCTGTTGGTGTTTCCACGTTATGTTGTAAATGACTATATTGACCTTTTTAACTTCAGTCAGAGGACAGACATAGAGTTGTTCCCATAATGTCAGATAAGTCACAGTTATCATGTTACAGCTGAAATACAAGACGGCTACAAAATAAAAACTTACCACTGAGGAGAAACGTCCTGCTCCAGTGTTTGTTTCGAAGCTGTCTGTCGACTTGTGCTTCTTCACTCAAACTGAGCTGCCATCGTTAACTTTAGCTTTAGCCTCAGCGGTGTCGCTTACGCCAGTCACAGATAAGGTAAGGGGCGTGACATTTCCAATTCACGCTCTAAACGTTGCACCAATCACAATAGATTGACCAATCAGAGCAGACTGGGCTGCTGGGGAGGGGGTAGCCTCGCATCCATTCACTCTGAATTTTGTCAAAGAGGGGCCAAGATGGCGTCCTGAGCGGACATGTTTCTTGCAGCGGAGGTTTGGCAAAGGCAATTCTCGCAAAATTCTACACTTTAAACAACAATTTGCACAGCAAATGACTACTCCATGTTTCCCCAAGAACTTAATTTATGTTAACTCGACAATAATTCGTTGATGACGTGCGACTCAAGTTCTCAACTTCTAAAATAAGTCTGCCTTCTAACTCTGAGCTAACATTGATGCACAATAGCAGAGGAGATGACAGTCATGAATGTTAAAATTGCTTTGTGGCTTGCATGGGAGCATGTGGAAAACTAACCATATGATGAGAATGCAGTAATTCAGAACACACACCATGCAATCAACTCACTACAATCGCACTGGTACAGTAGACAACACTGCACAGCACACAAGATAATAAGGCAGCAGCTGAACCCCATAAATTCAGGCACGTTCAGACAAAGACTTATAACCTCATGTTAACCTCAGTTAATAATACTAGCTCTATGTCTACCAAAACACGAAAATCTGAAATCAAACGCCACACAACTTCACCCTAAAGGCTTAGCCTACTTCCACCATTAACCATAGGCGACCCCTCTTGGACAGAATACAGCACAACCAAATTATGACAACAGAAACATAAATCTTACACCAACCACAATGCATATTACAATAGCTTCACCAAAACATGAAAAGAGCACTGCACAGCCACAGTGCACATTTCAGTAGCTCTATCAAAAGCACTAGTTAAAACAGAAACAAGAAGGACCCTATGTGTTATAAACCATAATAAATGTTACGGCAGCTACAATGCATATTACAATAGCTTCACCAAAACATGACAAGAGCACTGCACAGCTAGAGTATAAAAATAAATGTTTCTCTCAGTGTCTTCTTTTAAATCTCTTCTTAAGACTCACATTTATCATATGGTCTTTTCTTAATTGATGGTAATTAATTATTGCAACTGTTTTTAAATTATTTGATGTTTTATTGTTTGATGTACTAATGTTTTTTATTGTGTAATTGTTTTTAGTGTTAAGTACGCTGTAACTCCATTTTGAAAGGTGCTGTACAAATTAAGTTATTATTTATCATTATTATTATTATTATTATTACCATTATTATTATTATCATTATTATTATTTCCTTTTTTTCTCTCTTTTTCTCCGCTCCACCCTTCTCCACCCATCTTTTCGTGCCTCGATCCATTTTCTTTTCTTGTTGTGATGTTGTCATTGACGCTGAGTGCATTATCCATCATTAGTCACTTGTCAGATGTCAAATGTCATCACTCAATGATTGCGAGAAAATGCTTGATGACCAAAAACACTGTATATTACCGGTAGCCCCATTTCACTCATATTTATTTAAAATTATATTTAGGGTATTACTTATATGTATGTTGTGGCCGATAAAAATGTTTTGGGCCACCAAGAGAAGATTTATTTATTTATTTATTTTTTAATTTTTTATATTTTTTTTTTCCCTGGCAGCCAGCAGCCGCAGGACCATACAGCCGTTCTGGCATTTGCCCAAATGCCAGATGGCCAGTTCCTCACTGCATCCGTAGGTACTGATGCAATTAGCAGGTGACAGTCCGTGGTCTTTTTCAAAACACACTTGTGTCACGCACTCCAAAAGAAACTTGTTGAAACTTTAAACAATAATTTATTGTACAGAACGGGGAAAACAAACGTTGATTCCATAATTCATATTAAATTCAAAAGATAATGAGAAAATAGCTACAAGTTAGAGGGAATAGTGGTAAAACTTGGCATTGATCCACAGCCTCAGACAGATGCGTTCATAATGTTAATGCAATTTAAAAGTTTTGATTATTATTGATAACCTGCATTTACCAACAACAAAAGACTACATTTAGCACCAAAAAATATGTAAAAAAAAAAAAAAAAAAAAAAGGAAATAAAATAACAAATATCGAATACCAAATTTTCATAGCGATTACCTACCCATACAAACAAATATTCAAATATCCGAATATTTGGGTACAGCCCTAGTGGGTTGCATTTCCACCGCACCTCAAACTTCCAGAAAATTTATTCAAATTAGCGTAGTGAGGTAGATGATTCGGTGTGTGCCGCCAGCTTGGCTGGTAACATAGTGCTGGTAGAGAGAGGAGGGGCTGTTTGTCTCAGCCAGCATCTAAGTTTAAAACTATTTTACAATAAGTGTCAAACTAACAATTCACTATGAGCTGAACTAGCGTGCTGTCCTTTTGTAAAACATAACGTTAGTGTCGATGGATGAGAGACTGTGGATGGAGCATATTGAATATCACTGTCTCCATGTTTACATGTTCATGCTTGCTGAACACATGTATTGATAAAGTATTGGCTTCTTACTCACCAATACTACAGTATTTGATAATTTAGCCCCGGGACTAATTTAGTACCGGGTTTTGGTACCCATCCTTAATCAAAACACAAACGAAGTGAAGCTTGTAGCTTGTTGAATCTGAAAAGTCCTACCCCCCTACTGGGTACTTTTTTCAGGGAAAGTTTGGGGTTGAGGGAAAGTGTTTTACCCGGGTAATTTCGGTGGAAAGGTGCGGAGGTTTTAAAATCCCGGGTAATTGATAAAAGTTCCTGTTGTGGAAAAGTGGCAATTGTCAGTGGTTATAGTTTTAACATCAATCAAGGAAGTGGTGCCTGAGGGGGTAACGGCTGCTTTCTCTGCTTTTTAAGGGCTGAGATGTAGCATGGAGAAGGGAAGTCACTCAAAGCATTTTTAAGTCAACTCTAACAATTAACAATGGCAAACCAACACAGGGGCACTGAATATGAATACTGAAGAGAAACTCACTACACAGTCTGCTAGCTGTTTCACATGTAATCCATTCTTATTAGGTTTGATGTAGTGTCCTGTGTCTCTCTGTAGCTTGTATCTGAACCCTCTCAGTGATGTGGGAAAGCAGTCCCTGTATGTCCGAGGTGTACCCAAGAGCCACAGTGGTCGGCGGGTTAGGGTCCTGGCTTCAGTCACTGAGGGCTCAGACATCTCAGAGGACTGGCACCCCATCCTCAGTGTGATACGGGAGAATGCCTCATCCTGGGACCGTGAACGTGTCAAGCAGCAGCTTAAGGTACAATAGACTACGTGGGTTAATAAAGTGCCGAAGTCACGCCCCATCCGGTAGAGCTCATGGGACCTTAGATTGGAAAAAATATAAATGGCAGTGAATGGGGAGAGCAATATTATCTTTTGTTCCCGTTTGAGTTGCGACATGAAATCGAAATATGTTGTTGATGAATTTAAAACATCAATTTTAAGGTCAAGAAAGTCATACTTTGTGGTCAAACTGTTGAGATATAAGCTTTTTAATTAAAAAGACTCAAGAATACACAAGAGGAGGTTGCGTATGTGACGTCATAGCTTTCGCTCGCTTCCTGCGGCTTGGCCTCCCCTCTGAAATTCCACTGTTTTATGATTAATCGATTTATGATTAAAGATGTCAGTGTGTTTTGTGCCAGGTTACAGTCACTCGAAGCTGCTGGAAGCAAGCGAAAGCTATGACATCACATACGCGACCGCTCCTGTGTAGTTTTTCTAATCACATTTTTTCAAAAGCTTATATCTCAACAGTTTTACCACAAAGTATGACTTTCTTGACCTTAAAATTTATGTTTTAAATTCATTAATGACATATTTGGATTTCATGTCACAACTCAAACGGGACAAAAAGATAACATTGCTCTCCTCATTCACTGCCATTCATATTTTTTTCCGATCTAAGGTCCCATGAAGCTTCACCGGAAGGGGCGTGACTTCGGCACTCTATAAGAAAAAAAAACCCCAAAACACACTCAGTGACACACTAAGGGAGTTTTCACACCTAACCCGTTTGGTTTGGTTTAAACAAACTCATTTTCATTTGCCCGGTTAGTCTGGTTTGTTTGGGCTGCAAATTGAACCCTGGTGCAAACCAAACAACAGTACTGAGACCACCTGAAAAGGTGGATCTTGGTCGGTTTCCACGTAGACTCTGGTGTGGTTTGTTTGTATCCTGGAAGCAAATGAACCAGCCACAGGATTTTATGATGGCAGATATGTGATTTTAGCACACTTTCAAAAGTTACACAACTAATAAAACCATCCGCTGATTATAAAATTGATCTGTATTATGTATAAAGCCTATTTATGCATTTGGTAACCATGGTAGCATAATTGCTGTCAGTGCCGGTATTTTCCCTGATTTATAAGCTTTAAAACTGCTGTGCCTGTATCCAGCTCTGTGTACTTGTCAGTTAATTTAGTCTGTTAACAAGTGTGTGACAGTGATCCCACAGGAATAAGCCCTGAATCATTACTGTCTTTACCTGGTAGTCATTATTTACAACATGCATTTGATTTGTAGTCCAATAATAGGCCCACTAATAATGCTTACACTTAGTTTGGCATATTTCTTTCTGAGCTCTTTCCCCAAAGAACATAAATGTATACATCAGAAGCATTAAAGTGATGTATAAATTTCTGTCAGTCACTACATGGGTTCTGACGATGCACTGATGATGCAGAATAAAAAAATCACCATAACTGTCCAGTCGCTGAGTGACTTGTCAGTGTCTGTAACATCGTTTTTACTTTTCTTGGTTGAACCAATGAACCAAATTACCGGTGGAAAAGCACAATAAGTTACACAAGCATACATCAACTCAAATTACATGGCTAAATATAATGATAAAGCTTAAAAAAACATCAGAAAGTGTTCCATTAATCATTGATTTAAAAGCAAAAAGAGATATGAGAGTTTTGAAAATATTCTTACATCAGGTGAATTGTTGGGTGTGTGTCACCTAGTCTTTCTGTTTGCAGGTTTTCCTTCGGGATCTGGAGTGGGGGCGTCAACAGCAGCAGAGCCTCTGGAAAAGGCTGCACTTTCGGAGGGTGGAGAAGGGCGTCCGGCAGACTCTACAGATGCTAGAGAAGAACACTTTACCTCCATCCATGGAATAAAGCCAATAACCAATAAACACCAAGAGGTGACAGACCAGTGAATGCCTATAGCAGTATATCACGCTGGAATCTGAATCTGAATCTGTTTCCACACAGGAGAGAAATCTGCAGCTAGTCTAAACTGGAGGCACAGGAGATGTATCTTCATTATTATAAAGAAGATGACCTCATTCAGTAATATTTACAGAGCAGTTTAAAGAGACTCCCTGAATTTGTTTTAGCACTTCCTTATCTTGGACCTTTCAAAATGTCAGCAGAGAGCTGAAAATCATATCCATCAAGGTTTTGACCAATTTTTGCTGCAATATGCATTTCAGTTCTGTGTGGTTCTGGTCATGTGATGCTCCGGAACAAAGATGAGCAGCTTGATACCCATGCCCCTGTATGTATGACAAATATAGCGATAGACCTCTGAATTGACCGCAGGTGAGGCAAACTTTTGACACAATTCAGTGGATGTGCAGAAAAATTTAAGTTTTGTAGGACGAACTGGTGATTAAGTTTGATTTTTTTTTTTTTTTTTTTTTTTTCGGAATGTAAAATGTTTAGAAATTAGATTTGTTGTTATAAGCCACGCCCACTTTAAGCACTCATTACCAAATTTATGCATCGCCAGAGGCATGACTCTAGGACCGAATTTGTGGTACCCCCTAGTGGCAGAATATGCCAAGACTACGCAGCCAAGCTCAGACCTAGAATCCAAACATGTGCACCAAGTTTGGTTATAGTCACTTAAAGGTCCAATGTGTCAGATTTAGGGGGATTTGGTGGTATTTATTGTTGACGATTACAGATTGCAACCAGCTAAAACTTCTCCCAGTCCTCCAGTGTTCATTGTTCAGAAAGTTTTTACTGTGAGCCTAATTATTCACACAGGTCTCTTCCTTTCCAAACGAAACACTGAGTAAAGCACTTTAAAACAATGTTTTTCCAACACCGCGCATCACATAATGGCTGCTTGCTACAATGGCCAATGCAAAAGTGCAAATGTCCCTCTCTAGAGCCAGTGTTTGGTTTGTCTATTCAGGGCTACTGTAGAAACATGGTGGTGCATCATGGTGATCTCCATAAACGATGAGCTGCTCCCTGTGTAGTGTCAGCATGCTAACGTTTCGGCCTGGTGGCCTTCATCAGAGCATTTCATGCATGTTTAGTTGACATGGCCAAATAAACTGGTGAAATCAAGATGTGTCTACCTTTTCTGAAGATCTGTGTGTGCTACCTGCTTACCTCTGGGTAATTTGGATGCAACTGTAGTTTTGGTTTAGCACCACACACCAATAGTGAGAGAGGACAAAGACCTACAACTATTTAACAATGTTGTTGATTGATTCAGGTCCAAATCTTGACATTTTAGTGCAAATAGTTTAAAATCTACATTTTGTGTTGAAATATGTTGAGTGCCCTCTACAAGTCGAAAGCCAGCTATTACATTTGAATTTTATCTGGAGGCAGATGACATATTTGGAGGCGCCTCACAGTGCACCCCACACTCAGTAAAAATCATAATTAATAATAGTATGTAATCACAATTTAAGCTTTGGAATAGTGGTCATATCTTACATATTGCAGTTGATACTTATCAATGATGGACTAGGGTGCCTGTTCTCTCCCGTAAACCCTGCTCTAATGCTTGTCCTAAAAAATATAAGCAAGTTTCTTAGCATTAGCAGTCATCAGTGTTGGAGGTGAGAATGTAAAAAGTACTCAAGAATTAGGCAGTTGCACATACATAACAAGGCTGTGTGAAATACTGTGTTACATCTTTGTATCTTTCTCCAAGACAAGCACAAGCAGTATCATATCAGTCAACTAATCTGTCAGCTATTTTTTCGATTAGTCAAATGATTAATTTTTCAACTAATTTAGCGATTATGTTTTTTGGTTGACTACAAAAACACTTCTAAACACTTTTTCTTATTTACATTCTTCATTTATTTTCAAATCCAACAACGTTTGGCACTTCAACATTCAAGTAAGTTATGCTGCTACTGATACAAAAAGTAAATAAAAATGATTGTGTTAGTTGTTTGGTCTGTGAAATGGTGAAAAATGTTGATCATTGTTCCCCGAAGCCCAAGAAAACAATTAAAAATTAAACATGTGCTGACAAACTGGCAGTAATATGGCCACTAGTGTGCACAATGTCCATTCACTGTCTTTATGTCAGTATAACATGAATACTCACTGGCTCTGAAAATCCTGTGGCAGGAGCTTTTTCATTCCCAAAATTTCTGGATCATGAGGGGAAAAGACACACAGATACACAAACATTATCAACCACTGGCTTATTGTTGGAGACATGGGCATGCAAAGTACTACTCAACAGCTTCACAGAAAACATTCTCATTGTGACTGATCTGAACTTGCTGTCATGAAACAAATCCAATACTGTATGTCTTGCCTCTGTTTGTCCATCTGTCCCTGGGATTAATTATGCACCCCACCATCCAGTGATATCTGGTTACTCCTGGTTCTTCACCCTTCTCGTGATCTCACAGGTGATGCAGTGCAAGGGGTCCTTTACTGTGTGAAATACAGTTGGATTCACCAACATTAACGTTATGTTTTGCTGGCATTAATCATGTCAACAAGCTTACGTTATAACGTTCGCTAACTTTAATGTTAAGTTACCTGTAACATTAGCTAATTTAGCTAGTATCCTGATGGTTACAGACAGTAATTGACATGAAACTACAAACAATAATAGTACCGTGCCAACAATAATGTTACGTTAGGTTATCAACTTACAGAAAATATAACAGGGAATGGTTTCTTACCTGATGCGGCCAGAATAATAGTAATAACGTGAAGTTCATGTAAGTTAGTTAGAAGACGAAACACATCCCGCTGGACCCTTCCGTTGACTCCATATTCCATTTTTTTTTTTGTTCTCCGTTAACAATGACAAGCCACGACTCACTAAATAAGCAAGCAGGTGTAAAATAAGCCAGTTATTAATATAGGTAATTGATGGGCAGTCATGCTGATGTCCTGCAGCACAGCCATTCAAACTGACATATTTTCAAATTAAGGCGTACAATGATTTATTGGCTCCATAAGTGAAAAACTGATGTTTAAAAATGCCATTTTTGCATTGACTCCAGTTGTTCGCATGAGAGCGAAATTCAAAATGCTGTAAAAAATTCAGTTTTTTTGATAAAATTCTGATATTTTCCAAACATCATCTACCATGACTCCAAAATTTTGTCATGAACATTCAAAATGTATTTAGCAAGAATTTACAAGTGTATGTTTACAATACCGTTTACAGTCAAACATTTTGATGCACTGTAGGCTCAGTTTTCGATAAATCAAAAATCTGTGTGGATTGTTTGTACAGGACAGTCTGAAGATGCTCTGTAGCAAGTTTGGTGTCAATTGAGCAAAAATTGTGGGAGGAGATAGGTTTAAGTTTTACAGTTTTTGAAAAAAACAGTGATGGACTTTCAGTATTGGAGCTACATTTTCGTGAAAGTTGCAAATCTGTAGCAGATATGGTTGGTTTGTTGTGAATTTTCAAAATTCTTAAATTTAGAGGCTTGCTATAGCGCCACCATCGGGACTATTGGCCTGTTTTAGCAGCTGAGGCAATCTGGCATGGGACTGGACCTTTGTGCAAAGTTTGGTGATTTTTCGCACATGGGAAGTATGATTTCCTCAGAAGAAGAAGAAGACGAAGACGATGAAGAAGAAGAAGCAAAACAATAGGGTCCTGGCAGCTTAGGCTGCCCGGCCCCTAATAAACACGGAGGCTCCAGTAACTTAAGGATGACCTCTCCACTTTTCCCCAGTCAAAAGCAAACACTGCATATACCACTTCCGCTCTTTCACTCTTCACAATCAGAGCCCATAACAGGAAACTCAAAATCATCAATCATAGGTTACACTAATACCTACAACATTTTAAATGGGTCCCTTTGTATTTCCTGTTTGAATGCATGTTAATGCAGAAGCTGACAGGAAGTAAACAGGAACCAAAGTTGTTGCCCTAGCAACAGAATAAATAAATTAAGTAACGCCTTATGCACAGTCAGTAACATGTTGCTATGAATATTTCCCCATTCACTTAATAGCCTTCTCCGCAGGCTAACAGGATGGTCCTTGCTGATCAATATTATAGAATATTGTAGTACCAATATATTTCTTTGTACAGTTGAAGTTGTGCACACATGTATTTAAAAATGACCATGTAATAACATGCTGTGAATGGAGGATGAAGATGAATTAGGACTATGACATTAGGAAATAGACCCTAAATTGGCATTTTTCGTTTTGCATACAACAGTTTGATGAAATATGATGATGTGTTTGAATACATCTATACATGTATTTTCATGTATAGATGTACGAAACAAGAGGCCTCCCCTACCATCTGTTTTCCACAGTCTTTGCATATTGCGCTCCCAGAACACATCACGCAAGAAAGCAGTAAAATTAGATTCAAAAGGTTAACATCTATTGACCAGAGATGCTTGGTAAATAGGCCAGCTGAAAAGAGAGGGTGTGTGCTATTGAAACAAGAAAAACAGGTGTCATGTTTATGATGAATAAGGATAATTGTTTTGACATTGCATGTGAGATGAGTGAAATTAATTATAATTTGAATTGAATATAAAATGAATAAGATTTACCATTAATTTACCGAGAAAAACATTACATTGTTAGTATGGAAATAAACCTTAATATGACGAGCTACATGTTTAATTACAGACATTGAATGTAAAGTATATATGAATATAAAAAAAAGATTCACTGTTAATTTATGGAGAAAAACTTTAGATTGTTAGTATATGAATAAACGTTAATATAATGTGCTACATGTTTAATTACAGACAATTATTGCCATTTTACATGAATCTGACTGTAATTTAAGAAAGAAAGATGATGTATAATTAACAAAAAAAAAAAAGAGAAATAAACATAGTTTGTCATTACTGGCATAATACTTTTAAAAAGGAGGTGGGTTGTTACAGTTTTGTATACTATTTTTAAAAAAACAGAAAACTACTATAAAAATTTGAAGTTACCGTAAAATTAGGATTTTCTTTTTTTTACAGTGTATCTGACTTGCTAGCTGTCTGTTGGTAACAAACCAGACAACAAGGTAACACTGTTAGTTGTTTTTTTTTTTTGTGGAGTAGTTCATACTACAGAGCTAAAAGACGATGATAGCTTCCTCTGGTTGTCTCGCTCCTGTTCCCTCAAAGGTCAACACAGCTAAGGCTGTTTGCCATCAGTCCGAGTCGCAATTTTACACTTCAGCATTGAAGTGAACTCAAGAAGTATGCACAAATAAACTTTGGCTCATTCCCATTCCTTATTTTTACCCCTATCCTTTACTTAAAGGAGCAATAAGCAAAATTCATCATTTCTAGATTGAAGGAATTAAAAAATTGCTATGTGAAGAACCAGAGGTGTTATTTCATCTGGAGTTAAGCATGACCTCACACACCCTCTCTCTGTATTGATCTCCAGCCCATTCTTTACAAGCTGCTCCGGCTGCGCGTTCAAGTACGTCCATGTGAATGGTGCTCGGCGGCACAGATGAGGCGAGTGGGGGGATGTTGGAGAGCAGAGGTAGAGGGAGGAGTGACTCATCACACACTTTGTTTTGGTCTACAGGCAATGCACAACAGCAAACCTAGTGGTGAAAGGATTTCGCTTTTTGCCCCTTTAAATGTCCCTCTGCCCTCAGAACACTTACAAGGTGTGATGGTTGAAATTTTCCCTTATGAAATAGAACAAAGACCCTGACACATCATCAGTGTTATTGATTGCATTTATGTATCAGATACAACTATTGCATTAATGGTGTTATTACATGACATTTTTTATTCATCTGATAGGAATAGAAACGCATGGTCGTGACATTCAATCACACCTCAAGTCTCATGCCATCAATTGTGGACACCCCCCCGGGAGTCGACAAGTCGTTTGTTTCGACAAGTCGTGTGTTTTTTCCCCTCTCTCTCTCTGTGTGCAGTGAACATACTCGGGTGTACTATAAGCGGAGCAGACTCCACGAGGAATGTCCGCAGTCATTCGAGCTTTCATAGTTAAGCGCACTTCCGCGTTGTAGTTTCCTATAAAAATGTCTGTGAAAAATCCCCCGATGTGAAAAATACATGTTGAACAGTCACAGTCACTGGTGCTTGGAGCGGAGTCAACGTGGTTGCAAAATCTGAGCTTTGCGCGCACAGGACTTGCGGACGTCAGCTTTGAGTCTGCGCGGACCTCCGCAGAGTCTGTTCCGCGTACGTTCCACCCGAGTATGTTTGGGCCTTCACAGACACACATCACGTGTGGCGATACTCACTTTCCTCTGCTGTGTCAATGTGATGACGTCATCAAATGACTTGTCAACTCGACTTCGACTTTATTGACAGATAAGTCGACCTGAAAAAAATCAAAGTCGTTAATGCCCTAGTGTGTGTGTGCTGCTGCTTTAGAAACATTCAATTATATTTTTAAAAAATATATTTTTTAAAAAGCAGTTATTTAGTCATGTAAAGAAAACCATAAGAGTACTGATAAAGAACCAAATCAATGAGGAGTATCAATAGGAGTATGGATAAAATCTTATTGATACCCAATCCCTATTTCTCTGTCAAATTAAAATAAAGTAATAGACTAGTAATAATAATAGTCAACTAATAGTCAACCCCATCATTACTAGTAGCATACTTTTGAAAGTGAAATATTTGATTTCATATTTTTCATTCATAAATTGGTATTTTTGCAAGGGAATACCTCTAGACTATGGTGTATAAAAGCACTTCACCACTGTGATGCCCTGGAACAGATGCCTAATTAGGGGCTCAGGGTCAAGAGGAATATATGGTCAGGGTCAAGAAGGTATTTATGGCCTAGGCAAAGAATTGGTGAAGTCCAACTAGGATGTCTCTCTGGCGTCTGTTTATTTTTGTCTCATATGTCACAAAAACAGCCAACCTATATAAGCAGGATGATTGGAGCTGTTGTTCAGAATGGTTCATATTGGCTTCAAACTCTCTCTCAGGCAATCCTAGGTGCTTGATTTGATGCTGTACTTCTTGTAATAAACCTTTTCTGTATACAAGCAAGATGGTGTCAGCGGAGTCTCCTTCGTCAACTTCACATCATCGCTACTTAAGAAATATCAATTTTGGCATCACGAACAGGATGAGAAGAAGAATGAACAATTTTGGTGACACAAACTCCGGACGTGTTGTGTCCTGCAGTGTTGCTAACAGCTTCAGTGCATCTGCTCCCGCACCGAGTCAACAAGTACGGTGAGCATGTCTCAGGTGATTGGGTGCTGGTTTGCTCATTCGCTCGTTCAGGCTGTTGTGTCTTTGTTGTTTGGTCACACCGTAAAGAATTGTGTGTGTGTGTGCCATGCTGTGTTGGTTTTTGGAGTGCTTCTCCTTCTAAATTTGGGGTTTATTGTGTTGTGTCCGACGCAAAAGGGAGAGTGTAATAGAAAAGATAGAAAATAAACATTGATGTAAAAAGAAAGAAAGAAGAATAAAAGTTGAAATAAAAGAAGTGAAGAAAATAAAAGTTGAAATAATGAAATGTAGAATAGCCTAATAAGTAATGATAAGGTGAGCTAAATAACACCATGCGAGATTAATGAAGAGGTGGGCCCTGTACCTTCTTAATGGTAAGACATGTGTACATTAGTCACTGCCTGAAAGTTGGCTTTGAGAAATAGTCGAAATTTGGTTAAAAACGAAAGAGGATAGTAATAGCCCTGGGCCCAAGGAGAAATTGGACATATGGACAAAAGAAAAAAGAGATAAGGTAAAGAGAAGACAAAGTAAATAGAGAAGACAAAAGGAATAGTAAAGAGAAATAGGAATAAAGTTAAAGAGAAAAAAGCCGCAGATTTGGACAAAAGCCCTCTAGGAGGTGATTTTAGATGGGCCTAAAATCCTGGAACATCACTCGGTGAATTTCAGGTCAGTTCTGGGAACTGGAGGTGTAGAAAGGAAAATTCAATTGTAAGTTCCCAATCGAACACTAGTTGATTAACGGTGTCTGAAGCAGCCCCTCATTGAATATAAGCATAAATTTATAAAGAAGAAAAAGAAAAAGGAAAAAAAGGAGCGGCAGAAAAAGCATGCTATAGGAAAAGTGTGAATGAGTCGACTTTGAGGATGCTGTTTGTGTTTTTGGGACAATGCTGAATTTGTTGTGTGTTTTTATTTTGTGAGTTTGTGGCCAATGTGTCTCTGTTTAGGTGACGTGTATTCCTTGTTTATGATTTTGTATCTTGCTTTATCAATCAATTCAATCAATCAATTTTATTTATAAAGCCCAATATCACAAATACAATTTGCCTCACAGGGCTTTACAGCATACGACATCCCTCTGTCCTTTGGACCCTCACAGCGGATAAGGAAAAACTCCCCAAAAAAACCCCTTTACCGGGGAAAAAAAAATGGTAGAAACCTCAGGAAGAGCAACTGAGGAGGGATCCCTCTTCCAGGACGGACAGACGTGCAATAGATGTCGTACAGAACAGATCACCATAACAAATTAACAGTAATCTGTATGACACAATACAATAATCTGTATGACATCCTCGATAATGACAGTAGCTTACAACAACATTCATGAAAGTAATAATATTGTCGTTATAGTTCTGGCTACTGTGGTACAATATGTTGAAAGTATATATTAGTATCTGGCAGTATACATGTATGATAATAATCATATGTGTATAATAACAGTAGAAGTATGACTAATGATGGCAGCAGCAGCAGCAGGAGGCATCTGGCAGGACCACGGCAGCAGCACAACCACACACGTCACACTATCGAGGCACCGCTGCAATACGAGTTAACCTGAGAGACAGTGGAGCACAAAGGCTCCGGAGAAGAAGCCGAGTTAGTGACATCCAGAATGGCCAAGTAAACAAGATACAGTAATAGGATACGCAAGAGCGAGAGCGAGAGCGAGAGAGAGAGAGAGAGAGAGAGAGAGAGAAGGTGCCCGGTGCATTATAGGTGGTCCTCCGGCAGACTAGGCCTAAGTCAGCCTAACTAGGGGCTGGTACAGGGCAAGCCTGAGCCAGCCTTAACTATAAGCTTTATCAAAGAGGAAAGTCTTAAGTCTAGCCTTAAATGTGGAGACGGTGTCTGCCTCCCGGACCGTAACAGGAAGATGATTCCACAGGAGAGGAGCCTGATAGCTGAAGGCTCTGGCTCCTGATCTACTTTTGGAGACTTTAGGGACCACGAGTAACCCTGCGTTCTCAGAGCGCAGAGTTCTGGTGGGATAATATGGCACTATGAGCTCTCTAAGATATGATGGAGCTTGACCATTTAGAGCTTTATAAGTTAACAGTAGGATTTTAAATTCAATTCTGGATTTTACAGGGAGCCAGTGCAGAGAAGCTAAAACAGGAGAAATATGATCTCGTTTCTTAGTTCTTGTTAGTACACGTGCTGCTGCATTCTGAATTAGCTGGAGAGTTTTTAATGACTTACTAGAGCTACCTGATAATAGAGAGTTACAGTAATCCAGCCTTGAGGTAACAAAAGCGTGGACCAATTTTTCTGCATCTTTTTGGGTCAGGATAGGCCTAATTTTTGCAATATTACGCAGATGAAAAAATGCAGTCCGTGAGGTTTGTTTTAAATGAGAATTAAAAGACAAATCTTGATCAAATGTTACTCCGAGGTTTCTTACGGTAGTGCTAGAGGCCAGAGCAATGCCATCGAGAGAAACTATGTCATCAGATAAAGAGTCTCTGAGTTGTTTGGGGCCAAGAACAATAACTTCAGTTTTGTCTGAATCCACCTTTATGGAGACTGTTTGATCTTTAGGAAATAGCGCTAGATGTTCACTCTCTGAGAATTAGAATATTGGAGGATCTTGCTAAATTTAAGAGTGGAGCAAGGGGGGACACTCCATATAGAATGCATATAAGATTGATCTTCCTAAAAGGGGAAAGTGCCGAGGGTGCTCCCTTTCCTTTTCTCTTTGCAAAGTAGTGCAATGGAGACAAAATGTTAGATCATTGTGATTTGATTCTGATAGTTTGATAGCCTTTAGGATATTTGAATCAAATTAAAGTAAAAAAAGAGTATTAGGAAATACAGCTTGTGGATAATAATATACTACTGAAAGATTTAAGATGTTATTAGAGTTAAACAAGTTATAATTTCTAAATTGATAATGTATTGTAATTATAAGTTGGTATTTGATAATAGTTGTAAGTTTAAGGGAGAAAAATATTTGTTGTAGAAAATGACCTGAGTGTTGGCAGATAATGTGCACAAATCACGCTGAATAATTTATTGCAGTGTGTATGGGGACCTAGTGGGTTCAAAAGATACTGAACTCTTGTCTGTTTTTTCTTTTTCTTCCCTTATCCACCTATGGTGTGAGGGAGTTTGGAGAGGAGACAGGATGGAGTGTGTCTAAATTGGGATCTTCCAAAGCGCAGACTAGAAGCTGGCCATTGTGTCACATGGATTGAGGGTTGCTGACGATAGTGTGGGCGGCTCCTGAATCCAGTCTGATCAAGGCTAGTGCTGTTTTATCCACAAATTCTTTTTAGAAAACCTGTGTTTTGAATGACAAGAGAGGCTTGGCAATGGACTGACCAGTTGCCGCATTTAATTAATAATGGAGTATAATTATTTGGTTTAAATATTGTGGAGAGTTGCAAATGTGAGTTTCATTGCTTGTGCATGGTTTATTTTGATCTGAGCTGCATTAGGGATTCAAGATTGAGATTGTTTCAATAATGTTAAGGTAAATGGGTGTGAGCATTGGGTCATAAGTAGATGACACAAATAAACTGCACAATACATTTGGTGATAGTTTGTCCCTTGTGGGAGCATGTGACCTTTTTTGAGCCTTTATATAGGATTGGATTTTCTTCTTATGTGCAGGATATTTGGGAGTAATTTACTTAAAATTTCATAGATTATTTGTGTGTTTAGTTAATATCATATGTGGACTTAGTGTTGTGATTTTTGATTGCTTTGAAGTTGGCAAATCTATTTCATTGACTGTGGCAAACCAGTGGCTTATAAAGAATTGAAATAACTTTTAATCAGTCTTAGTCTTAGCAAGTAGTTTTAATTTATAACGGGGAAATATAGGGGAGCTATTGCAATGCTGAAAAAGGATACTAAAATCCTGAAAGTAATTACTCCTGTTGATGTAGTACAAAAGAATAATCCTTTAGTTAAAGGTATCACAGAGATATCTGAGAAAGGTATAAGCGCTGGCCTGAAATTGACCAACCATGGCCAGTGGAGGGGACCCTTAACCCAGATGTAATTAAAACAATGCAGGTGCTTGTGTCCACCTATAAGGCTGGTCAAAAGAAAGGGAAGTGTACACCGGCTGTCTAGTAGAAGTAGAGCTGGGGCTACCACTGTGCTACAGAGCAAAGGGGGGAGTTTCTTTAATGTACGATAAGGCATCATCTGTCACGAGGGGTTATCTGGTGACAATTCTTACCCATCATAGTCTCAGAAATCTCTTGAATTATGGTAAATACACATTGACTATGCCTAGGCTTAGAGGCTCTCAGAGCAGGAAGATGTCACCCTTGTGAGGTGTGCCATGATGAATCCAGCTGAGAATTTGCCAACTCCAGAGGATGGTGAGCTACATGATTGTGTTCAAGAAGCAGAGAAATACTCAAGGCTTAGATCAGATTTGCAATCCACCCTCAAATAAGGAAATTGTTGCATGCTGTGATGAAGCCTAAAGCTATAGCAATAGCTAAATGTGCAGCACATAAAATAGATGAGTCAAAGGTTACACAAGGAAATAAAGTGGCTGATGAAGCCGCAAAAGTTTTTGTGTAGAGAGGTCATAAGCAGGTGGGGACTTGGATAGGGACAGACCGGATATCTTCAGACAATGGGAAAGAGTTCGTGGATAAAAGGGTGAAATTGATTTTGCAAAAATCTGGAATTAAACAGCATCTTGGAGCAGTTTATCATCCACAAAGTACAACAATTATATTGAGCATAGTGTCCTTCTTTGTCCACAGTCCACATCTCCACGGCGGGAGGAAACGAAAAGAAAGAAAAGAAAAAAAGTGTACTTCACCGCAGGATGTGCGGCATTCTCCAGGACCCTGGATAGCTCCCAGAGCTCAGCCAACTTTAACACGACAGTCCAACCCTGACAGACAAACAACAGCACCAAATTAGGCTAATATATATACATATTGCTAGTGCATAATAATAACCCTAACTACCCTACTATGTGTATGTTTTATTTATTTCACTCACAATTAGAATAGCTGAAGGCGGCGATTGTGTCCTGCGTGGAACTTCCTCAGAACAGCGTCCTTCCATTCAGTTATGCATTTCACGGTTAAGTCCTTTTCAAAAGCCAACTGTACAAGTCTTGCCTTCCTCTCATGCAGCATGGTGCGCCTACGGTCGGTAAAGACACCCTTTAGAGTTGAGAAAGAATTCTCACAGGTTGCAGTTGACGCACCAAACACCAGGGCCAGTCGGAATGCGAGTAACACAGTGGGCATTGATTCAAGTGCTGCGTGGTGTTTTGACAGTAATTTCTGAACAGTCCACTTCTTCTCTTCTGGTGTCAGTGCCATTTGTGACAGGAGGAATGCACGTGCAACAGTGTACTGTGTTTGTTTTTTTGCTGTTGTTGTTCGTGGCTGTATTCCATAGCTCTGAAAAGACAGTGTCATTTCTCAGCTCACGAATACAAACTGTTGCACTGCGCACAAGTTTTACTCCAGTAAGGAGGTCCATTCCTTCAGCTTGTAGCTGTTGGTTTGGTGAGTCCAGCAACAGTAATATTTTCTGCACGGCATGCCCAATAAACAGAAAGTGTGGTTCTTTCACCTCATTTAGAAGCCCAACAGCCTCCACTCTAACATCTGAGCTGTAGGCCCGGGTGCTTTTTACCTCCGACAGTACTGCACAGATATTTTCCATGTTTTTAATGATCACTGAGACTGTAGCCAAATGCCCTGTCCAGCGCTGGTCCAGGAGACGCTTTAGGGTATCACCTTTATAGTGAACGGCAACAGTGGTCTTCCTGAAGAAATTATACAGCATTCCACAGTAATCAAAGAAGTCACTGATTGCCTTCTCTGCTGACAGCGCATGGACAATGACAAGGTGAAATTGGTGATTAAAACAATGGACGTTAGGGAATGTCCCGGCCAAGTTTCTCCTGTAGGAGCTTCTGCACGCCTCCATGCTTCCCTGACATGACAGAAGCCCCGTCATAACACTGACTCAATATTTTATCCGAGTTGAGCCCAACTTTTGCGAGTTCTTCTAGTATTGTGTCAGTGAGCGTTGCTGCGTCCGCGTCGCGGGTGGTTGCCATAGTAACCAGGCGCTCTGTCACTTGCTTAGTTTCCTCTGATATAAACCGCACCACAATGGAAACATTCTCACAGCCTGTTGGGTCACGAGTCCCATCCACTTTGATTGTGAACCAATGTGTGCCTATATCCTTCACAATGGCTTCTGTTACCACGCTGCTCATTGCTTCAATCATTTGGTTCTGTATGTCGTGACTGGTATAAGTTGCATTGCGTGGAATACTGCTCATTATTTTGGCCATTTTAGTGTCTTTTCTTAGCGTGTATTCAAAAAGGGAAAGGAACAGCCCACTGCCTCCCTCTGACATGTCACTGAACGAATCCAGTGTTCCTCTCAAAGGCAACTGATTTGATGCCAGAAATTCGACTATTTCCATGATGCATGATATGTAGTAACGGTTGCGATCCAGCTGCTCAGAATTGACGAGAGTTGAGATTTCCGTGTCAGTCTGAGCACGTCTATCTCGTTCCTTCCATATGCTGGCACACATCAAATGCTCTTTAGAGAGAGCATGTTTATTTAAGCCTTTGTTTGACTCTATTGCATGCTTCCAATTTCGATATCGCTTTAAGGTGAATGTAGTGTCAACATTGCCACTGCATGTAGAACGAAATTTCCTGCAAGGGAAACAGAAAACTGCATCTGTTTGCACGCTGTATTCCAGCCAGTCCCTCCCATCAAACCATGAACTCGAAAATGAGCGGTTCTTCTGACCAAAAATGGTGCTCGGATATTTGTCTCTTCTCTTCTGGTTTGGTGCATCAGCACCGAGATCCTCTGGTGGAGAAGAAGTTTGTGATGGCGGGGGCGCTGTGGGAGTTGCAGGGAAGCCGGCGCCGGTGGCCGCGGCGATGGCACAGTTGAACTACTCCCGGCAATAACAGGAACATTTTCGCCTGACTCTGAGTCATTTTGACATGATTCGGTAGGTGACGGTGTCGGTGGGTCTGATTTTGCTGCCAACTTACCCTTGAGCCAGTTCCTTATATACATAGTGGCAGAGCAGACTGAAAAAGTTTGAATCTCGGCGCGTTGGCGCGTTAAGTGTGTGTGCTACATCAAAACAAATCCGACTCGGTGCATTGCCAGCCTGCCAGGAAGTGTGTACATTTTATTATTGCATTTTCATTAAACTATTAATTCATTTGAAAACGTATACATTCAAAATAATCACAAATGACACAAAAAGAACAAATATAATTTGAACACTTGTAGAACATAAAAAATAATGTTGGGGTAGGGTACTACAGGTCAATCTGGACTGGGGGAGCACAAAGTCCAATTTGGGGGGGCAGTGCCCCCTAGTGCCCCCCCATGACGCCGGCGCTGGCTCACCACATCAATGGCATTTGATGACAACACACAGCTCTTACAATAAAATATCAGAATCATCTGAATTTTGAGGACAGCTTTTGATGTAAAATAGGTGAATTAAGAGATAGACCTATTTCACATTAACACTTGCTTGTGCACAATTTGGTGCTGGAGAATGACTAAAGTTATGTCATGAGACTGTTTGTGAATTGTGATATGATTCAAGTAACAATTTTTAAATTACACAGAAGGTACTGATGTTAACTTGATGGCAAACATTTTACTTCAGCAAATTGCTGGCAATAAAAATCAATGTATTTTAATAAGACTTGTGATTCTGACAAATTATTTTTTGATTATTCACGGTAACATAGAGATGTAAAACTCCCTGAAACCTTGCTTCACTAAATGTCACTTTCAAAATGATGCAGCATTTATTTTATGATCAACTTTTGCACATTCCAGGTATATCAAACATGCAGATCACGCAATGCAGTGCTTCACATCTATAAACAGAGCAACACTGCCCTTCAGAGATCAGCCAGAAGATTCTTTTTGTTGCTATGCGTGCTAAAAGTGGAGCTGTGATCTTTTGCTGCAAGAAAGTGGCACTTTATGAATAATTATAAATTGACATGTAGGTCTCTTAAGGCTTGACCAGTCATGCAGCATGTGAAGTTGTAAGCAGATTGTACAGTATGAAGTTAAGTTACAACAACTTTCTGTGTTATTTTGAAAGACCGAAATTCACCCTGCCACGGCCACGAAATCAAGAGCTTCAAACTACATCATAGAATGAAGAAAGTAACTTCTGTTGCCAGTAGATGGCACTATGACGGTGATTCAAAAATCCTCTTAAGATGTTTTCAGGGTGGGACTGTCATCTTATGTGAGAAGTTTTGGAAAGATATGCCCACGTGGCGTTACAGCAAAGTTGGACATCGCATGCAGGAGTGACTTGGCATATCCTTGATACAGTACTTGAATGACATATTTAACATTTTGTATCACTTCCTCTTTCCAACAGAGGGAGTTGGAGAGCACACTAATTATACATCATGTTTTTATACATCAAATATACACCACAGCATTTAACTTTCAGATAAATCAAAAGATGAGTGTTTGAGACCTACTTCCTGTAACCACTAGGTGGCACTAGGAGTATCAGGGAATATGGTCATATAAATGTATTTAGGGCAGGACTAATATGAATCATCTGAAGTTTGATGGAGTTTGGAACATTTACGCCAAAAATGTAGCAATTTCCTGTTTCATGGCGAGACATCAAAATTAGACCCTCTGCAGCACACGCAGACAATAATTATATGTCATGTTTGTGAACATCAAATATAGACCACAGCAATGAAATTTCAGGTGAATCCAAAGATAAGCGTCTGATAAAAAGTACTTACTTTCGCCACTAGGTGGTGCTATGACTATCAAGGAATATTGTCATATAAATGTGTTCAGGGTTTGACAAATATGAATCATGTCAAGTTTGGTGGACAACAGACCATTTACTCCAAATTTATAGCAATTTCCTGTTTCATGGCGAGACATCAAAATTAAACCCTCTGCAGCACACATAGACACTAATGATATGTCATGTTTGTCAACATCAAATATAGACCACAGCATTGAAATTTCAGGTTAATCCAAAGATAAGTGTCTGATAAGAAGTACTTCCTTTCGACACTAGGTGGCGCTATGATTATTAGGCAATATGGTAATGAATATGTGTTCAGGGCGGGACTAATATGAATCATTTGAAGTCTGGTGGAGATTGGACCATTTATGACAGAGCTACAGCAATTTCGTTTTTCATGGCAAGACCTCAAGATTCAATGCTCGGCAATGGGCGCACCATTCAACATTGGGCAAATCCTGTGATAACTTTTGGTCACAACGTAGTCACGCTTACATACACCAAGTTTGGAGCCAATCCGATTAAATCTGTAGGACAAGTTTGTTAATTTACAAGCCCTGGAAATGGGCAAAAATGCACAAAAGTGGCACAAGTAAATTCAAAATGGTGGACTTCCTGTTGGGTTTGGAGCATGGCTCGAAGAGGCTTTTTTGTACTTAATAGAGTGTTACAGGTGCCTACCAAGTTTCATATATGTAGGTCAAACCAGCTCTGGGGGCTGTTTAATTGAAACTTTGTAGGGGGTGCTGTTGAGCCATCTTGGTGCATCAAAGCACAAAAATCACATCAGACAACAGGACTTGTGACCTGTGATGTGTATGCCACGTTTGATGAGTTTTCAAGCATCCCTTGTCCCTTCAAAACAACATCGTGTTTGATGGCAACAAGGCGGCGCCACGGTGACAGCGTTTGATGAAAACTAAAAAGCTTCATTTTTAAGCATCATCAAGGTCTAAGGACTTAGACCAGCAAGTTTGAGGTGGGTCTGATTAACCTGCTAGAAGCGGGACATCAAAGAATGTATAAAGTAGCTTTCTGTTGCCAGAAGGTGGCGCTATGGCGGTGATTCAAAATTCCCTTGTAGATGTGTGGCTGGACTGTCATCATATGTGTGAAGTTTTGGCAAGATATTCCAACGTGGAGTCATGCTACAGCAACGTTTATCATCATGGCGAAACATCAAAGTTCGCCACCAGGCCATGGCCACGCCTTCGACGAAAATTCACAGTTTCCACAATAAAGCATCATCAACGTCTTATGACTTCTTTCACAAAGTTTGACGTGGATCTGGTCAAGTCTGTAGGAGATGTACATTAAAGTCTAAAACATGACATTTCCCATTGCCAGTAGGGGGCGCTATGTTTATCTCTAATTATTGACATGTAGATGTGTTCGGGGCAGAACTGGCATCAATCCTGTGTTGGAAGTTTGGCCAAAATTGTACCATGTATGCTGGAGTTATAAACTACTTCCGGTTTAGTGGCGAGACCCCTAACTTTGCGACATCCCACGGTCACACGCATTGACGAAAACTCAAGCTTTTGATAACTTTTCATCTTCAAGGTCTTGGGATGGGACAGACCAAGGTTTGAAGTCAATTGGATGAAATCTCTAGGACTAGTTTGTTCATTTATGACCCCTGGAAATGGCCAAAAATGCATCAAAATTGCACAGTAAACTCAAAATGGCTGACTTCCTGTTGGGTTTAGAGGATACTTCCAGGAGGCTTTTTTGTACGTCTCTAAGCATTACATAAGTCTGCCAAGTTTCATACATGTAGGTTAAACTAGCTTCAGGGGCTGTTTCTTCAAACTTTTGTAGGGGGCGCTACTGAGTCACTTTTTGGAACCGGCACGAGACCCTTAAAATATCAAATTTTTCACCACTTCTGAGATGTGTGCAAAGTTTCATGAGTTTTGGGGTATGTTAAGCCTCCCAAAAAGGCAATTCATTTGGAGGAAGAATAACAATAATAATAATAATAATAATAATAATAATAATAAATCCTTGCATTTCAATAGGGTCCTCGCACCGCTAGGTGCTCGGGCCATAATAATAAAAAATCCTTGCATTTCAATAGGGTCCTCGCACCGCCAGGTGCTCGGGCCCTAATAAAACCTTGCATTTCAATAGGGTCCTCACACCGCTAGGTGCTCGGGCCCTAATAATAAAAAATCCTTGCATTTCAATAAGGTCCTCGGGCCCTAATGTGATCGGGTCCTTGCTCCCCCATGCAACCGCGGGGCCTGAGGCACGTGGGGGCTGTGGCGCAAAGCGAGAAGGGAGAAAAAACCTGTCAGAAGTGGAAAAAAAAACTTAATGTTTTGTTCATCCACCAGGTGGCACTATGAGCGTAACCAGATGTGGCCAGGTGCGTTCAGGGGTGGACCCTCATCACACGTAAAATTTCTAACAAATAGGACAATACATAAAGGATTTATACTAGGGGTGTCAAATTATCGCGTTAATTGCGAATAATTAATTACAGCCATATTTAACGCGCTATGTTTTTTGATCGCGTTAATCTCATTTTTAATCTCTAACTTTACTGTTTCTGTATGCCACAGAGTTGCCTTTTATAAAATCTGTCTGTAGGTGTACGATTGAGCTTCTTTGTGCTTAAGTTGTGGGAAAGCTGCAGCGCTACAGAGCAGAGCCCAGTATCAGAATTGATGACTGTTCCCTGCAGTGGTGAAAATTCAGGACAGTCCCGAAATCTGAGCAGTTGTCTTGAATCCTGAATCCTGCCCTGATTGTCCCGAAAATTATACTAGAGCAGAGTCTGGAGTAGTTATTGCCCGATAAAACATTAAAAACTGATAATGGTGGTTGAGTTGTCATGCAGCTCCCACTGGCTGCACATTGGCTGCAGCAGTTCCTTCATGAATTATAGGTGTTGTAGTTTGAAGAAGAGAAGACAGCGCAAATTGCAGCCGCAAGGACAGCGAAAGCGCAAGCAGCCACAAGGAGTGATTTGCACGTTGCAGTGCAGCCTCTTGTTCTAACTGTTCAAAACTGTTCAACAAACTGATACAGCTGTACCGAATTTACCAGGTGTCTTTTATTTTGTTAGCTTTTATTTTTTATTAAGTTTAAAGGACAAGTGTACTTACACTGATCACTTCCCTGAAATAAAATGAGAAATTGGAAAAGAAGAAAATAATTTAGAAAACTGTTAAAATAAAATTAGGGAGCTGATCACAGATGTATTGTTTCTGTGTGTTTTTACATCTATTGTTGCGTTAGTCTGCAGCTATGCTTTCAATGAAGCTGACATGTCATGACAGTCAAGCACCCCCCTGGTGGTCGAGACAGAAGGTTGCAGCACTCTTTATCGGGACTTATCTTAAAAACAACAGAATGTAATGGCTAGGTGTACTGCATCTGTGTTCAAGTGTGTTATTGTTAAAAACAATAATTATGACTTTATAAAACCACTTTTTCTAATATATATCAATGAATGAATTTAAATGAAAATACCTCAAGTTGAGGGCTTATCTCAGCAATTTTGAGATGAGATTAAAAAAGAGATTAATTAGATCAATTAATTACAGATCATAATTAATTAATCTCTCCATTTTTTAATCTCTTGACAGCACTAATTTATACCAACTTGATACTCAGTGGCGAAGGATGAAAAGTCGCCACTGCCGCGGCGGCATCCTGCAACATGACAGGACACGTGCATCACTGTGGAGATTCATCCACTTGATCGTCATGTGGCGACAAAATGTAGTGTAGGTGTTTGTCAGTGTAAAAGATGGCATTTCCTGTTTCCACAAGGAGGCGCCATGAGCGAGATTGCCTACGAGCATATGGAGGCGTTGAGGGCACGGCTCTTATCATGTACAGAAATTCTGAAGCAGTTTGGATTAATTATGTGTGAGAGAGAGCAGCTTGAATATGCATGGCGATGGATCAAAAATGGCAGCGCCATAGCAGCCACGCCCTTTGACTGACAGACATGCAGAGCACAACTTTTGATCAGCGTGGTCTCTGGATGATCTGTGAAAAATTTGAAATCAATTGGATGAAATCCCTAGCACTAGGTCGTTAAAATACAACATGTGGAAATCACGCCAAAATGACAAGTCAACATCAAAATGGCCGACTTCCTGTTTGGACTAGACCATTGGTGCCAGAGACTGTCATGTGCATCTGGAAAACATACACATGTGTACCAATTTTCATGTTCCAACTCCAAAAATACCCCTATGGGGAGGGTTTTTTTGAAGATTTCAAGGGGGTGCTTTAGAGGCATTTTGTCCTGCCCATGGTCGACGCCCCTATCAGATGCAACAGCTCGCTATTCTTGACCTGTGTATCAATTTTCATGAGGATATGAGGTCGCTGAAGCCATCAAATTGCCAAACGTATTTAGTGGCGAGGGATCGATCGTCGCCATGCCGCCACATGGACACCATTAGACGTAGCTTCCCAGCGTTCATATGGTAGCTTCAACCAACTTGTTCTGCATGTATTAGAAGTGAAATGAAGTTGATGCGGTCAAGTTTGTGTCATTAGTATGTGACAACCCCAAGTGGGGTGGTGTTGTTTGGATCTGTCTGTGTGCGTATGTGGTGTCTTGCTGCCCTGTTTCCTTTTCTGTTTTCAGAGCGTGATTGATCATGGGCCTCCGGTGTGTGCCTTAGTGGGCGGGGCTGCGGCTATGAATACCTGCGGAATCCGCCCGGTCTTTCTCTTGGTTTTCCCATTCCCGGCTTGACCCTGCAGCTCACCTGTCGTCCCTTTTCACTTTAATTTGCATCCAACACACACACACAGCCATGCACCCTCAATCACTGCTGACATTCCACATTACAGATATAGATTGTTGTGTTTTGTTAGCCTTAGTTTCTGTTGACTACGTTTGCTAAATAAATATCATTTGCAGTTGCATTCCTTCTTGCGTTTGGTTGTCAGAGAATTGAGCCAGCTTTGACAAATGGGGGCTCGTCCGGGAGTCCACTTCTGACACCACCGGTCGGGGGGGTTAGGTGATACACGGTAGGTGCGCATTTTCTGGAGGTTCCCGTTAGGCTTTAGGGCACTCTCTCCTTTGGGATTGTGTCGGTTTGTTTTTTTTCGTAGTGCTGTGGGGAGCGGTTAGTGTTGGCTGCGCAAGCAGCCTTCTTGGGGGCACACCGTGGGCTCGCCTGTGGTGATCCTGCTGGTTTTGTGCTTAATCGACCCGCTGCAGAACCGCATGAAGACCAGGGTTGAGGTTAGCCAGATCCTGGGTTAGGCAGTTAGGGGAACGCTCTGGGGGGCACTGCTTGCTTGTTGCGCACCTAGTAGTGTGGATCTGGCTCCAGGTGAATATGGATTTGTCAGTTTTTTATGAAGCGCCTTATGCGGTGTTTTTGGACTCGTGTAAGAAGGATCAGTTGGTCGAAATTGCTGAGCACTATGGTATTGTGTTGCAAGAGGGAATGTTGAAGGATGAATTAAAAATGTTTGTGTTGTTGACGTTGTTTGAGAAGGGTGTGTTACAGAAAGAGCCTGCGGCTGAGCCGGCGGCCGCGGCTGCGGTGAGGTCAGAGTCAGCCTCGGTGTCTGTGGGGCAGGCTGGGGTGCTCTCGTTTGAGCAGCAGAGAGAGCTGTTGCAGCTGCAATTGTAGCTGGAGCGGACAAAGCTGAGGGTTTAGGCTGTCTGGCGCGTCATATGAGTCGGGGTCTGTGGCTGGGCGTGAGGGCAGAGACCTGACTGCGAGTCTGCGCCTTGTGCCTAAGTTTAACGAGCGAGATCCCGACACTTTTTTTACGGCCGAGTTGGCGGATGATTTCTTGCTGACGCACAGGTCTGGTTCTGCTGAGGTGCGCGAGCGAGCGGGTGATGACAGCAGTTTTACGCGCGGCCGTTTTTCTAAACCAGGTCCGGCCCGGGGCGCGTCAGCCTCGGTGCGCCCAGGGCGTTCAAACCTGTGCCATTTCTGCTGTGGGGAGGGTCACTGGAAGGACCAATGTCCACTGTTAAGGCGTAAGAACGTCGTGCCTTCCCTGGCTCCGGCCATGTTGTGCGCAAGTGCACGGGAGGAAAAGGTGGTGGAGGTTGGTGCCAGTGACAGGTCAGGGTTTGAGCCTTTCATCATAGACGCGCAGGTGTCCTTGGTGGGCAGTGCTGAACGTGTTCATATTAGAGTGTTGCGCGACACGGGGGCCCGACATTCTTTTATTGTGCAGTCGGCACTTCCTTTTTCTGTTGATACGCAGTCTGGAGACTTTATTGTGATGAGGGGAATGGAGCTCGGCTTCGTCCCAGTGCCACGCCATGTTGTGATGTTAGATTGTGATTTAGCTAAAGGTGTGTTTTCTGTGGGTGTGCGGCCCGAGTTGCCTTTGCCGGGTGTGTCAATGATTTTGGGCAATGACATCTGTAGAGGTCGGGTTTGGCCCAGTGGTCCCCCGCCACCTGTGGTGGTGTCCGAGCCATTAGAAGTGGCATCTGACAGCTCGGCGCTGGACGTTTTTCCTGCTTGTGCCGTGACGCGCGCTCAGGCTAAAGGTGCATCTGTGCCATTGGCGGCTGCGTCCTCAGTGGAACCGATTCCGTTGCCTGACTTGCCTCCACTGGTGTCAAGAGATGAGTGGATTAAGGCGCAAAAAGCTGATGTTTCGTTGTCCTCGTTGTGGGATCAGGTTGTGCCGCGTCACCAGGTTAGCGATGTTGCACAGGGCTACTTTGTTCAGGAGGGGCTCTTGGTGCGTAAATGGCTGCCTTGTGTTGAGGATGTTGTGGGGACGCCTGTGTTTCAGGTGGTGGTGCCTCGGGATTTTCGTTCCCAGGTTTTGAGAACTGCACATGATGAATGTGGTCACTTTGGAGTGCGTAAAACCTATCTGTATGTGCTCAAACACTTTTTCTGGCCGTGGGCCAAGACGGATGTGGCTGCTTATATTAAAACATGTCATGTGTGCCAGCTGATGGGGAAACCCAACCAGCGCGTAAAGCCGGCGCCGTTGCAGCCCATTCCTGCGGTGAGTGAGCCTTTTGAATATCTGATTATAGACTTGTGGGGCCGTTGCCTAGCGCTAAGTCGGGTTGTAAGTATCTATTAACTGTAATGTGTCGATGTACTCGCTACCCGGCGGCTTATCCGCTTCATTCTATCATGACTAGAGCTGTGGTTAAAGCACTTTCACAGTTTATTTCGGTGTTCGGGATACCCAAGGTCATACAGAGTGATCGGGGGTCTAATTTCTGCTCTCATATGTTTACTCAAGTGTTGAAAATGCTGGGGGTGAACCACAACCAGTCCACTCCATATCATGCGCAAAGTCAGGGTGCGTTAGAGCGCTTCCATCAGACGCTTAAGTCCTTGCTGCACGCGTACTGTACAGAGCTGGACCGAGACTGGGAGGATGGTCTTCCTTGGTTGATGTTGGCGGCGCGAGAGGCCGTGCAGGAGAGCACGGGCTTCAGCCCAAACGAGTTGGTCTTTGGACACTCGGTGCGTGGGCCGTTGGCGGTGCTGAAAGGTGGGTTGGTTCCTACCGAGGCGCCCTGAAACCTGGTTGATTTTGTTAACGGCTTTGGCACAGGTTGTTTCGGGCAGGTTGTTTGGCGCGAGAAAAGCTGTGGCAGGCTCAGGTGAAAATGAAAGCCCAGTATGACCGTGGTACGGTGCGCCATGAGTTTAGTCCTGGGGACCAGGTCCTCGCGCTGACCCCGCTGATCACGTCGCCATTTCAGGCTAAGTTTACTGGTCCATACACTGTGTCTGAAAAAGTCTCTGATGTAAACTATCGTGTTGCTACTCCAGGTCGAAGGAAGTCGTCTCAGCTGTACCATGTGAACCTGCTGAAACCATATTATCAGCGCTCTGGGGATGGTGAGTGCGTAAAAGGGGACTGGGGTCCCGTGCTCGCAGTGTACACCTGCAGTGTGGCGCAGGAGTCTGACGGCGTTTCTGAACCTGATGATAGTTTGTTGAGTGGTAGGTTGAAAAATTCTGAGTCGTTATGTAATCTGGATTCCTTGTTGTCGCACCTTCCTGTTGAACAGCGGGTCGAGCTGGTGGAGCTGATCGGGGAGTTCCCGCAGCTTTTTGGTGAGGTTCCATCTCGCACCACTTGGATTGAGCATGATATTGATGTGGGTGAGGCGCAGCCAATCAGACAGCGGTTTTACCGCATGGGACCTGAAAAGCTTAGTCATTTGAACTCTGAGATTGATTACATGCTTAAGAATAACATTGCTGTTCCGTCTGCGTCCAGCTGGGCGTCGCCTTGTGTGTTGGTGCCAAAATCGGATAACACTCTGCGGTTTTGCACAGACATGAGGAAGGTTAATTCTGTCACCAAGTCCGATTCATTTCCCTTGCCACGCATGGATGACTGTGTAGATAGAGTGGGTTCTGCTAAATTTGTGTCTAAGTTCGACCTTTTGAAGGGCTATTGGCAGGTGCCCTTGTCAGAGCGAGCAAGAGAAATTGCTACTTTTGTGACCCCTTCAGGCCTCTACTCCTACACTGTTATGCCCTTTGGCTTAAAGAACGCCCCGGCCACTTTTCAGCGGCTTATGAACCGGGTTGTGCATGGGTTAGAGGGCTGTTCAGTGTATTTAGATGACTTGGTAGTTTACAGTGACACATGGCATTCGCATTTGCAGAGAATAAGAGCATTGTTTGTGAGGTTGGCTGAGGCACAGTTGACAGTTAACCTGGCCAAAATGTGCTTTTGCTAGGGCAACTGTTACTTACTTGGGCCGTGTGGTGGGTCAGGGTAAGGTTTCTCCTGTGCAGGCCAAGGTGCGAGCTGTGTCTGTGTTTCCACAGCCGACTACAAAGAAAGAACTTCAGCGGTTTCTGGGTTTGGTTGGTTTCTATAGAAGTTTCTGTCGAAATTTCTCTACTGTTGTCTTTCCTCTGACTGAATTGTTGAAGGCGGGAACTAAGTTTGCATGGTCTAGTGAGTGCCAACAGGCTTTTGAAAATGTGAAATCTTTGCTGTGTTCATGTCCTGTGTTGGCTGCCCCGCGGTTTGACAGACAGTTTGTGTTGCATGTGGATGCCAGCCAGGTCGGGGCCAGGGAGGGGACGAGGGGGTGTTAAGACCGGTCTGCTTCTTTTCTCGAAAGTTTAACCGTCATCAGGCCAACTATTCTGTGATAGAAAAAGAAGCATTGGCACTCATTTTGGCCTTACAGCACTTTGAGGTGTATTTGGGGGGGACGGCACCTCTTATTGTTTATACAGACCACAACCCTTTGATGTTCCTGGGCACCCTGAAATCTCCAAACCAGAGGCTGGTCAGGTGGTCTCTCTTTTTGCAGGGCTATGATTTGGAAATACGTCATATTAAAGGGCAAGATAATGTCTTGGCAGATGCTTTGTCAAGGGCGCCTCTGCCATAGAGTATAGGTTGGGGTATTGGGTCAAGTGTCGTGCGTTGTCTATTGTATGTTTTGACATGTAATTTTATCCCTACCTCTACTCTCCTGCTCTTCCCCTGTCGTCCACTCTCTTAAATAGGCTTCCCCGGTACCAGGTTGCGGAGTATTGGGGGCGAGGGGGTGAGTCATGGTTGGGTTTTGGGAGGGGAATTATTCATGTTCAATGTGTGAGTGTTATTGTTAGATGTTAGGTTGTAATTGGCCCAGCCACTCCTAGGTTTTAGTTGCGGGTTTGGTGTGACGGTTCCCCTTTGGGGTCCCGTCTTAAGGGGGGGGTGACAACACCAAGTGGGGTGGTGTTGTTTGGATCTGTCTGTGTGCGTATGTGGTGTCTTGCTGCCCTGTTTCCTTTTCTGTTTCAGAGCGTGATTGATCATGGGCCTCCGGTGTGTGCCTTAGTGGGCGGGGCTGCGGCTATGAATACCTGCGGAATCCGCCCGGTCTTTCTCTTGGTTTTCCCATTCCCGGCTTGACCCTGCAGCTCACCTGTCGTCCCTTTTCACTTTAGTTTGCATCCAACACACACACAGCCATGCACCCGCAATCACTGCTGACATTCCACATTACAGATATAGATTGTTGTGTTTTGTTAGCCTTAGTTTCCGTTGACTAGTTTGCTAAATAAATATCATTTGCAGTTGCATTCCTTCTTGCGTTTGGTTGTCAGAGAATTGAGCCAGCTCTGACAAGTACATGTTAAAGTAAAAACTGGTCACTTCCTGTCACCACCGGGGGGCAATATGAGTAAGGTGGGATATTAACCTATCTGGCTGTTTGGGGTGGAGCCATCATCATGTTCAGCAACTTTGAAGCTGCTGAGATCAAGTATGTGGGCGTTAGAGCCATTTGAAATTCAATGGCAAGAAATCAAAAAGTCGCCAAAATTTCTCACGTCGTAGCGGCCACGCCCCTTGACATAGAGAAAAGCTTTTAATAACTTTTGATCAGCTTGTTCTCAAGATGATCTGTAACAAATTTGAAGTCGACCGGACGAAATCCCTAGGAGGAGTTTGTTCAAATTTAACTTGTGGAAATCGCCGTAATGAAAAAATTCTAAACAACGTCATGGTAAAATCCCAACAGGAAGTCAGCCATTTTAAACTAACCCCAATGGGGAGGGTTTTTTGAAAATTTGTTGGGGGTGCTATTTCAGCATTTTGCGCCCTCAGATGACTTCGTCGTTGCTCGGGCCCTAATTAACGCTGCAAGAAGCTGTGATTGGGCCCTCACTCTTCAATGCAACCGTGGGGCCTCAGGCACGTGGGGGCTGTGGTGCGACGCAAGAAGGGAGAAGAAACCTGGCAGGAGCGGAAAAAACGCAATGTTACATTCATCCACCAGGTGGCGCTACGAACGTAACCAGATATGGCCAGGTGCATTCAGGGGTGGACCCTCATCACATGTGAAATTTCGAGCAAATAGGACAATGTATGAAGGATTTATACCAATTTGATGCTCAGTGGCGAAGGATGAAAAGTCGCCACCGCGGCAGCCTGCAACATAACAGGACACGTGTGTCACTGTGGAGATTCATCCATTTGATCGTCATGTGGCCACAAAATGTAGTTGCCGTTTGTCAGTGTAAAAGATGGCATTTCCTGTTTCCAGCAGGAACATGACATGAGCAAGATTGCCCTTTGATCAACATGGTCTCTGGATGTTCTGTGAAAAATTTGAAGTCGATTGGATGAAATCCCTAGGACTAGTTCGTTAAAATATATCACGCCAAAATGACAAATCAAAATCAAAATGGTCGACTTCCTGTTTGGACTAGACCATTGGTGCCAGAGACTTTTATGTGCGTTTGGACAACATACACGTGTACCAATTTTCATGTTGCAACTCCAAAAAAAAACCCTATGGGGAGGGGTTTTGAAAATTTCAAGGGGGCGCTGTATAGGCATTTTGTCCCCTCCCATGGGCGACGCCCCTATCAGATGCAAGAGCTTGCCATTCTTGACCTGTGTATCAATTTTCATGAGGATATGAGGTTGCTGAAGCCATCAAAAAGCCAAATGTATTTGGTGGCGAGAGAGGCGCCATAGCGACCACTAGGGATGGGTATCATTCCGATTTTAACGGTACTACTACTCTTATCAATACTGCTTATTGATCCGGTATTATAACCGTACTCTTATCGATACTTTTTGAGAAAGAAAAAAGACAAATTAAGTACATAAATTGCTTTATTTTCTCAATTATCATTATGCAACAAAATAGTTTTTTAACAAAACATTTTACGTTTTACAACTTAAAATGTAAAATACATAAAATAATAGTGTTGTCACGGTTCCAAAATTGGGACCCACAGTACTATACCAGTGAAAGTATCATGGTTCTGAGTAGTATCACGTTATCACAGCAAAAATGAGGCAGATGTGCCTTTTGTCATTTTTAAAAACATAAATTACTTTTCCTGGAGTCCCCGGTTGCCTGGAACACACAGGAGTGGTAACCCAGCTCATCAGGGAGGTGAAAGAGGGCAGAGGTGACCTGGCTGTACTGTGGCTGGATCTCACCAACGCGTATGGAAGGTCACAGACAAATTCCGCTTCAGGCTGGGAGAACATCTGATCCTGTCAGTCACTGAGAAGCCAGTGAAGAGCCTTGGGAAGGTCTTCAACTGCAGCCTGAATGACAGAGACTCATCATCAAAGCAACCAGTGCTGATCTAGAGGGCTGGCTGAGAACAGTGGACAAGTCTGGGCTCCCCGGAAGATTCAAGGCCTGGATATACCAGCATGGAATCCTCCCAAGAATCCTCTGGCCTCTGCTCATCTAAGAGGTTCCCATGACTGTGATTGAAGGTTTCGAGCAAAGAGTGAGCAGCTATCTTCGCAGATGGCTGGGTCTGCCGCGCAGGCTAAGTAGCATCGGGCTGTATGGGAACACGAACAAGCTCAGGCTCCCTTTCAGCTCAGTCAGGGAGGAGTTCATCGTGGCACGGGCACGGGAACACCTGCAGTATTCTGGATCTAGAGACGCCAAAGTGTCTGGGGCAGGAATTGTGGTGAGGACAGGGAGTAAGTGGAGGGCAGCGGAGGCAGTCCAGCAAGCTGAAACTCGGCTGAAGCACAAGACCATCCTCGGTTCAGTGGCGCAAGGCAGAGCTGGACTTGGGAGCATAACATCAACCCGGTACGAGTCTGCCAGCGGGAGGGAGAGACAGAGGATGGTGCAAGAGGAGGTGCGAGCTTCAGTTGAGGAAGAGCGAATCAGCAGAGCAGTGGCCATGAGGCAGCAGGGTGCCTGGATGAAGTGGGAGCAGGCAATGGAGCGGCGTGTCACCTGGAAAGACATCTGGCAGTGGAACACCCAGAGGATCAAGTTCTTAATCCAGGGGGTCTATGATGTCCTCCCAAGGCCATCTAACCTGTGCACATGGGGCAAAATAGAAACACCTGCATGCCCCCTGTGTTCTAAGATAGGGACCCTGGAACACATCCTAAGCAGCTGCTCCAAGGCGCTGAGTGAGGGCCGTTATCGATGGAGACACGATCAAGTCCTAAAATCCATCGCTGAGACAATCATCAAGGGGATTAAGGACAGTCAATGCACCCGAGCTACAGCCAAGGCCATCCAGTTCGTCAAGGAAGGACAAAGGCCAGAGAGAACATCAAAGAACTGCTCTGCTGGTTTGCTCTCCACGGCCCGAGACTGGGTGATGACAGTTGACCTGGAGAGGCAGCTGAAAATTCCACCACACATCACCCAGTCCAAATTGAGACCTGACATCATCTTGGTCTCTGAGGCTACAAAACAACTGGTCTTGCTGGAGCTGACAGTTCCCTGGAAGGATAGAATGGAGGAGGCACAGGAGAGGAAGAGGGAGAAGTACCAGGAGCTGGTGGAGGATTGTCGGAGGATCGGTTGGAGGACCAGATGCATGCTAGTGGAGTTGGGCAGTCAGGGATTCGCTAGCCACTCCCTGAGTAAGGCCTACTGGGTATAAAAGGTGCCAACCGAAAAAGAGCCATGAACAACAACATGGAGGCTGCAGAGAAAGCGTCCAGATGGCTCTGGCTGAAGAGGGGAGAGCGGTGGGGGCAGTAGAATGCCACTTGGACACAGGCCGAGGTCTGATCAGCCTCAGTCGGGTCACCTGGATGAGGGTGTCTGTTGTGAGACCCGAAACACCCAGTGACTCCAGGAAACAACACTGATGATGTGTCCAAGGTAGTGCATCAGAAGATGTTTCTGGAAACTTCTATAATACATCACTGATATTTCAATGGAATAAATTACTTATTGACTTATTCATACTTCAAAAACGGCATCAAGTGATTAACATAGGGGGATCAAAATAAAATAAACAAATAAAATAAAAATCAACTAGCCACCCTCCTCCCCTGCCAAGTAAAGAAGAGTCCCTTCATAAGTAAAGAACAGTCCCTACAGTGTGCTCAGGTTTGTGGACTGTTACCTGCCGCAAAGAGAGAAATGTAAATGACTCGTTTCCCCTCTGACATGTCACATACCTGTGTGCCGCCACGGTTCGGCTGTTCAAGTACTTCTGGACAGTCATGACATCAACAAGGAGGAAAATATTGGACTTGGAGCCAGGCTTCTCCGTTGCCGGTAAGCCGTTATCTTGCGCTGCAGAGCACTATGACCGCCGAATTTGCCAGGAATACGTATTCCTGTCTGTGTCTGTTTACCCCGTTCAACCCACAATAGACAGGATTCGCCAACTGCTGGTTGAAATCTGTAGGCTACTCGCACAGCATGCTCCTGAATGATTTCTTTTACTTGCACAAGTAAAAGAGTTGCAAATGCAGTAAAATGCTCGCACCATAGAGCTCTCTCGAAAACAATTCACTGTAGCATATATAAACAAATCTAGCCTACAAGTAAAAATATTAGGTATTCTAGGTATGTTAGGTATTATAGGTATTTTATATGGCGATGTAACATTAATCACTAAGGCTAGTAATGGAAAAAAAAAATCGCCATTCCTAATGAAAATTGTGAGATAAAAAGTCAAAATTATGAATGTAGCCTAGTTTTAAAATTAATTTGTGGCATGTTGTCTTGTAAGGTGTGTGGCATCACGGTGGCTGCAGATGGTACAGAGGATGAGATGATTCACTGTTTCAAGGCAGGACAACTAGTACACTTTGGTGTAGTAAATAGTAAATAGTGGTGATTTACAAAAACACTAAAAACAATTTTTACTGTTAGAGTTTGCTACTGTAAATAATACAGTACTTTATTTGCAATACTACATAGAAAATATGCATTTTCACTGTAAAGAAAAGTTCACAGAAATATTTATGCTGTTTAAATTAAAAAAAAAATCCAGTATTTTTATTTTCAAATTTGGCTGAGATTTTTTTTTTCTTTTATTAAGCCTCCTTCAAATAGTAGCCTGCCCCTATTTGTACCCTGGTCCCAAACTAATTTTTTGTTAATAGCAGCCCCGGCTACTATTTGAGGAAATACGGCACGTATGTAACATACAGTCACTGGCCCCTTTGTGTACACCTGTGTAATCTAATGGAATCCAGTACTATACACTACGACTATACCATGATTTTTTCCCTCAAGCTTACAAATTTTCGGTTATTGTTGACATCGTCTAGAAAGTGGTGATTCGACTCTGTTTATTATTGAGGTCATAGTGAATGGTGGTGGTGTACTGGGGTGGCCTCCTAATTTTCTCTAATTGAGGGGGACAAAATATTAGGAACACTTTTAAATATATTTCACTCCAGTACACCAATACCACCCAATACGACCTCAATAATAAAATAGAATAATCACCTTTGTGACAAAAGCTGAAAATGTAAAAGCTTTGTAAATGTAGAATGTGTGGAAGAGCTGCCGCCCTCGCCACCAAATATGTTTGACTTTTTGATGGCTTCAGTGATCTCATATCCTCATGAAATTGATACACAGGACAAGAATGGCGAGCTCTTACATAGGGGCGTCGCCATGGGGGGGGGGGGGGGGGGACAAAATGCCTCTATAGCGCCCCCTTGAAATTTTTAAAAAACCCTTCCCATAGGGTTAACTTACTCTGAGTTTTCACATAACTGCCTCAGTGATGCGTGCTACTGGCCCCCCGTGGTGGCGCAGGAGAGCGAGGGCCCGATCACAGCTGCTTGCAGCTTTAATTAAAATTGTTATTTATCGCCGTCTCTTGTATTTTTGTACTTATTTGCATGCTTAGTTATTTAGGTTTTAAGTTTAACTTTGAAATCTTCAATTTGACTCTTTCTCCTTGACTGCTGTAACACTGGAATTTCTCAATTATGGGATCAATAAGGGTGTAGCTTATCTAAACTTCAGCTTTCCTGGGAATTCTGATTTATCTATTCTATCCATACCTTCAGCCACATCTTTTCTAAATTTTTCCACCTGTTCCTCATCATTCAACTCCACATTGTACCACCTACCTAAGCTCTTTACTGACTTTTCCCTAATTGTTGGGATTTCCTCATCATCTATGACAAACTTCCTATCACTTAACTTCCCTCTACATATTGAGATGCTTCTAGACTTGGGTTGATCTTCATGCTGACCCACTTGGGGTTCTTATTTACCCTCTCTAGTAGCCTCTTTGTACATGCCATTGTTGTGGTCACCAGTGTCATGCCATCCATATAAGCCCTAACTGGAAGATGCACCCCGTTCTGCCGTCTCTCCCCACCTCCTACCTGCTTGGAAGCCCTGATGATTACTTCCATCACCATAGTAAATGCTAATGGAGAAATTGTACACCCTGCCATAATACCTATTTCTAGCCTCTACCAACCTGTTGTGAAACCTGCCGTACTAAGACACAATCTAATATCCTGAAAATATGCTTTATCCTGAACTTCCTTCCACCTACGTGGGCTGACATCCATCCCATGCTCTATACCTCCTAATGGAGGAATATTCGGTGGAAAACCTACTATCCTATTCTTCTATAAATCTGAATATGTATTTCTCAAATATTCTTCAACCTCTAGCCTTGCTGCTTTAAGCTGCTCTCCCTTTTCCTGGCTAAACAATCCTTAAACAAATTTAAAAGGGTCCCTGAAAAAAGCTGCTCTTGCATATTCCTTCTTCCTCCTCATTTTCCTGAGATGCTCTGCCCTTCTAAGAGCTGCTAGCCTGCTTCTCAACTCCTCTTGTAACACATTAATTCCTTCCTTTTTTTCTTCTGTAGCCTTTTTCCACTGCTTTCTTAACTGTCTCCTTTCCTTAACTAACTTCTCTATTTCTCTTTGCTATCTAGACTTACCTGACTGTACCCTCTCACCCCTCGTTCTCTCATGCACCCCAAACCTCTCTGCACCATATGAGTAAATTATCTCTCCCATCTTTTCTAACTTTTCTATTGCATTTCCTCTAAGTCTGCTTAAGATTAGTAACAAATCTCTATTAACTATCTCCCATTCTTTACTGTCATTTGTCTTGGGCCATCTAACTCTAACCTTTTGCTCCGTGGGTTATCTCTCTGACTAATTAATTAAAAAATGTTTAAAAAAAAATTTAATTTTTTTTTAAAATCTTATATACTTTATTAATCCCCCTGAGGGGAAATTCAATTTTTTCACTCCGTTGTCATTAACACACAGGTCTGAAATACACACACATGCACAAACAGGACCTATACATGCACAAAGTCGAGAGATGTCAGAGTGAGGGGGCTGCCTTGGTTAGGCGTCCCAAGCAGTTCGGGGGTTCAGTGCATCTCCAGCCACCAGTCCACGCTCCACGCACCACTTTGGTCCGGACAGGGACTTGAACCAGCGACCCTCCGGTTCCCAACCCAAGTCCCTATGGACTGAGCTACTGCTGCCCATCCCCTACTACCTCCACTACTACCTGGCAGTGTTACTGATATCCTGTGAACTGTGGTTTTCTACCTGTCACTTAACTTCATCTGACTGACACGACTGACTTCTTTAAGAAGTACTAATCAAGATACAAGATACTTCCCTTTCTTTGCCACACACTTCTTCTTTCCCTGATGAGTTCTGAGGCCTTTTATTGATGTTACCTTCTGCCAGCCGCAAGGACAAACTTGGAGCATGTTGTTTTCAATTACACTACTTTTGCCCTCTACAGATGCGCTCGCCTTGCCCTGAGTGCTGCTAATTCTAGCCCTGGTGGATAGGTGGATGCCCCCATCCTTCACTGAGTCACAGATCCAGTGCATAGTCGTGTCCGTTGCAATGTCTGTTACCGTGTAATCCACCTGTGAGTTGTCTTCCACCCCTGCTCTCGCTGACTCGTATTTTCCTTATGTTGGCCGTAGCTCATTTGGTTGTATCAAGGCTGCTAGGCTTCACCACTGCTGCCATGGGTTGCTAGCCCATGCCAGCACCTTTGAGGTCTCTTCCCTCCTGTCAGCTGTCTTTCCAAGTGGTCACATGGTCTTTCCCTTGCAGTCAGCTGCCCTTTTCACAGCAGTCGATAGCTGGGGTAGTTCTGAGTTCAAATAAACACAAGAAGTAAGGATCAGCGCTCAGTGAATAACCTCCTAAAGGCCCATTCACGTACGAAAATATATACATCCGTTTCAAATTATGTTACTGTCACTGCCCACATACTTCCATGCGTCCTTTACGTTGGCATGGACGTTAACCAATATATCCACCAGGGGGCAGCCCAGAGTCAAAAGTTTATGACAACAAACAAACTCAAAACAAACATGGCGACTGTAGAGGAGATATTGATAATGTACCTCTTGCATAAAAGACAAAAACAGAGGGACCCCAGTCGGGGTCGGCCCTGGGAGCAGAGCAGAGCCGGGAGGGCAGGGGGGTGCCCCGGAATGGGAGACCCGAGCTTCGGGGGTATGTGTGGGGCCAGGAGTGCAGGCTCCGCTCCCTCTTTTATTTTCAATGTTTAATCAAGGTGGAGGTGAGCCGTGGGAGGCAGGAGGTCTGAGGCTTCCACCGAGGGGAGAGGGAGAAATATAACAGTAGTCCATAGGGACTTGGGTTGGGAACCGGGGGGTTGCCTATTTAAGTCCCCGTCTGGACCAGAATATGGAGTGTGGACTGTTAGCTGGAGAGGTGTCAGTTCACCTCCTGGGCATTGCCGAGGTGCCCTTGAGCAAGGAACCGAACCCCCCCAACTGCTCGGAGCGCCTGTCATGGGCAGCCCACTCTAACATCTCTCCACTTAGTGCATGTATAGGTCCAGTTTTGTCATGTGTGTGTTCGGACCTGTGTGTAATTGACAACAGAGTGAAAAATTGAATTTCCGCTTGGGGATTAATAACCCTGCTGAAAAAAAACAGCTTAGACCAGCTAAGGCTGGTCAAGCTGGTTTTAGCTAGGTTTTGGTCAGCTGGTCTTAACTGGTCTTGGCTGGTCTTGGCTGGTCTTAGCTGGTCAGGGTGGTATGAGCTGGTTAGGCTGGTCTTAGCTGGTTTTGGCTGGTCAGGCTAGTCTTAGCTGGTCAGGCTGGTCTTAGCTGATCTTAGCTGGTCAGGCTGGTTTTAGCTAGGTTTTGGTCAGCTGGTCTTAACTGGTCTTGGCTGGTCTGGGCTGGTCTTGACTGGTCTTGGCTGGTCTTAGCTGGTCTTAGCTGGTCGGGCTGGTCTTAGCTGGTAAGGCTGATCACCAATTAGGCTACTGCAATTCAAATAATCCAAGCACACCTCAACATTAGAATAATTATTTGTTTATTCATTAATAATTATTCAAGTTAAAAAAATAATTTATTAATTAATTAAGAAAAATTAACTGAAACAAAAACATAGAAAACAGGTTTTTAATGTTCCCGTTCATTCTAACACACATTCTGGAAACATTTCACACAAGCTTGAAGCTACCAGTATCTTCGTCAGCATGTTAAACTACCAGGTCTGTCATCCCCACAAAGATTCTGTCAACATTTCACACAATGACAGCTTTAAAGTACCAGGGGCCTGTATCACGAAGCGAGATCAACCTTTCCTGGGTTACCCTGACCTATCCTGGGTTGACTAACCCTAACAATGGCAATCAGGATAATTGGTATCACGACACTGGATATCAACTCAGTAACTCAACCCAGGGTTGCTTTATCAAGAGCCATAAACGCGCACACAGCGGACCAATCACAATCATGAGAGAAGCGTAGCGTCACTGAGCGTCCTCACTGTGCGTCCTCACAGAGCGCCATATGTGAGGGGGGGAAAAAAGTATTTCTCGTGAGGAACAGAGATTAATTCTACTAAAATATGAGAAGGAGAAAAGCAACATTACAGAAAAGGCCAACACTGTGGCAGCTGCAGGAGGAGGAAACATGCGTGGCAACGCATAACGGGATGAATAATGTTTAATTTTAGTTTAGATTAGTTTATTTGCACATAATGTGAAAAACAGACTATAAAATTTACAAGACTAAAAAAAGAAAAGTGCCGGAGAGGTTAGAAGCCACTAAAAGCTTATCAAAGAAATTCCCCTGTCAAAACATCAATGAAATCACATAATAGAGAAGAAAAAAATGGGTAAGGAAAGAAGAAAGAGAGGAGAAAGGGAAAAATCAAGACAACACAAGAGAGCAAATAAAATGATGTGCAGGCTAGTTAAATTACTCATCACTGGTTCAAGTAGCTACAGTACCTGTACCTGTATCTGACAGTGATCACACCCTTGAATACCATGAAATCAATGCTGCGCAGATGAATTGTGTGTATTACAATTATCGTCTAGCATCATTGCGTCTGATAAACTGGTCTTCTTTGTCATAATGTTATATATGCTACAATAAAGCTTAAAGCTGACGCCACAATTAAATCAACACCAAATTGATAGTCTGAATAAAATCATCCTGATATTGAGCTGTGTTAGAAATTAACAGCTGCGCAAAAATATACCTAGTCTCCCTCTTTAAAAAACAAAAAGGAAAATCCCTCAAACACCATGAAGTGTAGACATGATAGGCTACTTTCCACATTTCCAGCAGCAAAGCTGTCAATTAAGCCCATTATCTTTAACAGGGATCATTTCCTCCAACAAAAAAAAAATGTTAGCTCTAATTAATGGTCTTATTAAGTGTCTGCAAATTATCAGTTTCTTATAAATGTGTGGGATGAAATTTCAACTTTTTTCCACTCCTTTTTGAACAATCTTTTCATTGTCTGTTGTTGTTGCTTTCTTTTCTTCTTTAATGTTCAAAATAAACTTTCAAATCAAAATCAATCAAATGAATTAAACTTCCCGTCATGACTAGGCTGCATTTCTGTCAGCGGAGTCATTTTTTCCGAACAGCTGATTGGCCAGTGGGTGGTGCTTTTTATAGGATCAGATTCAACCCTGATCTTACCCTGGTCCGGAGCAGGATAGCCGTTCACAGTAAGTTACCATGGTGATCTACCCCGATAAGAACTGAACCGGCTTTGCGAGACCAAAAATCCAGGGTTAACCCTGAAGTTACCTCGCTAAGACAAAATCGTGCTTCGTGATACAGGCCCCTGGTCCATCAGCTTTAAACTACCAGGTCTGTCATCTCCACAAACATTACGTAAACATTTCACAAAATGACAACTTTAAACTACAGTACCAGGTCTGTCATAGCTTTAAACTACCAGGTCTGTCATCCCCAAATCACAAAAAGGTTTCACAAACAATAACATTGGGGGGAACATGATAAAAGGGTACCCTATTTTTCTCTCTATGTCCTTTTGACAGCTGAAAGAGATGAGATATAAATAAATAACTGAATATATTTATATCAGTGTGCTGAAAAAACATTTACTGAACAAAACCTGCTTTTATTTTCATTTTTAGGATGCCATCTTTACATCTGGCCAGGTACTACAGACGAAAACTAGCCTTTTGGCTAATTCTGGCATGTTTACAGTTTTATTTATTTATTTTTTTTTTTTTGGCAGCTGTAATAATCAATAGTGTCTTTAGGTTGGATTTTGTGTTTCTTTGTATTTGTCTAATATTATAATTTCCTCTTCCTTGAAAATATGCCACTCTGCTGTACAAATCCATAATCCACGTATAGTCATTAACTACAAACACCATAAAACAACACCATAAAACACACCATAAAACAAATAAATTCATGCACTAAAAATCAACCTTTTTGACCATGACGCAATGCTGATTTAACATCTTTTGCTATCTGGGAATGTTGATCTGGAAACAGTGATAATTAAGCATGCATCACTGCTACTGTTGTCATTTTGATCCTTAAAGCCAAATACCAACATTTTGGGAAATTAGCTTGTTCAAAACCTTTAAATTCGCTAGCTAGCTCATTTAACATTGAACAGCTAGTTGACTTGCTTTCTCCCTTAAAAGTGCCTAAATGCACTGATGGTATGTCAGCGTAGCTTACTCTGCAAAAGTTTTTAGACAAGCTAATTTCCCAAATGTTGGTTTTCTCCTTGCTCTTTTAGTGTTATTATTGTGTTAAATAGAAAATAAATAAATGAATAAAAAAAAAATAGAAATGCCCAGCCTGTATTTCCAAATTTACACGTGTCAGTCTGGCTCACAAAGTATCTGCTGTCAGAATGGCTGTTGTGCAAGAGACCTATAGGCTTAAATTGTTTTGGTTATCTATCTATAAAGCAAGAAGCATCTGTGTGTCTGTCTGTGGCTTGCATCTCTGTTTGTCAGATCGGCCTAAGCTTTTGGATATGGCTTGCGCATGGCACAATGGTGTGCATCCTTTATTTTGAAGTTTTTTGGTTGAAGTTTTTTGGATTATGAACACAAAGACTTTTGGGTTAATGTACCGACTTGGTGGAAATAACTTGAGTCAAGTCAAATTACAACTGGACACAGCAAAAATTGCAGACATTCTTGGTGAGCTCACCAAGAATGTCTGCAATTTTTGCTGTGTCCAGTTGTAATTTGACTTTTCCTTTGAAGGCATTGGAGTGTCTGCCAGTCACACTCAAGCCCATCCTCCCAGGTGATTTTAGTTGACCTCTCGGTAGATGCAACACAGCTCCAGCTGCCATATTTTAAACACCACTTTGGCCACAGAAAAAATACACTAATGGGCGGGGGTCAGCTCAGGAGTACCGCTTCTAGTGTACATGGAATTGATTTATTATCACATTTTACAGATTGTCCCTACAATGTGTGGTCAACTATAAATACAAACATTGACAATCTGGTAGCTGACAATATGATAATCTACCAAACTATTGTTTTCATTTGACAATCGCAGCAGTCTGGTTGGTGCAGATCAGCCAGCTAAGCTACTTACTCAATCCAACTGGAAAGACTGTGGCACATGTAATGAAGGAACATTGACAGCATTGCTATTGGAAATAGTGTTAGCCAGGGGGGATTGTTGGCAAGCTCAGGGGAGGTTGCTCTTGCTGGTTGAGCCGTGGGGAAAAGATTTTCAGGACTCTTCGGTCATGAGGCACTACCACCAGCCCTAATTCATGAGGGATTCATCAGGTGGGTGGTAGATAGTGTTTTTTCGGATTTAGATGAATTTACAGCAGGACCCTACCTTCCTAGCGTAACATGGCTGGTTGACGAGTCTGGTCCAGCTTTGCTAGCCTGTTAAACCATCTTATTCCATCAACCATTTTACACCATCTTAAACCATCAACGCGCCTTTTCAACCAGCTTAAACCATCAGCCAGCTAAGGCCATCTAAAACCATCAACCAGCCCACTGAACCAGCTAAGACCACCTAAAACCATCAACTAGCCTACTGAACCAGCTAAGACCATCTAAAACCATCAACCAGCCTATTGAACTGGCTTAGACCAGCTAAAACCATCAACCAGCCTATTGAACCAGCTAAGACCATCTAAAATCATCAACCAGCCTATTGAACCAGCATAGACCATCTAAAACCATCAACCAGCCTATTGAACCAGCTAAGACCATCTAAAACCATCTAAAACTATCAACCATCCTAAGCTGGTCTAAGCTGGTTTTATCAGCAGGGAAAGTATATATATATATATATATATATGTATATATAAAGATAAAATAGGAAAATCCTGTCTCCCTCTTTTATTTTCAGCGTTTCAGGCAAAAAAGTTCCGCCATTGTTATTTGTTCTTCGTGTCTCACTAGAGCTACATATTGGGTAGTGACAGCAACACTGCCCCTCCAGTTTCCAGTGGTACTGCTCCGTTTGGCCCATATCTGTAACTGTGCATTCACACCAAAAGCGTCATGAGCGCAAGCGGTCGCTCAGGTCGCTGGCATCGCGCTGCCTGGCAGCTCTGGCAGGGCTTGCAGAAGGCTGCCAAGAGGCGGGGTTTTCAAGCTGCGCTGCAGAAGATCTCTTTCTTTCTTTCTTTCACTGTCCCACCTTGAGAATATTCACGGTCTGCAATTGGCTGCTGCTCGCTGCTGCTTCGGCGGCGGCACTGCTCATTTACATTAAGTTGAGCTCCTCTCAACTTCTTCTTGACGCTCCGATCGCTGGCATCGCGCTGCTCGCGGTCGCTCGCTGCTGCCGACGCTCCAGACGCCCTTTGTAGCAAGCGTACATTGAAAATGAATGGCTGCAGGCCGCGTATGACGCTCATGTCGCTTTTGGTGTGAATGCACAGTAAGCTTTATGGAAATGTGCAGAAATACAGACGAAGTGAACGTGGAGCACGAACAGAAGGCTCCGTCCATATACGGATCCGCATTTAACGTTGAGCATAAATGGGGTTAGGGTTAGCCTTAAGCCCTGTGATTAGCTATTATGGCAAGGTTTAACTATACAGACCAGATCAGATTGCTCTTTTCAACCCCATACCAAGCAGGGATCAGACAGTTACTCAGATGGTTAAACTGTCTCTGTTTGGGGGATGGTATTTTGGGTTGAGAGCCTTTGTCATCTCACTACAGAGAAGATGCAATGGGAATGAATGAAACAGGGAACAACTCTGTACTGGTTAAAATGATGCAACTTTGACAATTCTAATTTTCATTTAAGCCATACCAGACAATATGCAGCAAATTAACCTACCGAAATACAGAGGCATCCACCATGGCAAAAGGGTGCAAACCTTTCACCACAAATATATAAATATATGATAAAAGGGGTGGCTAAAGGTGCGTGAGAGGTACCTGCAGCAAACTCTGAGCCAGCTTCTGAGCAAGCCAGACTCTGGCAGTCCTCATCATCTAAATGTAATTGTGGAGATGGACATTATTCATACTATATCGTGAAAGCAGGTTGACACAGGAAATGGTGCTAGCATTAACACAGGACAGGACCTGGAGGAGTTTGACGGTACCTATGGCATTTACAGAGGATGTCGTGTTGCTAGCTCCGCTCTGAGAGTCAGCACTGTTGAGCAGAGTATCAAATACAACACACTGATGCAAATTAATTGAATGCTGTGTGCCTAAATGTTTTAGCATGTTGGAGGTATTTCCCCCCTTTGTTGTTATAAAAGCATTGCAGGTGTTACAAATTGCCTGAGTATAGTTTTTAGTGAAGCATTACCATACTTTAGCACACTTTCGCCTCGTCGCCATGTGGGATACACAATTGGAATCAGTAAGCGGAATTGTTAGGCAAGCAGACTAACAATATCGAGGAACTGGACCACTGGGAACTGGTTCTCTACAAGAACTTTTCCCATCCCTACATAATATTCCTGACATCACAATTTGAAGTTTGGGTTTTATCAGTCACGGTAAATCAGTCCTGCTGTCCTCCTGTCCCTCTCTCAACCAGGGGCTGTTTGTCTCAGCCAGCATCTAAGTTTAAAAGTATCTCCTCAATTTCACAACAGGTGTCATACCAAGTTAGTCTACATACAGACAGCTGTCATATAGCTTATTAGTGACAATTCACGATCAGCTGACCTAGTGTGCTGTCTAAATCAGTGTGTAAGACATAACCATACCCATTCACAGTCAACATCTAAAACGCTAAACAGTGTTGTGCCCTCCCTCTAAAATCAGCAGACCAAATATACGTATTCAAACACATGTAGAAACAAACACACACACAAATACTTCCTCAGCTCTATAACGCAGACTAACTACAATATTTAGTAACAATATAGTGAAAGGGGCGGCATGGTGGTGTGGTGGTTAGCACTGTCGCTAACCATCCACTGTGTGGGAGCCCTTCTGTGCGGAGTTTGCACATTCTCCCCGTTTCAGTGTGGGTTCTCACCGGGCACTCCAGCTTCCTACCACAGTCCAAAGACATGCAGTTTGGGGACTAGGTTGATTGATAACTCTAAATTGTTCGTAGGTGTGAATGTGAGCGTGAATGGTTGTTTGTCTCTATGTGTCAGCCCTGCAATAGTCTGGCGACCTGTCCAGGGTGTACCCTACCTCTCGCCCGATGTCAGCTGGGATAGGCTCCAGCCCCCCCGCGACCCCCAAATGGATGAAGCGGTTAGAAGATGAATGAATGAATTAATATAGTGAAAGGCCTCCATGTAACAGCTCTCCAAGTAGTAAAAACTAGGGATGTCCCAATCCAGCTTTTTCACTTCCGATCTGATACCGATATTACAGCCTTGAGTTCTGGCCGATACTGATACCAATCCGATCCAAGCTCGTATTATACATATTCACTTAATTTGTTGTCAGTCATATTAGAAAAGATTTGATCAAGCGATACTACTCTAACAAGAACAACTACTTAATCGGGTTAGCATTAAATAAAAATATAGCTGGTTTGCTTTGGCTGCTTTGGCCCCTTAATAAATATAAAATAAATCAACACAAGAAATGTTTAAAATGACTAACATTGAAATTAAAATAGCAGCAACACTCCACACACTTGTGCTTTGGCCCCCTAATAAATAAAAAATAGATTAACACCATAAGACATTGTTGACATTTAACAAACAATGCCAGCCTGGTGATGCTGTTTCCTGAGTGTCTGCATGCTGGCTTGGTGGATTGATAGTAAGTGCTGGAGCATCACTGGAATGGACTACTTGAATCACGGAGCACTGGGCTTGCTGGATAACCTGGATCGGAGTCCATGGTTCATTTTTCCATGCAGTCCGATGCGATGCCCATGCACGTTTTTTGCTGATATTGGCGGCCGATACCGACTCGAATATCGGATCGGGACATCCCTAGTAAAAAAAAATAAAACGTGTGATGAAAGCCAATTCACAATCAAACTCTGAGTACAGCCACACATTTTGACAAATAAATGCAGGTCTGATTGCTGCCTGTCGGCTAGTCGCTCAGGCATCACAGATAGACATATTGCAACTTTTGACAATATGGACATGCTGCACAATATTAGCTCTGTTAGACTCTCCACAATTTTTAAATTCATCTTACTGAGACTAGCAGTGTAACGTACTGTATGCCATGTAACAAAAGCATTTCAAAACAATAGCTTTGGTTAGTCAGTTAGTCGAGGCCTATAGCTGTAACGCTGTGCAAAACACAAAGGAAAAGGGAGAAATCTTAATAGGTCCTCCTCAAAAGCCGATTCACAATAGAACTCCAAGAGCAGCCACACATTAACAAACTTAAATCACCGGGCATACGTGGCAGACACACTCTCAGTGAGGAAAAGCCCACTCCCAGGGACACAGCAAGACACCACCAGGTCACCAGCACCACCACCATCGGCCTTCAGCAACTGAAAAGGGGGGAAGATGAAACAAATTAGTGGGGTTGCACACACACACACACACACACGCACACACGCACACGCACACACACACACACACACACACACACACACACACACACAAGAAAACTCAGAGTCTAAGAAAACGATAAGTAATGGGCAGGTCTAAGACTTAAACAAACAATATATCAACTAATAATTGCCCCATTATACCAAAAGAAAAGAAAGCTCAAGAAAGCAAAACTGAAACAATTACCTAATTTACAAAACAAATCTTAACTGAATTAACAAAATAGAATTACATAAACAAATAAATCCAGGTTTAACCCAAACAAAATATACGACTGAACTCCTACATGTTATTCCACGAAATAATAAGAACCCACACTTTAACACACTCGGTGTCTGTCCCCCGACCACCTAAATTATTTAAATCTAAAGTCAAAGAGGAGTTGTGCATGACAACCAAATAAAAATTAAAACCTCTTCTGTGACAGAAAGACAAAACAGAAGAATTAAATGTGCTGTTCAAAATCAGGTCTCTATCATCTAAAGCAGTGTTAGTAAACAAATTAATATCAGATAATCATATTGATTTACTCAGCCTCACTGAAACCTGGCTGTGTCAAGATGAATATGTCTAAATCTCAATGAATCCACTCCTCCCAGTCATAATAATACCACATTACACGATGCAGCGGCTGAGGAGAAGGAGTTGCAGTCATTTTTAACTCTAGTCTATTAATCAGCCCTAAAACTAAACTAGATTATAATTTATTTGAAAGCCTTGTCTTTGGTCTCTTACATCTGAACTGGAAAACCTCACAGCCACTTTTATTTGTTATAGTGTACCGTGCTTCTGGTCCGTATTCTGAATTTGTTTCTGAATTCTCAGAGTTTTTATCCAGTTTAGTTCTTAAATCAGATAAAGTTATTATTGTAGGTGATTTTAAGATTCATGTTGACGTTGATAATGACTCCCTTGCTACTGCATTTATCACATTATTAGACTCCAATGGCTTATGTCAGGGTTAAGTCATAAACCCACACACTGTTTTAACCACACCCTTTATCTAGTTCTGACATATGGAATTGAAATTGATAATCTAATAGACTTTCCACAGAATCCCTCTCTATCAGATCATTATTTAATAACGTTTGATTTCTTTCTACTCGATTACATGCCACTCAGCAACAGTTACTATACTAGGTGTTTATCGGATAGTGCCGTCACAAAATTTAAGGACATGATTCCATCAACGTCAAACTTAATTCCATGTCCTTCAGTAACAGAGGTTTCCCGTACAGACTTTAAAACTCTCCTGAATTGATTATCTTGTTGACAGCGCTGCAGGCTCGCTGTGAACAACACTCGACACTGTAGCACCTCTTAAAAAGAAGTTAACAAAACAAAAAAAGTTCGCTTCTTGGTACAACTCTCAAGACCGAAAATTAAAACAAATATCGCGAAAATTTGAAAGGAACTGGCAATTATCCGAACTGGAAGAATCTTGTTTAGTCTGGGAAGACAGTCTTAGAATGTATAAGAGGGGCCTCTGCAATGCCAGAGCAAACTATTACTCATCATTATTAGAAGAAAACAAGAATAACCCCAAGTTTCTTTTCAGCACTGTAGCAGGCTGACTGAGAATCACAGCTCTATTGAGCCTTGTATTCCTTTAGCCCTTAGGAGTGATGATTTTATGAGCTTTTTTAATGACAAAATTCTAACTATTAGAGGCAAAATTCATGACCTCCTGCCCTCAAATGGAACCAATCTGCCCTCAAACACAGCAGCAAGACCTAATATATATCCAGATAGCTTCTCCCCGATTTCTCTTCAACAACTGACCGCAATGATTTCTTCATCCCAAGTAGGCTACTTAAGGAAATCTTACCTTTAGTTAACACTCATATATATTTATATATTAGACATGATCAATATATCTCTATTAATGTGCCACAGTCCTTTAAGGTAGCTACATCATCGAAAAGATCCATCTTCCAGGACGGACAGGCATGCAATCGATGTCATACGGAACAGATCAACATACTAAATTTACAGTATTCCATATGACAAAATGAGACATAAAGAGAGACACAGAGACAGAGAAAGATGCAGGACAGTTATGACAGTAGCTTATTATGGCTATTGTGGTACAATATTTTGTAAATATATGCTAATGATAGTATAATAATAATCATATGTGTATAATAACAACAGTAGAAGTATGACTAATAGTAACGGAAGCAGGAGGAGGCATCAGGCAGGACCAAGGCAGCAGCACAACCATGTCACACCAACCAGGCACAGCTGCGATACGAGTTAACCTTCCAGACAGTGGACCACAAAGGCTCCAGAGAAGAAGCCGACTTAGTGACATGCAGTAGGGTTGAGTTAGTGAGATGCAGTAACAGGACATGAATGTTAGCAAAGGAGAGAGAGAGGGAGAAAAGGTGTTTGGTGCATTGTAGGAAGTGTATTATAAGAGGTCCCCCGGCAGACTAGGCCCTTGTCAGCCTAACTAGGGGCTGGTCCAAAATAAGCCTAAGCCAGCCCTAACTATAAGCTTTATCAAAAAGGAAAGTCTTGAGTCTCGTCTTAAATGTGGAGATGGTGTCTGCCTCCCAGGCTGATACAAGATGATTTCACAAAAGAGGAGCTTGATAGCTGAAGGTTCTGGCTCCTGTTGTACTTTTGGAGACTTTAGGGACCACGAGTAACCCTGCATTCTCAGAGCGCAGTGTTCTGGTAGGATAGTCAGGCACTATGAGCTCTCTAAGATATGACAGAGCCTGACCATTTAGAGCTTTGTACTTGCTCCCTGTAAAATCCAGAACTGAATTTAAAATCCTTCTCCTAACTTACAGAGAGGTCAGTACAGGTGCCACCGATTAGCTGGAGAGTTTTCAAAGACTTATTAGAGCTACTTGATAATATAGGGAATTACAGTATTGCAGCCTAGAGGTAACAAAAGCATTGACAAATTTTTCTGCATCTTTTTGGGACAGGATAGGCCTAATTTTTGGAATGTTACGCAGATGAAAAAACACAGTCCGGAGAGGATTTTAAATGGGAGTTAACCAACAATTTGGGCAACCCAATACTAGAAGACGAGTGCTCATTCTTTGTCAAAATTATTTGTCGAAACATTTTAAAATCATGTGTTTAACAGGGAATTATTCAAAATTTTCCCAGGGGAGAAACCGGACCGGAACCCCAGGTAAAAAGTTGTTCCCACTTCAGGGCTAAAGCCCCGGATGTTTACAACTCCTAGCAACACCCCTGACTGTGTTAGAGCTGTGACTGATCCGTGACAGGTCCCTGTTGTCACCTAGCCAGGCGCTTAGCTCTAATAGCTCTCATGCTTCATCATGTCACCAAACACATCTTTCTTGTTGGGGGGAGGTAGGTTGGATCCAGTTTTGCCACAAACCCCCTAAATCCTTTGTCCTACACCATGCTGAATGGCTGTGTCTTTGACAATCATTGACACCAAGGCCTCATCCAGCTCCTTCATTGGCAGAAAAAAAAAATGTATTTATTTTTTAAATATAGTATTAGTTCTGTCAGTTTCATTATTATAGTTGATTAGGAAATACGTCAGGAGTGGAAAAGTATGTTCCTTCAGTGGGTATTTTTTGAATTACTCAGCCACATTCCCCTCATTATTTTCATGCAAAGCACAAAAATGCCTTTGCTTAGATGAGGTGTTTTGTTATACCCCAATTCTTTCACGCACAACAAACACTTCACCTAGGAAAAGACAGTGAAAAAATATAGTACACTGCATACCAAACATAAAGCACATGTAACAATGTAAATGAATGTGTACTTACTTTATTGGGAGGGATCAGATCAAAACTTTCTCTTTCTCACAGGCTCTATCACAAATAAGAGGCAGTATAAAAAAAAATGCACCTCTATGTCACACACAAACCAACAAATTGCCAACACTAACCCACGAAGTGTGAGCGGATCCACTGTGGTTTATATATATGTTCATAAATCACACCAATACTCGAACCACCTCCTGAACCAGTGAGGTTTCCAACGTCATCAATGACATCACTGGCCCTAAAAGACACAAGTGTCAATACGCGCTTCACTAAACACTTCCAGGATTTCTCGACATGCGCCAAAGCATCGGCACGGTACGACCCATCACTACCTGTCTTAAAGAACCAGAAAGTTGTTTATTTTATGATATATTCATTAGATAACTAGGCCAGCAGCCACCGAGTTTCACCCAGGAGGCCAGTGTTTGCTTCTCAGGAGATTGTAAAGCCAAACACTGTTCTTTTTCTCTAAACCCATCCATCGGTGTATGTTTGCAAAACATAACCACTTGTTGGTTGTTGAAAGAATAAATGTCAATTTGTGGTGTTGTACCAATGTAATGTGTTTATTTTGAACTGAATACATTTCCTGTGAACACGGAAATGTATTTTTTAAAAAGGCAATGCACGTAACAGCCTGAAGTTGACAGTGTCCCAGAATGTCAACAACCAACGCACTCATGGCTCGACATGAAAAGTTTTCTGACCAAACATTGATATGTGACGAGGTCGGAGAGAGAATGCACAACAAGACAACTTTTAGAAACTTTGAAAAAATAAAATGGCTCTTCACTATGACAGCTGTGAGAGTAAAAAAAAAAATCATAACTTTTTGTCAACTCTGTAATCAGTCAACTCCACCAGATCTTACATCTAACACCCATTATGTATGCTATTCAAGAAAAAAATGAAATCACTGGGAGGTTGATCCATTACAGGGTTTAACAGTCGAGACCAAAATCTTTTAAAATAGATTTTCAGGCCTGATTAAGGAGTAACAATTCCCCCATCCCAACCCCTGCTCCAGATATTTATTTTTCTCCCAATTCTCAAGAATGAGTGAAAAATAAGATGTATGTCTTTGAATTATGGTAACCTTAAAAGTAGTTAGGTCTATGTATTGTTACTTGAGAACAATAATCAAATGGATGTCAGTGACATATTTAAAGATGAGTCAGGCACCCCTGACTGGTAGCTGAGATGTGTTCATGCAGTCTACAAGCTAAATAAAGTAAGGGTTACTTCTGAGTTTGTTTAGAAAATATTTATTTCATGAAATGTACACTGTACAAAGGCACTGAAGCATTTGAGATTCATTGAGATCCCACCATTAACAATCATATTTTTGGAACATTTCCTCTGTTATGTCTAAATTCTACATGATTTTAAACAACATAGATAACACAGTGATTCTCTTCATGGCATCAGCCTTTAAAGAGATGGCCCTCCAAATACAAACACACATTTACTACAACACCTCTTCCTTACTTCCTTGCTTTCTTTGTCAAATCTAGAGACATTCAATACTGTACAAATTGAAGTTAATACATTGATTTTTGCTTTGAATAATGATTAAGGCAATGATTACAAAAAGACATTGTAAATCAATCAGCAGTCAGTATAATTCTATCAGTCAATACTAAGCCATATGTCATTTCATGCAGATGAGCTCATTTTGACAGTAACAGTGTAATCCTTCAATTGTGTTGTGAGTCCACAAACATCAGTAAAGGATATCATTGATCAGTAACATGAATGCCCCTTTTTACAGATGACAGTGAAGTCATTGCATTATGTTGCTTTCTGATTGGTACTTGTTCTTTCAACACTTTCAATATACCTACCCTACCTACTAATTCCAAACAATGCATTTTGCCCATGGTATTTACTTATTGATTATCAATCTGATGTTTCCTGCCATCACCTGCACCAAGGTATAAGGGGTCCATGTCATTGGTCCAACAGCCCATTGGTCCGACATCCCATTAGTCCAATAGTCCGTGGTGCTGAAAGGCTCCCGGCGGGCGTATTTCTACCTTGATGGTGCGCTGCGACTGGCTCTGGGTCAGCTGGGAAAGGCTTGAGGTGAAGCAGGCTCACAGCTTAAGTGTTTGCCACTTTCTTTTTCATTTTAACCCACACCATGATCTTTTCCTAACCCTAACCAAGTGGTTTTTGTGCCTAAACCTAACCAGACCTTAACCACAGGGCATCATGATGATTTCGGAACAGACTTCGGAACAATGGGTTTAATATGGTCGGAACAATGGGATGTTGGACCAATGGGCTGTCGGACCAATGGGCAGTTCCCGGTATAAGGACTGAGCGCTGTGACTGGGGCATGTGGTTTTGAATGAGTTCATCCGCCTTTGTAATGTATTGTTGATCTACACCAATTTAATTATCAAATGCTATAAAATTCACAACAGGTTTAAGGACCATAAGTGTGTTTTTATACATCCAGTACAAATCAATTATAATTTATATTTCCACTGGGCATATTCCAAAGAATTATTTTGGGTTTTAATATGTGAATGTCCATCTGTTGGTTTGTGGGGTCGACCATTTTTGTCCACAGTGGGATACCTCAACAACTGTCAGGTGTGGATTTCCATGAAATTTTGTGCAAATATTCAGCAGGTAGTGAAGAGTCAGATTTTCAAAGCTTTTTTATTTATTTTTTATTTTTTTGCTGAAATCAGCTACCTGTTGTTGCTGTAAACCAAGCGGTTGAGAGCGAAGAGATTTAACCAAACACCAAATGTGCCATAAGACTAAAACAATGAGCTGAAAACAAAGGAAATACTGATCACTGAGGGTCCATCACAATGAACGGCCACTTTCACATTACACCTGCTCATTTGATTCAGTGTTAATGATAGAATATTGATTACCGAAAGTGGAACTGAATTTGAAATGGACTGTGTCACCACAAATATAGCTTGACTGTATTCAATCCAGTCACAAAACCTTACATGGAAAGTAATACAATGCAAAGGAATTTTCATTAAATTTAAAAGCAAACTGTGCTTTATTACAGTTTGGGTTTTATTTTTGTAGCCCTGGTCATCAGTTCTATCAGGTATGACAATGTTGCACTCAGCATCGTAACTGCTCAGATCTCAGAATGCAGGGACATTGCTAAAATTAGATCCAATCTTCAAAAAAAACAACTCACAAGCAGTGAGATGATCAGCTCAATACCCAATGCAAACAGCTGTAGTAAGTACAGCAGTTCAAAGCTGAAGGAGGAAGTAGGTCTCTAAACTCTAATGAATGTTTACAGCAGTCACTAATTTTACCATGCCAATAACAAATAACAGGTTAAAGCTGAGGCAGACCACAGCAGCACCTATGTCTCATATACATTTTTAATTTCAAATGCTTAGATATAAATTCAGATTTACCAAATTAAATCAAGTACCACCTGACAAAAATATCTACTTCTCTGTTACCCACCCTAGTTATCCCTTAGAAACTCTCATCTGTCCCTATGAGACCTGCCCTTCAGAATTCTTACTCCATCCTGTCGTTGCCATCACCATTGATCTGCACCACACAGTCCTTGTTAAAAGGCTCTTTTGAGTGAGCCGTGTCAAAGTGCTGGGTGCTCACCATGTACCTCCCCTGAGCATCCAAACCCAAGGCAGGTACAAAGCGACGCTCAAACTGGATTTCTTGGCGCAGGTAGGAGGTCCTCTTCTGGCAGGAGTCACCAGTTCCCTCCTGCAAGGCTGACAGGAAGACCACCAACTCAAAGTGATTGGAGGTGCCCTCACACAGGGCAGGATAGAGGGGGCTCTGGCGGTCCAAGGGGTGGTAAAAGGTGAGTGGAAAGATGAAGAATGGACAGGGCTGCTGGCCTAAATGATCCAAGTGAAAGTCCAGAGAGGTCTGGTGCAGAGCCTGACCTTCATGCTCCTCATAGAGCACGGCACTCATTTTTACATCCACCAGAGGTCGCTGCAGTAGGTTGGTGGCCCGTAGCATGAGGCACATCTGGCCCTGGTTTTGGCCCACCACCGCCTGGGGGCTGAACTGGATGGCTCCTGCTCGCTTCTGGGGACGCGCAATCTTGGCTACAAATGCACCTAAAGGTTAAAACAAAATTATATGATGAGGAGATGTTTTGGCCTCATGTCTAAGTAGCAACAAAATAATTCAGGCTGTAACAATAGCAGCAGGGGTAATACCACAAAATGTTCTGGATGCTCAAAATGAATAGGCACCAAACAAGAAGTGCGGTTGAAAATGTGTTTCTGTCTTTATTTTTAGATATGTCTTTGTCTTTGATTTGGTGTCTGCCTTGCGTCCCCACCCACATGTTCCTGTAGGTCCACATCGCTTGGTCTTTGGCTGGCTTATGGATGCCATTAAGGTAAAATTGTGACTCACTAATGGGGCCAAAGTTAAATTAGAGTGGAGCCCTCCTTTTTGCCAGCCTTTAGGTTTGGCCACTTAGCACAGATATGAACATTTTTGCCTTTAGATTTTCAATTAATTTCAAGCATACTGAACCCAAACAGACCTATATACATTTTGTTTTGTTCAATTTTAGAGTCTTAAATATCTTGGGATTTTTAAAAACAGGGAGATCTACATTGCCTGTTAAAAATATTCAGAAACTGACCTAGTGTGGGGGAAAAAAAAACTTAAGGTGCTTTGCATACCAGACATTTCTCCATTAATTAACATCCATGTACACTGCCAGATCACATTTCTCTCCTCTGTACTGACTGCAACAGAGCTAGCATACTTTCAGAAAAGGCTTAGAAGGAGCACAATACAAATCTGAATCAAGTTCGAAAAACAATAGCTGAGGCAAACATGAGCACAACTGGAGCTACTGTGGTCACCTTTCCATTCCATTTCTTTCAAGTCATTTTTGTGAAAGTGTTTTATATTGATTATTTATTTATTTATTGATGTTGGGAGCAGGACAACTGACATGGTCAAACCACCAGCAGCACTATGTTTAATGGGTAACTCATTCTACCTCCTGAAGTACAGCTCAGTATGGCTACATGTGATCTACCTGTAAATGCTAATGTTATTTTCTTTAGCCTGTTTATTGGTCTCCAACTGGGCAACTGCTCTAAAAAAATATATACAATTTGACTTTTCCAATGTGGTTTATGATGTATTAGTTAAATTTTAGGCTGTGAAGACTGTGTATGTTTTTCATGTGTTAGTTACCACTTTTACTAAACCTGCTTTGCCCTACATTGAATAATTGTTTTCATACATTCTTTCTAAATTCCTATTTTTTTTTCTTGTAAATTTTACAGCTCACTGGTACAGTACTTTGGCCCAGTCATTAAAAACACATTGCACATTGGTCTGAGGATGAATTCTTGGTCCACTGGTGGTCTCGCTTGGCTCTATTTCGGCTGACAGAAAATCTGTGTTGAGTATATTAATTCGCATGTGAAAGGTGAAAGACAAATTGATGGATAAATTGTTCAATAGTAACACCAATTCATGCCATGCCTTCATGCATGCCATGGAAAATCTTTGATTCTGATGCAGTGGTGGAGGAAGTATTCAGACCATTTATTCAGCAAAAGTGCCAATATCACAAAGTAAAATACTTAATTACAATTAAATACCTGCATTCAAAATTAAGAAAGTAAAGCTACAGAGGTATATATGCATATATTTAATGGGTAACGCTTTAGGTTACAGCCCGCAATTTACACCATAACTATCAGGTAGTTACGGTGTAATCTGTTGTACTAATGGTGTACCAATGTAGTACTTACCAATACATATATGTAGGTACAGGGGAACAAGATGTTAAGTTATGGAATAAGGGGCTAACAATTCTTGAATTTACAGAGAATTTATATTATAGTTTTTTTTAACTACTGGGTACCTATTCTATTATAACAGGGTATGTGCGACCTGCTGATCAATAATATGGACGTTTGGGGGGAATTTACAGAGAACTTATACAGTAGGTATTTTTTATTACAGGGTAGTTATTCTATTATTACAGGGTACAGTATGACAATAAAATTGAAAAATCGATGAGATGGAGGGAAGACTTCTGCAGCAAGTAATAAATCAGATGTGATTTTATTTCAGAATGACCTAATTACAAACAAACACATTGTTCCTTTATATTTTCAGCGGATAGCCCATACAACTACAGGGTACATCTGTGTGTTCACTTCGGAACAAAGGTCCAGGTGAAAGTATGTTGTCATGGATACTGTTGGCGTCTGAAGACCATCTCAGCTGTCGCTCACCTCACCAGCATTACGTTGCTTGACTTTTTTTTGGTGTAAACACAATTTTCACAATTTTGAAGTCATTAAAATGTTGAAGGTCTTCTCCCTGGCAATTGTGTTTGTCTGGCATTATGGCTCCTCAACATGCAAGCTCACCTTTTTCCAGCTCTGTGCTTGCTCTCCTTTTATCCCAGGAAATATATACAAATAGAGCAAGATAAAACACAACACATATTCTTGATATGCTTTACTGACAGCTTACTGTGCGGTTAATTTACAGTTTGTTCTTCCATGTTTTGAGGCACATAAAATCAAAACAAACATCTCACATTGTTCTCTGTATTTACAGAACAAGTGATATATGCAGTGGTAGTTTTCCTCTTGTTACATTTAGTTACAGGGTAAGTACAGGGTATGTGGGCTGTACTCTAAAGCGCTAAAATAGTTCCCCATACTTACATTTAGTTACAGGGTAAGTACAGGGTATGTGGGCTGTATTCTAAAGCACCAATAGTTCCCCAGTAGTAACATTTATTTACAGAGTAAGTACAGGGTATGCGGGCAGTATTCTAAAGCACTAAAATAGTTCCCCCGTAGTAACATTTAGTTACAGGGTAAGTACAGGGTATGCGGGCTGTATTCTAAAGCACTAAAATAGTTCCCTGTAGTTACATTTAGTTACAGGGTAAGTACAGGGTATGCGGGCTGTATTCTAAAGCACTAAAATAGTTCCCTGTAGTTACATTTAGTTACCGGGTAAGTACAGGCTATGCGGGCTATTATACTAATTGTCAATTGTACATTATATATCATATAAAAAACAAAATATTACATCCTTAACTTAGAGCCTTTACTTAACATACTTCTTATTTCAAAATAAGTAAACTGACAGTATTTGATTCTTTCTTTCATAGTTTTTCTTGCATTGCTTCATTTTGTCCTTCTTTTTTATCTTCCTTTCCACTCCTGATGAAGATGACAGGGTTGAGGTTGAGATGAGGGGAAAGTAGCTGGTGCACCTTGGCCATATGTTGAACCTATAGAGAAAAACTGTTAGTTTCAGTCTCTTAACCATAACCGTTAATAATTGGCAAACTTTCTGGGGAAAACCTGGTCTCATTAGGAGAGATGGCATTCATCCTACTTTGGATGAAGTTGCTCTCATTTCTAGGAACCTGGCAAATTTTATTAGTAATTCAAATCCCTGACAACCCAGAGTTGAGATCAGGACTCAGAGTCGCAGTCCTGTACGCTTCTCTGAGGTTCTAGTGCAATTACCCACCCATAGTTTTCATAGTTTTATACAAACGGTGTCTGTCCCCCGACTACGGTGGCCAGGAGGTGCAAACCAACTTTACAAAATGTGAAACACTTTTACAAAGCTTGAGACAAATTTACATTTTGGAAAACATTTTTACATATCATAAAACAAAATTACATTACCATAACACATTTACAAGTCCCGAAACAAACTTACATTTCAGAAAACAAATTAACAAGACGCGAAACACTTTTACAAGCGCCAAGACAAATTAACAAGCGGCGAAACAAATTTACAAATACAATCTACCGGAAAGGGAACGTCCCAAATCCGGGGTTGACCTGGAAGTGATAACGGGAGCGGGTCAATTTGAGTTGTTGATGTCAATGGACGGAGATGGACAGCGACCGAGTCATGTTTTGCCTGTTTTGTGGCAAACACATGAGCTGATTAACACAGTTTTGTTTTTCGTGTGGTCGGTCGTTAGAGTTTTTAAATGGCGCCGACCAGGCTGAAGGACAGGGGACATCTCAACAGCCGGAAAACCCTAAACAAAGTAAGTGCAGCATAACGCTAGCTATCTTAAGTCTGTGAATGAAAGTGAATAGTGCTATTGGTTAGCGGCTGCTAAGTTTCTATTTTGAAACAGAACTTTGTTTATTTCAGCAGAAAAACCTTGCCCATCTTACAAACAGTTCCTGGAGTACAGAAGCTCAAAGTCAAAAGAGCGTCAGTCTCGACTATCTGACTCGAGATGACTCAGAAGTGTATCAGTATCATAGTTGATTCATCGTACAGATTAAAGTAAATTGATATATATATATATATATATATGTCTTTGACGCAGGCATCTGAGTGTATAGACATATTCGACTCACTGTGAAACTGGTAGCACAAATTAGACCATGGAGGGACACCACATTCTGCATAATTTATGGGAAACACTGATGTATGTATATGTATGCATGTATAATCTTTTATTTTACCTGTGCATAATACATGAAATTAATCATATCTGTGTTATTTTGCTAGATAAATATTGGATTGATGGTGCCAGATGGAACTGATGAAACTGCTTTAAAACCTCTAAGAGGGAAAACACTCTCGTTATTTGTGGACCCAGAGGTAGCAGCATCTGATGTACTGAAACAAGCTGTCCAGAAAATGAGACAATTTAACAAGGACATGCAAGAAGGTCCGTATGTCCTTTTGTATCCAGACTGCTCAGAGGTGGTCCATGTGCCTGGGTCAGAAAAGCCATTCAAATTGGCAGAGTATAAAAAGGAACTAGGAAAGCCATATTCCAGGATTACCTTTTTCATTTGCCTAGAAACACACTTTAAAGGAGGTTAGTGGATCTCATGATTCAATATTTTTTTTACATATTTTAGATACTTTACTGTAGGATACATGTACAGTATCTACATAATCTGTTGAATTTTTTGTTTTTACAGCAGTGGATGATACCTCAGACTCTGATTCTGAAATTGTCATTGCATTCAGCAACAATTCAGCCTGGACAGGTAATAAGGCAGACTACAGCAGCCTGATGTTTCTTACTTTCAATATTGTTGTTTTGACATTTTAATTTCTTTTTCAGATAGTAATATCTGATACTGATGATATGGATCCACCTGAAACAAATCCAGACAAGACTTCTTGCTACAGGTAAGAAAAAAAAATCAGTGACTCACATAATTTTAATATAACTCATGGGGAAGAAATTTGTTAGTAAGATGTTTTGACATGGAAATTGTTCCCAACAGTAAATACACAGACCTGTATGCACCAGGTGTGGAGGAGGAGCTGGTTGCAGTCAATGTGGAGAATTTCCAACACACGGCAGTGTAAAATTAGCTTTTGACTATGGCATTCTAGTGTTTTCATTGTGCAATATTTCTGGCATTTAAATAATTTTTGTAAAAGTGGCAAATTGTGCACTGTCTGGAATATCTATTAATTAGATCACTTTTGTCATTACAGGGAGGAGATGAACATTACACTACCTGACATTGTTGCAAACTTGTCACTTCCTATTGATCACAAAAGAGTCAGCAGGTTCAACATCTCAAGAGCTAATGTTTGGGATGGAGCAGTCAGAGGTTTCAAGCGTACAACATATTCTGAAACCTGTGACATGCTGGTCAGATTTACTGATGATGCTGGAGTTCCTGAGGGGGGAATTGACACAGGTGGTCCAAGACGAGAGTTTTTAACTTTGCTAATGAAACACTTGAAAGACCGGCCCATTTTTAATGGACCAGAAGGACATCGGTTCTTGGTCTACAATGCAAATGGTATGCATAGGGTTAGATGTGTACTATACTAATGGTTGGTTAATGATCATTAAACATATATTTCCCATGGCATATGCTTTTTCTGCAATATCTTAAAGTATATAATGTATTGTATGTTTTAATTTTGCAATATGAATTCATTCAAAGCTGTTAGGGAGGATGAATACTACCTGGCAGGAAAGATGATCACAGCGTCAGTTGTACATGGAGGTACAGGACCCCATTTCCTGTCTGTTGATTTGAACGAAGGCTGGCCGACAAGATAATGTGCAAGATCTTCTGTTAATTTAATAACTGATGAAGAAATAGGGAAAGCTTTGCAAGAGGTGAGAATAGCATAAGACTACAGTGTGGTAGGGCAGAGTTTTACATCCTGCAGTGTTTTAAGATAATGTTTAATTCCAATATTGCATACACAGAATTGGCTTCATTTATTAGTTTTTCATAGGGTAAGGTTACACCATGCTATGTATGTCACTGAATAAAAAATAGGCAAGGATATACAGTATATACAGTTATTTACTGGAGTGTTTATGATTGAGAATGCTGCTTCATTGGATGCTCTACAGGAATGCATCACGAGACAGCACAATGTTACAGACAGCAGGTTGTCTGAGACATGTGTCTGCTGTGGAAGAAAAGAAAGAAATCGTGGCAGACTACCTGCGATGGTATATTATAGACTGCAACTCATCTGTAATTGACAGGTAACATATTTATAATGATGTGATTTTCTTCTTTTTATATGTATTTATGTAATAATCTTTTGTTTGAAATGCGTCATGGCATGTACATCTGTATCAATTAGTCACTGTGACAAAATTTGTGCCTTAGTGTGTTAAAACCAATAACCTTTGTGATGTATGTCTGTCCACTCCCTGGCTTGTGCCAATCTATAAGTACCCATGCCACCCTACCCTCTGTGTCAGTCCTCTGTGTGATTGTGTAGTTTTTAACACTTACCATAGCCATGTGCAAGGCAAAAGAATTTAAAAGAGTGATGTTCAACACACAACCATTTTCCCCAAACATACATTTGTTTAGGCGGATTGTAATTGTAGGGAAGAGAATATTTAATAATTTTCTTTAGATAATTTAAATGCAGTTGGCACTACACAGCAGTGGAACAGTGTTTGTGTTCACTTTGTAGATTTAAAGATGGTCTTTCAGCCCTTCAGTTTTTGACTGCACTACAGCAACACCCTACTTTGCTGGCCCCTGTCCTGTGCCACTCTGAAAAGCAACTCACTGGCTTTGAACTTGAGAGACTCTTCAAACCTGACCTCAGTCCTTCAGGGAGTAACAGGAGACTAAGAAAGTCAAGCCTTGGCCTACTGGGCAGACTATCTCCTTGATTGTGAAGGTTGTAAGTTTTTTTTGTAACTAGTTGGAAAACCACATTACCATGGTGTATCTAAACATTTTTTGCAGAAGGTCAGGCTGCTGTGTCTGTGGAGGATGTTTTGATGTTTGCAACTGGGCTGACATCACTTCCCCCATCTGGCTTGGAACCATTGCCACGGATAGAGTTCCTGGATGATTCTCCATTCCCAATGGCAAATACGTGTTCAAACTTGTTGAAATTACCACTCCTAGACTCATACAGTGTGTTTAAGTCACACATGCACTTTGGAATTCAAAATAGTCCAGGATTTGGCTGTTTCTAAGCCATATGACTAGAGCCCGGACTTTAAAAATGTGGTTTGTTCTTTGTTGTTAAAGGTGCACCTAAAGGTGCAGTTGCTGTTGTTAAAGGGGTTTTTATCATGTAAAGATACGCAAGATATTTTTTTGTCAGTTTTCTCAGCATTTTGACAGTTATTTTAGCTCCAAACTGTGTTAGCTCAAACTGTGGTCTGTTTATGAATCTCTGTTTTAGATAAAATAAGGCAAACAAGTATTTCAAGAGATTCTGTTTTCTATAATACAAAAATGTAATGTAATAAATAAACATTACTCATTACATTACTTTATTTTTTATTCATTTATTTCCCAATTTAAATTAATGAAGCTGTGGGTGACAGATTCAGACACTATGTTCTACCATTACAATAAACCTCCCTTTTTGATCAATTTCAATTCATAGCTGAGCAATTTCTTTTAGTTTCAGATACAGTTCAGTTGCAGACTGCCAGCACTCTGGCTTCTGTAATCCACAGTCTCTGGAGCCAAACCTATGTTAAACAGAAAACATAATTGCATTTATTTAAAGTAAAAATAAATACAAATATTTATCTGTTACCAATGTATTACCTGTGAGATAAGTAGTAGAGTTCATTGGGCACTCCTCCTGGACATGATGCTGTTCTGGAGGGGCGAATCCTGTGACTGTTCCACAGTCTCACACACTCATCCAAGTCCTTCTGAATAACGTTACCAAAGCAGTATCTCAACAGACACTGATGTTCGTGACTCCCGTTGAAGTAACCGGCATCTCTAAGGTCTGCAAATAGCTCCATCCAGAACTGACACCTATAGAAATTGATATAATAATTTTATTAACAATAATAATAATAATAATAATAATAATGATAATAATAATAATAATAATAATAATAATAATAAATTATAATTTCGAAGCATATATGCATGTTTGAAGAATGAAATCAAAGGTTATATATAATTAAATGACTTTATGAAGGCCCTTACCTTCCCTTTCTGAATATGGACCACCAGGACTCAATCCTCTGGTTGTTCGTGGATGAGCCATACATGTGGCTGGATGCTCCAGAGTAGTAGTCATTGTGGTGGTGGCGTAGGGTGCACTGAATTGCAGCCATGGTCCCATTCTCATGGGGATGACACCGAGGTGTCGCACACATGACAGGAAATAGTGAGCGATCACTGATGGGTCATTATTTGTTGGTCCACATGCAAGCCACAGTACTTTACATGAAAATCCATCGATGCACCCTGAAAGGGCCAAACCGAATGGCTTGAGTTTATCATAACCATCCGCGTGCCACATATAGTTCGGTCCTATGGAGTGGTAGGTTCTTCTTATAAACCCTCTGCGTGCTCTCCTCTTGCACCCTCGAGGATTAAGGTCCCGAAGCAAATTCATCACATGATCCCTCTTCACTCGCAGATTGTACTTTTGTTTGAGTACCTGCCACATAATGCGGTAGCCAAACAGCTGTCCAGGTCCACGAAGTTCCAATCGGATGGCCCTAAGTATCGCATTTGTAGAGGAGTAATCCTTTCTGCAATATAACCCGACTTCATTCAGTTTACTTTTCAGTGACCTCAAGCTGATGTGTACACCGCGTAAACATGACATCATGTCCACCATTACAGTGTACAAGTGGCCCTCATTAAAATACTGTATGCACTGCTGTAACATATCTGGTCTGCCGGTCTGGTCCATGCCCCTTAAGCATTGTAGAGACTGACCACATGAAAAACAAAACCGCGTTAATCGGCTCATATGTTGTCCAAAAAATGGGCAAAACATGACTCGGTCACTGTCCATCTCCGTGCATTGACATCAACAACTCGAATTGACCCGCTCCCGTTATCACTTCCAGGTCAACCCCGGATTTGGGACGTTCCCTTTCCGGTAGATTGTATTTGTAAATTTGTTTCGCCTCTTGTTAATTTGTCTCAGCGCTTGTAAAAGTGTTTCGCCTCTTGTTAATTTGTTTTCTGAAATGTTAGTTTGTTTCGGGACTTGTAAATGTGTTATGGTAATGTAATTTTGTTTTATGATATGTAAAAATGTTTTCCAAAATGTAAATTTGTCTCAAGCTTTGTAAAAGTGTTTCACATTTTATAAAGTTGGTTTGCACCTCCCAGCGACCGTACCCGACCACCTAAATTATCTAAATCTAAAATTAAACAAAGAGGAGTTGTGCATAACAACCTCATAAAAATTAAAACCTCTTCTGTGACAGAAAGACAAAACAGGAGAATCAAATGCGGACTGTTACATATCAGGTCTCTATCATCTAAAGCAGTGTTAGTAAACAAATTAATTTCAGATAATTATATTGATTTACTCAGTCTCACCAAAACCTGGCTGTGTCAAGAGGGATATGTCAGTCTAAATGAATCCACTCCTCCCGGTCATAATAATACCTACATTCCTCGAGGCAGCGGCCGAGGAGGGGGAGTTGCAGCCATTTTTAACTCTCAGCCCTAAACCTCTCTAGCAATAAGCCATGAAACCAGAAGCATGAGTGACTTTCCCTTTTATGTTATTTTAATGACAAAACCTAAATGCAGCATAGGACATGTCTGATATGCTGCTAATAGGCAGCAAAGCAATAATAAGTGTATATAAGTTCAAAGGAGGAAAGTTTAACCAGCGCAGTAACAACACTAAAGTTAGCCTCTGATTTGTAGCTTCTGATTTTTTCATGAGCAAAATAAAGGTTTCAAAATTCTTAAACTGAGTTTAGCAGCATTAAGACCTTTGCTACGATGCCTAACAGTAACACTTTAATATGTGTAAGTGGTGCAAAAATGGAGAATCCACCGCTAAATATCATTATTTATATTCCCCTAAACTTTTCCTTTCATCCTGAATCGGATGCGACGAGTCACAAGCTAACATCAGCGCTGTAGTGCACGACAGGACAGTAATGTTAGCAGATTAGCTTACTGAAAGTTGCTATGTGAATAAAATCACCTGAACACGTTTCTGCATCTGTAAGACCCACATGCATTATATTCCATTGCATTGAATGTAATGGCACTTTAAATTCTACCAGAGCAATCATAAGTGTCAGGTTGTAAAAGCTGCAGGGTAATTTTAACGCTTTGCTCTTTTAGCTGGACCCACAGTGTTAGCTTGGATGTGAACGTCCCTTAGCTAGTAAATGATTAGCGAGCTAACACTCCAACAACACCTTTCATTTGTTCAGTTAACGCTACATTTGACATGAGCCACAAACCAGACTGTTTTGTGCCAACAATATATGCAAGTTATTACCCACCGTATGTTTGCTGGAAAGTAGGTTAACAACAGTGCCATCATCTCTCTGGTTAGCACGAAACAAATTAGGTACGATGCCTCATCTCTCCAGTGTACGCCAAAGTGTGGGCGAGTGGAGAGCTTCTTCTATTTCCTTATACACAGCATCTCGTCCTCGTCTGGCCTGGGAACGCCCTGGGGTCCCCCAGGAGGAGCTGGAAAGTGTTGCCAGGGGGGAGGGCTGTCTGGGGTGTTTTGCTTGGCCTGCTGCCCCCACGACCCGGCCTCGGATAAGCGAATAAAGATGGATGGATGGATGGATGGATGGACAACACTGTCGCCCCCTGCTGTCAATTGATATTAATGAAGCCTACCCATTCAAATCGCACTGAACTTTGGTGACGCTGATGTGAAAGGTAATAGGTCACATGTTTAATTAAAAAACAACAACATATTACTACATCCATGAGTACTCGTGCCTTATTGCTTTTTATCGTTTTTCCTAACCAAATCTGTGTCACTTATTTTTTTTTAATGCTTTATTTTATTGTCATCATGTCATTTCATACATTTAATCCATGTACTGATGACAAAACATTTTTGACATACACAAATAACGTGTGTAGGTGTGTCACCCAGTGATACATCGTACAATAAATTATACAATAAATTAAAATAAATAATGACAATATTTGCAGTACAGATTTAAATTATATAATTTTGTAATAATTCCGAATTAATAGAAAAACATCCTTTTTTGGTGATTTACTAAGAGTGCTTGCGCAAATGACAAACGGTGTTGGAGACACCCTATTTAAATGAGGGTTTTGCGTGTTTTATGGTGTGCTGCATGGTGAGTTTGGAGAGAAAGCGCAAAGTGAAATTCGACCCTATGGAATTAGAGGTGCTCGGAGATGAGGCCAATAAACACTTAAATGAGCTACAGGAAAGAAACCTGACTTTCTCACAAAGGAACCCTATATCACTAGGATCACCAGGATTACAGCGCCCCTCCAAGTGCCTCTGCGGCCAGACTGTCATATGTAACTTCACTGTTAATGCTGCCCATGTGAAGAAGCACACAAAAATGCATTTTTGAGTAATTTCTGAGAAGTTATGATAAAATTAAAAAAAAACTATAGAATAGGACTTCCAACTGTCTCATGTCAATTAACACTATTTGTCAACTTTTTATAATGCCTTTTTTTTTTTTTTTTTTTTTTTTTTTTGCTGCTGCGCTGCTGCTGCTGCACCGTGTTGCCAGTTATAAGTGGCTTTGCTAAAAACACACACACTCACACACACACACACATTGAACTCGCGATTTAATGAATGAAAGAACATTGGAAGCGGTTCAGCCGCAGTCCCGCCGGCTGGCATGGTCACTGTTGAGATTACATTTGTTTTTTATTATTAACAAAATTAATGACCGTATGAATGGTTTTGTTTTCAAATAAATATTTGGAAATGAAAATGTATGCTTTGGTGTACTTTTGCAGAGTTTTGCAATGCCCTCTTAGTTTAAGTTTTGTGTAGCATTGTAAATCTGCAAAAACAACAAAAATAATGGTCTAACCGACCAGTATTTTTGTGATGAATTGTCTGCCGATGGCAAGCAGAGTCATGAAGTCATAAACGAGTGTCCAGTAATGTAAAGCTGGTGAGGTGAGCGACAGCTCAGACGGTCTTCAGACACCAACAGTATCATACTGTCACCTGGACCTTTAAGTAAGCGCACAGATGTAACCTGTAGTTGTAAAGGCTACCCGCTGAAAATATAAAGAAACAATGTAGATTGACTGTTTGTTTGTAATTAGGTCATTTTGAAATAAAATCACATCTAATTTATTACTTGCTGCAGAAGTCTTCCTTCCATCTTCCCTCCGATTTTTCAGTTTTATTGTCATACTGTACCCTGTAATACACTATTGTATAAATTCTCTGTAAATTCACGAATTGGTAGCCCTTTATTCCATAACTTAACATCTTGTCCCCCTGTATACAGGGGGATACATATACAATACATATATGTAAGTACCTACATATATGTATTGGTACGTACTACACTGGTACACCATTAGTACATCATTATCTTAGCATAAAGATTGGAAATGCAGGGTTCCCAGCCAACGTAACTTTCATATATCTGCATGGGAACTTCAAAAACAAAGCCAGCAGTCACTGTGGGTCAAAATGCCATAACAGGCTTTCACAACCACAGATCATCGCAGTGGGCTCCAATCTGGAGCCCTGCGAGTAAGTATACAGTATAACAGCTACGAGCTATTAGCTCTTGCTAACAGCTGTCCGGCTGCATTCACTGTCTCCTTCACATAGATCTGTGTACTGACAGTTCTTTTCTCTCTCCAAAGCATGTCTGCACTCACCCCACCGGAGCCCGAGCTGTCCAGTTTAAGATCCAAACTACACTCCATCGAGAGCTTCCTGAATGATGTCCTCCAGCGACAAGCTCTGCTCCTCTCCCGGCTGGACGCGCTGCAGCTGGATGCCCCCTGCAGCTCCGAGTGTCCGGCTGATGTCCCCGGCTCTTCTCCATCCTGGGCGTCCGCTGTATGAAGGGGAGACAGGTCTCTCTCCCACTGTTTGTCCCAGAGGAGGATGACGACCCCATCCCGTTATCCAACTTCTTCAGTCCCCTTATGCACCGGAGCAACCAGCCCTGCTCCCCTCCCAAAGCAGGAAATGTCATATTCCTGCGAACAGAAGCTCCTCACCCGGCAGCAGTTCCTCCAGATTTTGGGCTGCCCTGCCAACCGGTAAGTGGCCCCCAAGTGGCCTCACCTCTGGCTTCAATCTCCTCCAGCCCTCTCTGTCCTGCCGCTGGTGCAGCTAGCACGGCTAGCGCTAGCGCTAGCACCCTGGTTTTTCCACCTCCAGAACATATTCTTTTGGGTGACTCAATGGTCAGGTCTGTTGCTTTTCCAGAGGCCATGTCATATTCTTACTCTGGTGTTAAAATCCTCAACCTGCTCAAATACACCCCAACTATTGTCGAGCATCACCTGTCTGCCCATATGATTGTCGTGCACTGTGGTGTGAATGACCTCAGGTGCAGACAATCAACAAAGCTCAGGGCCGACTACGAGCTCCTGGTGGAGACAATCGAAAGCCTAGGAAAAATTTGCATATTTTCTAGTTTAATCCCCACTCTCAGACGGGGCTCTGAGATGTTTAGCCGTCTCTACAGTGCTGATCAGTGGTTGAGCAGTTTTGCACAGCATGTGGTTATGGCTATATTAACCACTTTGACTCATTTTGGAGAAAGCCTGATCTGTACAAAAATGATAATCTTCATCTTAGCAATAAGGGAATTAAAGTCCTGGCTTCCAACCTTTCCAGCCATTTATCTAGTCTTACTGACTGACTTTATGCCTCCATTTATGTAGCTGCAGAAAAAGAATCTGGACCGCCTGCTCATATTTCCCCTACCCCACTAACTGCCACCCCAGCTTTCTCACCTGCCCCATATGCAGCCAGCTCTCCATTCTTGGAAGACCAGGCAGCAATTGTTCTTCCTATTTCCCTATCCCTGTTATTGCCCACTATAGAGCATATGGACAGCTAGTTTCTGCTGGCAGGTGCCACCGGAGAGCAAACATCTGTCACCTCCGTCCTCTGCGTCGTGCCCCTGCTGGTGCGGCTCCTGGTGAGTCTTCTGTCAGGATGGCTCTCCTTAATGCCCGCTCCATTTCAAATAAAACTTTTCTCCATAAGGATTTATTTATTAGGGAGAATGTGGATTTTCTGTTTGTCACCGAAACTTGGCAGCGTAATTTGGATTTTTCATTCATCAATGAACTCTGTCCTGCAGACTGCAGCTCTGTCACCACGCCGAGGCCGTCAGGCTGTGGTGGAGGCCTTGCAGTGATTCATAGAAATTGCTTTGACTGCCGCTTAGTCAGCACTGAGTCTTTCCCCTCTTTTGAACTTAACATGACAAAAATTGGTCAGTTGAAGCCTTTTTATTGTATTTTAATTTATAGACCTCCTGGCCCAGCTGGTCCTTTCTTTCTCATTTTACTGAGTTTTTGTCTTCAGTTATAAAGTTGGACAAAGTTTTAATTCTTGGTGAGTTTAACCTCCACGTTGATAATGCAACCTCTAAGGCTGCATCCGATTTTCTTAGAATCACTGAGTTTTTCAACTTTACTCAACATGTTTCTGGGCCCCCACACAATGCTGGACATACACTTGATTTAGTTCTTTCACGTGGTATAATGGTTGATGATGTTTGCCTGGAGGATTTCCTTATTAGTGATCATAAGTGTATTCTTTTTAATGCTTCCTGTAATGTGGAGCTGCTGCCTCAAAAACATATGTCCTCTAGGTGCATCATAAACGTGACCACAGCTGAAAATTTTATTACATCGTTTAACTCAGATGTGCTATCTAATTTTAATGATGTGGAGACCCTTGTCCAGTCTTTTAATAAACAGTGTTCTTCTGTTTTGGATATCGTGGCTCCTTTTAAATCCAGACTTATACCATCTGTCAATTCCTCACCTTGGATCAATGAGTCAATCCACAGCTTTAGGCGAAAATGTAGAAAACTAGAGCGTTTGGAAATGGAAATCTACTAAGCTGGAGGTCCATCAGCTGCACCTTAAAGAGCTTTTAAACTGTTTAAACAATGTAATAAGGGATGCTAGGACTGCTTATTTTGCCAACCTCATCTCTGCTAACAAAGGAAATTCAAAAGTTTTATTCAGGACCATTAACACCATTGTCTCTCCTACTGCTCCACAAGTGCCTGTCTTCTTTGATACTGATTGCAATAACTTTTTAAACTATTTTGTGAATAAAGTCTGTGATATCAGAGCAAATATCCTCCCATCTTCAAACCATCATAACTTCAGTGTTCCCTGCTCCACTAATCTGAGCTCCTTTTCTCCTGTTTCCTTACAGGACATCACTAAGTTTGTGCACAAAATTAAGCCTTCTTCTGGCCCCTGGACATTCTTCCTTCATCCTTGTTTTTAATTGTTTTTAATTCAATTGGCTCCACTATTTTAGATATTATTAATCCCTCTCTTTTAACTGGCTCTGTCTCGAGCCATTTTAAATATGCTATAGTTCAACCTTTGCTGAAAAAAACAAATTTAGATCGCACCCTCCTGATTAATTACAGGCCTATTTCCAAACTGCCTTTTGTGTCCAAACTGCTTGAAAAAATTGTTGCAGAGCAGCTTACAGCTGTATTAGAAACTCACAGCTTGTATGATTGCTGTCAATCAGGTTTCCATAAATTGCATTCTACAGAAACAGCCCTGCTTAAAGTTACTAATGAAATTATGATGGCAGCTGATGGTGGGAAATGCTCTGTACTGGTGCTACTGGATCTTAGCTCTGCTTCTGATACGGTTGACCATGGCATTCTTTTAAACAGGTTAAACCAGTTAGTGGGTATTTCTGGGTCTGCTCTAGATTGGTTTTCCTCATATCTCACTGATAGGAGTTTTTCAGTCGCTGCTGGCCAATTTATGTAGGACGCAGCGCCGTTGTCATGCTGTGTTCTGCAGGGTTCTGTTCTGGGTCCCATGTTATTTTCCCTGTATATGCTGCCTCTTGGACAGATTATTAGTCAGTCCAGCCAATTGCCTATTTTAAATGATTGTTTGGATGCTATTAAAAGCTGGATGTCTGACAACTACCTCCAATTAAATTTTAAAAAGGCAGAATCACTTATAATTACCCTGGAACACTGCATTCCTGTCATCAAGCATTCTTTGGGGCCTCTAAGTGCTCGTGCTCAGCGTACTGTCAGAAATCTAGGTGTCATTCTTGACCACTCCTTGTCCCTATTTGGTTTTTAATATCATTTCCCTTTTTTCATAGGGAAGGGGAACTTGATTCTTTATCAATTGACAGCTTAAAGCCTCTGGAAACTCAAATCCACAATAGCCTTCTAACTATGTAATTTAGGGTCTTATGTACATAATATTAAACATGTAAAACAATTAGAAATCAGTTTGCATCCAAATTCAAAATACTTGTCTTTTAAGTTTTTGTACATTCTTGAAATTGGGTTTGATTTGGCCGTGGTTATCTTTGAGATTTATTACGCAATAAATTCCAAACCATCATCCATCAGTTGTCTCATCCCGCCCCCCAGTGGGCAGCGCAACAAATGCGATTAGCTACCCAGAGCTCAGGACAGCAGTGTTACTTAAAATTATTTTATTGTTTAGTGGAGCCTGAGAAACAGCTTTCTAGTCTGATGTTTAGAAAATACAGATCGTAAACTGGCTGAACCGCTCGGCTTGGACACAGCGGAGGCTCTGCCGCCGGCGGGCTCCCAGTAGCACTCGAATCAAGTTAGACCGGCTCCAGAGCCCGGACAATCCGAGCCTTTGCAGCTCGTGGAGCTGCAGGAAGAGGTGGCTTGTTAGTGGCCGGGCTTGCCCCCCGGGCCCGGTGCCGGTGTCGGCTCGCGGGGGGGGACGTAATGTGCACCCTTCCTCACCCCTAACCCCAGCCCAAAGCAGTTAGCTTTGCTACGCATAAACATATCCCCAGTTGTGGAGGTGATGCTGCGGCAAACAACACAATTTTAGCCGGAGGGGAACATTATTCGAGGCGGGCAAATACTTCTACACAATGCCAGAGAGACTGCCGGCCGGCACCGGTCTCTCCCGCTTTGAGGGTCGATGTGTGTGTCAGAGTAAAGATATATTTAATCTGTTAAGACTGGATTTGTTTGAATGAAAAAGGCTATTATCAGAAAAACAGAACAGATTTATGCTTTCAATGAAAACGTATCTCAATGAAGAAAGGCAAAGCGCCAGCCTCCCGCTGTCATTCATCTCAGCTAATGGCCGGGCTCCACCGGGCACATCTGCAGCGCGAGTCCCGTAGCAGCTCGCTCTCCTGTTAATCCATTACAGCGGCTCCACCAGCGATGGGAGCGGCGCGACAAGTCTCTATTTTACGCGTTCCCTTCTATTGTTTATCCGTGACAGACATGTCTGTGGCGGACATTTGAAAGCGAGTAGATGACAAACAGCACAGTAAACTTGTAGATAACTCAAATATATATAATAACTTAGGTGGAAAATGGTAAACAATCCTGCTGGCTTCTCTACGTGTTGCTTCCGTAAGCAGTCAGTGGAGCCCAAATGAATACGCTGCGATGCTACGCTGTATGTTTTGCAGCCGGTGGAGCCCGGCCGTAACATTGCATGTAAAAGTTATGCTAACTATTCCACTTAGTAACATTAATATGAATCACAAAACATTTTGAAACTTACCATTCAGTGACCACCTGAAAGGAATCATTGTCAGCTGGCAGGGCTTTTGCTTAGTCCTTTGAATCATTAGAGGGCTCAAACATATATGGCTGGATTAAATTTGTGGCAGCCATTGCTGAGCCATGGAGATGTCAATCAAGACGAGGGAGCTGTCAATCACAGCGTTATCTACCACGCCCACTCTGTCCTGGCAAGTGGTCTAAACAGCAAAATGAGCGGTTTTTAAACCAGGTTTTCTAATAGTTATGAATGGTTCTTTTCACTCAGACTTTTGTGGATGATTAATGAGATACTCGACTTTGATATAATGTCTGCATTTTTACTATTTCAAGCTGTGTTTCCAAAGGCTTTAAGGCTGCCTCATTATTATTCCCCAGACAACCATAACATGTTTTTTCTTACATTTTTCGAATTATTATTATTTCATTAGTTTTGTCCTCCTTTGAGTCACTTATATTTTCCTGGTGGAGATTTTTTCTTTTTTGTTTACACAGGCCTTTATTCCTTTCTTTGAGTGGGGTTAAGCCGGCCCCTTCTTATCAAATTTGCAGCTATTAAATGAGAGAATCCCTATTTTTATACTGTACATGTTATTTGAATTCTTTTTGGTATTTTACTTGTATATTGTATGAGTGCCATTGTGATCATCAGCTGTGTCTGCTTGTTTGTCTTCATCTTTTTGACCACACCTATGGGTGGATCCCCAGAGTGTATATGATGAACACCTGCACACACTTGTCTAATCACTGACCTGATGAAGAGCCCGTTTGGGCTTGAAATGTTGGCTTTATCTATTATGTAATCTTTAATTATTATGTAGTCACTTAATAAAAGAATTCCTCTACCTGCATCTACCTACCTTCTACCTGCCTACTTCTATTTTACAGACTCAGCACCTATGTATGAGATGTGCGTGTGCTTTCCTTCTTTTCTGTCTTTGTTGGAAGTGCCAACAACTCACAGGCGTATGAAATATGGCAAAGGGCCAAACTCCATACTGCTTTTTTGTTAAGAGGTCACAAGCTACAAACCACCTGTTTAATCTAAACAATGTGGTGTGTTTTTTATCTAAAATCTTAATCTGTAAAATAACTAGTAACTCCATCTATCAGATACACGTAGTGCAGTAAACAGTACATTTTTCCTCAAAAATGTAGTGAAGTACAAATATATGGTAACAGAAAATGGATATACTTCAGTGAAGTATCTTGAATTTGTACCTAAGTGTTGACAGAGGGTGTGCATTATCAGATTATTGCACAGTTCTGACATAGTGCCCTCATTACCATGGCTGCAGCCAGGATTGAAAAGACAATGACATCATCAGAGAGGTTTCATGATAGTTAAAAAAGGGATGCTCTGCCACACTGCTCAAAAGCAGTTAAAACCTTTGGAACAATGAAGTATATTTAGCTTCATAGTGGCTCTTTGGCTCCAGGTCAAGATATAGCTAGGTGTTTAGGAGATAATTGGTTAGGATTAAGATAAGGGGCTTGTTTGAACACAAGTATCACAGCATTTGACCGATTGGGGTGTGGGCTGAGATTGATGGAAGGGGAAACACAAATTTATGATGAATCAGACTTTGACTCAACACTCAAACACCTGCTGTTGTGAATACATAAATGTAAAGTCCTTGAATATATAAACCCCCCCACTTTTTCCACATCTAATGTCCAAAAAAATCATATTATAAGCTTCAATCTTAAGCTCCAGTTTGGCTCTTAGTATGTCCATTAAACTTGAAACTGTGAGAGTTCATGTTTTTGGAGAGAGGGCTTTAGGAATAGGAAAGTTGTACCTGTGATGAATGCTTCCAGCATAAGCCCCAGCAGCATCTGCACAGCCAGCAGTGCTATGGCACTGGGACAGTCTCCACTGGGGAACATGGTGCCGTAGCCAATGGTCAGCTGTGTCTCCAGGGAAAAGGAAAAAGCAGCAGTGAAGCTGGTTATGTGCTTTACACAAACCACATGCCCCTGTGGGGGGGCATCATGATCCTGCACCACCAGGTCTCCATTGAAGTGGGCCAGCAAGTACCACAGGCAGGCAAACAGCAACCAGTGGGCCAGGAAAGAGGTGCAGAAGGCCAGCAGGACCCATCTCCAGCGCAGACCCACCAACAGTCCCCACAAATCCTGCAGGGCCAGCAACCAAGCTCTGCCCAAGGCCTTGCGCTGCAAGCCTGAAGAGCACAGAGGTGGACGAAGGGCACAGTGTCCATCTTTGGTGACTAGGCGTTGCCGGGGTGGAGAAGATATGAGGGGCGAGGAAGAAACCTTGCCACCCAAAATGCTGCTGTTGGATGTGGTTGTCATGTTTGCACGTGGATCTCAAGCAGGGTAAGTCAGGACAATTCTGAAATGAAATGATAAAAGACACTCTATCAGTTAATATCAATATATATAAATCGTCTCCGTGTCCAAGGATGGCATGGCAGTGCAGTGATTAGCATTGTTGCTTCACAGCAAAACGGATCCCGGTTCAAACCTGGGGTGGGGGATTCGCACCCCTGGGGTGGGGGAGCCCCTCGGCATGGAGTTTGCATGTTCTCCCTGGGTCAGTGTGGGTTTTCTCCGGGTACTCCAGCTTCCTCCCACAGTCCAAAGACATGCAAGATAGGTTAATTGGTGACTCTAGGTAGGCGTGAATGTGTGCATAAATGGTTGTCTGTGTCTATGTGTCAGCCCTGTGATAGTCTGGTGACCTGTCCAGGGTGTGCCCCATCTCTCACCCATTGTCAGCTGGGATAGGCTCCAGCCCCCAGTGACCCCTAACAGGACAAGCGGTTACAGAAAATGAATGAATGAATGAATCTCTTTGTCACAAAAGGCAGGGGACTCTTGCCTGGCAATGTTAAAGGTAAAACTTCAAACAACTGTCAGAGGCAACAAGCTATCAGATTGACATGTTGTATCTTGTCAGCCAAGTTCAACACAGTAGTGAGCTAAGAGCTTAAACCTGGTAACGGGGACAGAGCTTTTTAGATGATATGAACAACTGCAGTCAATGGCTAAAGAAATAGCTCCAGTGTTTCCTGAAGAAGCTATAATGACTCGGTTTTTTGTATGTGCCACTACCCATGTAAATCCACTATGTGCATGTCAGCCTTTGTTATCTAACTTTGGTCCAGACTACAGTGTCTCAACAGCTGATGGATTGATGCCATTAGTTTGTGTACAGACATTAATGGACCCCACTGGGGCCCAGGGAGGTGGAGCATTTGGCTACTCCAGTGGAGGATAAAATGAAAGCTATCAAGTAGAGTTGTACCGATACCGATACCTGCAATACTGCCTAAAATGCGGCATCGGGCATCAGTGAGTACAGCCTATGACCAATCCGATACCACGTAATGCCACATGTCATTACGTATACGTATGCTATTGTTTGAACATTGCCATCGCGATGTGCACATGTGCAATAGTCACATCGCAGGATATGCAATGTTTTCTCTTTTTTAGAGCATGTTAACTTTTGTTTTGCCTCAGAAAAGCAGTTCTGAAGCTCCGCTTACCTCTCTCTCTCTCTCTGTTGCTCTCTCTCTGACAACAGCAGCCCCTCCCCCTCTAATGCACAAGCTGCAGTCACCACTGAAAATGAGCAACATGCAAGAGGGAGAAATGGTAAAGGAGGATTTATGCTAAGGTGACCAGATTTCTGAGATGAAAATCAGGGACATTTTCAGTGCGGCAGTGAAAAATCATTAAATATTATCATTATGAAATAAAAAACTGGGACAAGTACTTTTTCATGTATTTTGACCAGCTTTTATTACAAAAAAGGTTGCAATCAAACAAATGAGTGACTTCACCAACCCTCCATCCACCGAGAAAGACAAAAATATCTTAATCTTATTAGCTTGAGTTAGGATGGATTTTTTTGGTCAAAGGTTTCAACTCATACCTGAATACTGAACTGATATTTATGACACTAAAGGTGGCAATCAAAAGAAGGGATGACATCACTGTGATCCCCTCATTCATCCACCTCCGTAGCCTCTGCCTCAGGAGCCTGGGTAGAATAAGAGCAGAGGAGAACATGAGAAAAACTGCAATTACAGAGCCAATAGTAAGTGAATAGTTTCTTAAAGAAATAACATCAGTTTTGGTATACTTATATAATAGAGTCATTGTGCTCTTTTTTATATGCTCTATGTAACTGCCTCTGTTTGAAATGTGCTACATCAGAGGTTCCTAAACCTTTCAGACCATGTATCACTATGTACCAAATCAAATTTCCAAAGTACAACTTTCTCCTGCAGATATGATTTTTTCATATAATAAAAATAACTGTATCCCCCATGCAAGGATCAGCAAGGCTAAACAACATCATCAAAATGTTTTATTTACATTACAGCTTCACCAATGACAGATATAAAAACAGTGACATAATGTTAACGTTCACTGACTTTTATAACATTTAGTTAGGTTTTCAGTTCAGATTAAATAGATGCACTGCATACTACAATCATACTTAGCTTACTTTACCTCACTTCACACACACACACACACACACACACACACACACACACACACACACACACACACAGAGTCAAGTCTAGTGCCAGCTCACACAAAATAAATAAGTTCATACACAACATACCATTTAACGCGGCCGCTGGTCTCCTCTTCTCTCCTTTTTGCCACCTCTAGATTGTTGTTGTTGATGCTGCTGCGTCTGGTCGTGCTTCCTGCTAACATCTGTACATCATACGACGTCTTCTCTGGCAATGAGGTTACGGCTTACCGTAATAACTGGTGTTTGAGTCTGCACACATTTTTTCCTCCATTCAATGTCAAAATCGGGGCCATTTTCAGGGACAGCTTTTACCAGGGACAGGTCATCCAAATTGGGGGCTGTCCCTGGAAATCGGGGACGCCTGGACCATAATTTGTGCCTGGTACACACTACACGACTTTTCTGCCCGTTCTGAAAGTCACTATGTCACATTACACAATTGTGGAGTCATAAAATCGTGCCGTGACTTGACCGACAGACATGACACACTACACGATGGTACACACCAATTATCCCCGGTTGTCTTTCACGACGTGTGTGATGTCAACAGGTTATTCTTGTCCTATTTTTATTACTTTTACTATTGTTTGAGTCACTGTGTCTGTTCATGTGCCAGCTAAAATGTTGTTGTAGTAAAGTAAAAAGCGCCAGCAGATGGCAGGAGCTACATTTGAAGTACCGTACGTAAACATAAAAGCCACTGATTTCTCCACAACAAGTTCCTACAAATGTTTCACAATAAAAGCCTATTTAAAATATGGATGGATTCTCTCAGCCGGTGTTATAAGGGGCTTTTAATTTGAAGTCCAGGAAGTGTTGAGTTTGAAATGACGGTGCAATGCATTAACTTTATCAAGGCAACAGGAGCGGATTAAAACGTAAAAATATAAAAACACAGAGGGATTAATAAATAACGTCCCTTTTATAATGTAGTCTGTTTTTTTACTCACCACAACTGCAGAAGCTACCAGCTTCATTTAAAGCTGGTAGCCTTGTATTTTTTTAAATACAAGCCCTACATTCTGCTGTAGCCTTTAAAATGTTTTTTTTTTTTTTTTTAACCAAATTGTGTGGCTGCACTTAAACCTGTGTCTTGATCTGTGTCAACACTCGATAATAATAATTAAAAAAAAGTTTTATGGCATGCATTCTACTATTACTAGTCCATACCCGGGGTTATGGCAAAATACATTGAGCATAGTTTTGGCTGATGGCATGAAGGCACATGGTACATGACGGGGCAGTGCGTGGGCACACAGGTACACACATACAGGTTTCGATCCGCAAGTGTTGGAGATAAAGGCTTCCCAGCCAAACTGTGGTCCCAGCGCGCATGTGCAGCTCGCGCTGCTAATGGTGCTCACAGTATGAATGGGTAGTGGACAAAAATGCAAATGTAAACAGTAGAAATGTTGGAAAAATGCAAAAACGGCATCATAGCTGTCTGCACATGACCCGCACATGCGCAGCTCACGCTGCTGATGGTGCTCACAGTATGAATGGGTAGTGGACAAAAACACGAATATAAACAGTAGAAATGTGGGAAAAATGCGAAAATGGCATCGTGGCTGTCTGCACATGACCAAGATGAAAGCCTATGTGCAAGTTCAGAGAAGTAGGTCAAAGCAGTGAGGAGGAAAACGGATGATGATGGACAGACGGAGGGATGGACAGACAGAGGGAGGGACAGAGGTTTCTCCATTTAATAGTAGGATGTATTTCTTTCTTAATATTTTAGAGAGTTTTAGGAGTTGAGACATACAACAATTCATATCCCATACATTTTTATTTTACGCGCTGGTATCGGCTCTGTACTCGCTATCGGCAGATACCTAAGGTTCAGGGATCGGAATCGGTATCGGGAAGGAAAAAATGGTATTGGTACATCTCTACTATCAAGGAGATTCCAAGCCAAATGAGCGTCCATGAGCTAAAGTCATTTTTGGGCACGGAGCATTATTAAAACAAGTTTTTTCCTGACTCCTCAAAGGCTTTTGCCTTACTGTATAAGCTGCTTCACAGTTCCGCTAAGTGGCACTGAAATAAGGAGGAGGAGGGACCTTTCGAGGAAGTAAAAGAACTCTTCCACACAGCGAAGCTGCTTGTTCACTTTGACCTAGAGAGGAGGATTACTCTTTCAGGTGACACCTCACCCTATGGAGTCAGGACAGTTCTCTTGCATGTAACAGAGGATGTTGCAGAGAGGCCAATTGGTTTTGCGTCATGTACCCTGGCACCAGTAGTTGGATAAGGAAGGTGAGCTGTGAAATGCTTTCATCAATACTTTTAATACTTTTTTGAACAATACTGCCACTGATGAACCTGTTTAATGAGACCAGAGGCCTGTACTACGAAGCCAGTTTAGCTTTAGCCGGGATATATTTCATTATCTGTTTTGACTAACCCTAATATTGGCTGTCTGAAAAATTGGTACTACAAAGCTGGTTATCAACTAGTTCTCTGTCAACTCTGGGTTTTCCTATCCAGCCACGAGCATGTTTATTAGGACTGATATCATCAGAACGATGAATGAAGTAGGCTACTCCATATCATATGAGATAAAACGGTGTCTGGGACTGCAAGACAGTAAAATGTCATTGGCGTGGGATGTAAATGATGGTATTTTTATAACAGCAAATGTAAAAACATTGAAAATAGATCTAAACTTGATTATGGACCCAAAGCTAGACTGTCTATAAATAGACCCAGTTGCGCAGAGTACTGCTGATCCTCTGATTTTCACTGGATCAGACAACGTGAGAGCAGACTAAGTCTGTGCAATTGTTTGAGAGAAAAAAACAGAAAGAAGAGCGGGGAGTTTGAACCGTGGCTTTGTGTGTGATCCGCTTAAATGTGGGTAGAGAGCTGGTCTATTGTTAGGCTCCTCTCAGGATTGCGAAGTCACGTTTTTGCTCTCCCTTTTCTTTTGAGAAGGAAAAGTGAGCTGAGGGTATAGCATGCGATGCGGTAGAGTTGGTCTGAGGATGCTACATAGTTGCGGGTGCAGCCAGCCTCCTCTCTCATTATAGTCCTTTTTTTCCTGTATGTAACTAAAGTAATCCATCGGGAGTGGGTACCGTGTTGGTACAGCTGGTTCGGAGAAGCGATGTGTCGCGGGCACGGCCAGCGTCCTCTTCCTGGGTTGACTTTCGTGTTACATTAAGCACGTTAACAAACTCCACAAAACACAGTGTTAGCTCTGTGCTGCACTCATAATACAAGTTTGCTGTCCGCTGTCTCTCCACCTTCATTCATTCCATTCAAGGGCTGTTGCTACCTGTGGCTACCAAAACATTGTGGGCTCTTTCTGGTCATGTGACGTGAGATCATAGCTATGGCAAGTCGGGAGGGTCCGCTGTGCTTGGGCTGTGAGGTGAAAATCCCCATAGAAGATGCACATGTTTTTTGTGTTTATTTTTTGGGGGAAGACCATGCGTGCATGCATGAATTGTTTCTGCATGACAGCAAGGCAAAGAGAGGCTCGTTGTCCGACAAGCGGTCTAGGCCAGCGGCCTCTGCAGTGGGGACGGGGGCTGGCACAGGCACTGCACATGTCCCCATTACGGTTTGCACAGCAGGGGGTGTGTGGTCTGTGACTAAGTCCCACCCAGTCAGTGCTGGCTGTTGTGGAGTTCCATCCCCCTTCCCCCATGATAGATGTGGAGGGGGATGAGGACGACAGTCTCTCCCTGCATTCCTAGGATGAGGAGCCAAGGGCCTGCCCTATCACATTTTGATGACAAGATGGGGGGGGGTTCAGCCTCCACCGCATTTCCTGGTGCCCCTCCTCTCGGATTTTGAGGAGGTGGTCAGGAAGCAGTTTAAGACACCATTGACGGTGGGTCACTGGTTTGGGCTCTGTCGGACCATGACCGCAGTGCATGCTCCAGAGAGAATCGGCTGTGGGCCGTCACCCTCTGTGGACACTGCTTTAGCAGCTCTGTTGACTCCCTCCAAATCAGTTCTCGAGAAAGGGAAAAGCCGGAGCAAGAACTGCAGTGCAATGGATGGCTTGTTTGAAAAAATGCATGGTGCTATGGCAGTTCAGGCAAAACTAGTCAACACAGCAGCCATATTGTCCCTGTACCATATTGTCCCCGTAGCAACTGTCAGAGGAGGGTGGGGGACAGCTGGTAGGTGAACTACAGAAGGTCTCCTCACTTCTCCCTAAGTTCATGAGGAAGCAAGGGGTGGCAGCTGGCAAGGCCTTGTCAGGGCTTTGGCAGGCACATCGCCATCTGTGGTTATTGCAGTCCCAGTTGCAGCCTGAAGACAAGGCATGTCTGCCCAGGCTGCCTGTGGAGTCAACAGCTATGTTTGGACCGGATGCCACAGCAATGATCCAGCAGGTGCAGGAAGCTCACTGCACTCCTAGAGAAATGTCGAACGCTTTGAGGCAGAGCACCAGCTGGCAGGAAGGGCGTCAGCTGCAACAGCTGCAGCAGCAGTAACAGCATCAGCCCCAACCTGATTTGAGGGTTAGGTTGCATGCGGCACAGTGTGTTGGAAAAGGGAACAAGGGCTGTGGTGGCAAGGCACCCCAGGGCCCGAAGTCCCGATCCTGATGCTACATCTTCCCCAGCCTGCCTGTGCCCTCAGGGGGGGCATGCTTCATGGGAAGCCCTGGGGGCAGACACCTGGGTTGTTTCAACAATGACCCAGGGATATCATCTTCAGTTTCTGAGCACCCCTCCTATGACTACGGTACCTGCATTCTCCATCATAGCAGATCACCTGCACAGAGAGGTCTTACGCTCCAAAGTGTCCACTCTTATGGCCAAGAAGGCCATCAGAGAGGTGGGGCAGGAAGACAGGCAAGTAGGGTTTTATTCCTGTTATTTTCTCATACCGAAATGCGACGGGACACTCCGGCCAATTCTGGACCTCAGGGGCCTGAACAGGTTCCTCCAGCCCCTGAAGTACAAGATGTTGACTGTGCCGCGAGTGAAACAGGCTGTCCTTATGAACAACTGGTTTGCAACAGTCAACCTCAGGACGCATATTTTCAAATCCCGATTGGGAGGGCCACGGAAGGTTTATCAGGTTTGTCTTCAACGGCCAAATCTTCTAATTCTGTGTCCTCCCCTTTGGCATCTCAGTGACACCCCGCACCTTCACCAGGTGTATGGATGCAGTCTTGGGGCCTCTGCGGCAGCAGGGTCTCAGGGTGATGAATTACCTGGACGACTGGCTCATATGCGGTCAGACAGAGCAGCAGTGTCGTTGTCATGTGCAAATGTTGTTGCAGCACATCCAGGACCTGGGGTTACAAATCAACTACAGAAAGTGCAATCTGCAGTCAGCTCAGACCACCCAGATGCTAGGTATGTGGCTGGATGCCAGGACTGGGTTGGTGAGGTTGACACAGGACAGACAGGACTCCCTCAGCGATTGGAGGTTGTGTGTGGCCCTCAGGTGGTGGAAGGTTCCGGGGAACATCTCAAGGGGCAGCAGGCTGGGTCTAGTGCTGTATCGCCAGGTGGTCTCTATGGATGCATCCCTTGAGGGTTGGGGCACTCTCCATGAAGGCAGGGGCACCAGCAGGCGCTGGGGTGGGGGGGGTCCTCTGGCAGGGTCAGCATATCAGCGTCTTGGAACTAAGAGCAATCCACCTGGCCCTCTTGCATTTCCTGTCAATGCCACAGGGCTGCCATGTTCTCCTGAGAACCGACAGCACCACAGCAGCGGCATATGTCAACAGACAAGGGGGCTTGGGCTCTCCGCGTCTGTGCAGGATTGCACACAGACAGTGGACATGAACATACACACTGTTCCTGTCACTCAGGGCCATGCATGTGCCGGGAGTGGTGAATGTGGCGACAGACCTCCTCTTCAGGAGCGGGCCACATCCGGGGAACTAAAGGTTGCACCCAGCAGTGGTGGAGGAGATCTGGCACCGCTTTGGCGAGCGGGTGACACCACTCCTGGACGGGACACCATGGAAACTTCTGGTTCGCTGGGACCTGTTGAGTCAGGCACGGGGGACCCTATTTCATCCCTTCCTTTCCCTGTGTACATGAGAGTTGCTGTTGGTTTCTGCCAGACGACATGGGGGTTGTCCTGCGTCCGAATCCGGCATTCCTACCAAAAGTGCTCACTGACTTTCACTGGAATCAGTCTGTGGAGCTGCGCTCCCTTAAGCCTGATTTATGGTCCTGCGTTGAATCAATGATGGCGCTACGTCGTACGGTACGTGGCTATGCAGAAGGCTCGCTGTAGCACCGACGTAGCCTGATGTGCACCTCCCCAAAAATTTAACTACACATTGAGGCGACGCAGACCCAGCACAGACCGGCAGGGCTATGATTGGTTTGCTTCCGGTTCCGTATTTCCAGATTCCGCCATCCCCGCCATCATTAAACATCTTGTTGTTGAGCATGGATCAAGTCAAAGAGCGACTCATTGAGGAGGTTAGAAAATATGAACACCTCTACATTCTCTCCCTCTTGGTCGCCATTGTTCACTGTGACCGGAAAAGCCTGAAGCTAAACAAAGAATCAAGTAGAGACGATGATAACCACTCAGGAAAGGAACGCAGCCCCCTACCGCTCTGGTGGTTAATTGCACCGCGACGAAATGGAGTGACAGAGAAGTTTGAAGGGTTCACGACGGCGTCACAGCAACGATGTAGCGACGTCGTTGAGTCAACGCAGGACCATAAATGAGGCTTTAGGCCCTCTCAGGACACAGGCGAGGGTCAGGAGGAGTCAGTGCTATGCCTGGTTAGGGCGCTGAAGACCTATAATCAGCGTACAGCAGCATTCAGGAAGACAGATCAGCTGTTCATCTGTTTCAGGCCCCAGTCCTTGGGTGAGCCAGTATCAAAGGCTAGGCTGTCTCACTGGGTCATGGAGGCAGTTCAACGGGCATACAGAGAAGCAGACGAGCCGGTGCCAGTGGGGGTAAAAGCGCACTCCACACAGGGTGTATCAACCTCTTGGGCCTTGTGGTGGGGCGCCACCCTATCAGAGAGGTGTGTGGCCGCTATGTGGTTGACTTTGACCACATTTTATTGTTTGAATGTGGCAGCCAGCACCTCCTTTAGGGAATGTGTGCTGAGGGTCACTTCGTGATAGACAACAGATTCACTGTGCCCCTGTGCTGGTGGGCCTTAGGTCCGGCCAGGGGGGTGTCCCAAATCTTTGTCAGTGGCCGAGCAGGGTGCTGGCCATCTGAGGGGCCTCTTCCTCACACCTAGCCCTTGCGTCTTGCGGGGCTGGTTTGCTCAGGTTGCGTCTGGTGCCTGAGCATGGGGCAGTGGCATGCAGCATCTGGCATCTGGCATCCCTGGTTCTCTGAGTATAGAGAACATCTCCACATCAAGGCCGCTTGGGAACAGTTCAAATCAGAGTGAATCAGTGGTACTCTGCGCAGCTGGGTCTATTTATAGATGTCGCAGGAGAAACCACGATAGGCATGGTGTGTCTTATACATATTCTGTCAGGATGCAGTTGACATGAATAATCATATAAGTCCAGATCCTGATTGTTACGACTGCTGTCGTAATTTCTTATGCTGGTGTATATTTTCCTGCCCGTGTTCTCTGTGCTCTGTTTTTTTGTATGTAAATAGGTGTGTGCCACAGCCCAGCGGTGATTGGTGCATTGGATCTGCGCTTGTTTCTGATTGGCTGCCGGCAAGGGCGTTCGTGTTTTAAAGGGCCAAGATGGCAGTCGCTGCGAGCAAGCAGGCAGACCTCACCTTCCTCTTCTCCCAACCGGCCACACATACCTTGTGGTGTCAAATTGTAGTTGAACAGTCTTTTGATCCTGTGTATATTGCGTAGTAGGGGTGGACTGCCATTTCTGTTGAAAACCCTTTTTCTCCTGTTTATTTAGTTAGGGAGGTAAGATTTTTGTCATTTATTTCTTATTATTTGGTTAGGTTATTTACTCCCTAAATAGAATTGTTTTGTTAGTTATTTTGGCCTTAGTCCACCCTGAAGTAATTATTTCATTTTGTTATCCAAATATTGTAGAATAAACTTGTGTTCTGGATCGTTCCACACATCTTTTTTTATTGTGGCTACTTGGGACTTGGGGAAGATGGGGCCTTTCATGTTGTGTCTCAGGCACCCCTAGACTGGGCATAACACTGATGCTATAGAATATATATTATGGGATTACTGACAAGGATGTCAGTATATATCTATCTATCTATCTATCTATATATATATATAGATATATATATATATATATGTATGTATGTATGTATATACAGTACAGGCCAAAAGTTTGGACTCACCTTCTCATTCAATGCGTTTTCTTTATTTTCATGACTATTTACATTGTAGATTCTCACTGAAGGCATCAAAACTATGAATGAACACATGTGGAGTTATGTACTTAACAAAAAAAGGTGAAATAACTGAAAACATGTTTTATATTCTAGTTTCTTCAAAATAGCCACCCTTCGGTCTGATTACTGCTTTGCACACTCTTGGCATTCTCTCGATGAGCTTCAAGAGGTAGTCACCTGAAATGGTTTTCCAACAGTCTTGAAGGAGTTCCTAGAGGTGTTTAGCACTTGTTGGCCCCTTTGCCTTCACTCTGCAGTCCAGCTCACCCCAAACCATCTCGATTGGGTTCATGTCCGGTGACTGTGGAGGCCAGGTCATCTGCCGCAGCACTCCATCACTCTCCTTCTTGGTCAAATAGCCCTTACACAGCCTGGAGGTGTGTTTGGGGTCATTGTCCTGTTGAAAAATAAATGATCGTCCAACCAAACATAAACCAGATGGGATGGCATGTCGCTGCAGGATGCTGTGGTAGCCATGCTGGTTCAGTGTGCCTTCAATTTTGAAAATCCCCAACAGTGTCACCAGCAAAACACCCCCACACCATCACACCTCCTCCATGCTTCACAGTGGGAACCAGGCATGTGGAATCCATCCGTTCACCTTTTCTGCGTCTCACAAAGACACGGCGGTTGGAACCAAAGATCTCAAATTTAGACTCATCAGACCAAAGCACAGATTTCCTCTGGTCAAATGTCCATTCCTTGTGTTTCTTGGCCCAAACAAATCTCTTCTGCTTGTTGCCTCTCCTTAGCAGTGGTTTCCTAGCAGCTATTTGACCACGAAGGCCTGATTCGCGCAGTCTCCTCTTAACAGTTGTTCTAGAGATGGGTCTGCTGCTGGAACTCTGTGTGGCATTCAGCTGGTCTCTGATCTGAGCTGCTGTTAACTTGCGATTTCTGACTCGGATGAACTTATCCTTAGAAGCAGAGGTGACTCTTGGTCTTCCTTTCCTGGGTCGGTCCTCATGTGTGCCAGTTTCGTTGTGGCGCTCGATGGTTTTTGCGACTCCACTTGGGGACACATTTAAAGTTTTTGCAATTTCCGGACTGACTGACCTTCATTTCTTAAAGTAATGATGGCCACTCGTTTTTCTTTAGTTAGCTGATTGGTTCTTGCCATAATATGAATTTTAACAGTTGTCCAATAGGGCTGTCGGCTGTGTGTTAACCTGACTTCTGCACAACACAACTGATTGTCCCAACCCCATTGATAAAGCAAGGAATTCCACTAATTAACCCTGATAAGGCACACCTGTGAAGTGAAAACCATTTCAGGTGACTACCTCTTGAAGCTCATCGAGAGAATGCCAAGAGTGTGCAAAGCAGTAATCAGAGCAAAGGGTGGCTATTTTGAAGAAACTAGAATATAAAACATGTTTTCAGTTATTTCACCTTTTTTTGTTAAGTACATAACTCTACATGTGTTCATTCATAGTTTTGATGCCTTCAGTGATAATCTACAATGTAAACAGTCATGAAAATAAAGAAAACGCATTGAATGAGAAGGTGTGTCCAAACTTTTGGCCTGTACTGTATATATATATATATATATATATATATATATATATATATATATATATATATATATATACATATGGGTCAACGGTACACATACATATATATATATATATATATATATATATATATATATATATATATATATATATATACATATATGTATACACATGTAGTGGAGAGATATTCTCTATTCACAGAGAACCAGGGTTACATTGTAACCCAACATTCTATTGGCAAAATAGATTTGTCAGATCATGCAACAATATTTCTGGAAATAAGATTGGCAATAGAAAAAGGTGCATCAATCTGAAAATAAAATAACTCTTTTAAACAACAATGAATTCAAAAGCAAAATAGCAACAATAATAAAACAATATATTGAGATTAATGATAATGGGGAAAGGGGCGGCACGGTGATGTGGTGGTTAGCACTGTCGCCTCACAGCAAGAAGGTTGTCGGTTCGATCTCGGGTGTGGGAGCTCTTCTGTGCGGAGTTTGCATGTTCTCCCCGTGTCAGCATGGGTTCTCTCCAGGCACTCCGGCTTCCTCTCACAGTCCAAAGACCTAGTTTGGGGACTAGGTTAATTGATAACTCTAAATTGTCTATAGGTGTGAATGTGAGCGTGAATGGTTGTTTGTCTCTATGTGTCAGCCCTGCGATAGTCTGGTGACCTGTCCAGGGTGTACTCTGCCTTTCGCCCGACATCAGCTGGGATAGGCTCCAGAACTCTGAATGTAATAGAAATTGCTTCAACGACAAAACAAATGCTTTGTTTAATGTTAGATGCTGAAAAAAGCATTTGATAGGGTTTCTTGGTCTTTCAGTTTTGAAGTGTGCCAAAAATTCAACTTCCATAATACATTTATTGATTGGTGTTGATATATAATACACCAGAGGCAAGAATATGGGTCAACGGTACAATCTCAGATTCTTTTACTCTACTTTGGGGAACACGGTAGGGCGATCCGCTTTCCCCTTTGATTTTCATCTTGGTCATGGAACCATTCGCAGAGAAAATAAGACAAAATTCTAAAATAAAAGGTCAAGTACTGGGACAACATAAATTAGCAATATATGCAGATGACCTGATTCTTTATTTAACTAATATAACACAATCTTTGGAGATTCTTATGGACAAAATAAAACAATAAAGCTCAGTGTCCAACTATAAATGAAATATGAATAAATCAGAAGCAATGGTAGTTGGGCAGCCAATATCAGACATCATTAAATCTAAATATGATCTGAAATGGGACCAAAATAAACTGAGATATATAGGAGTGATCATCTGTAAAGACTTTAGTAAGCTTTACCAATATAATTTTGGGGCTTTGGAGAGCTAAATTAAACAAGATCTACAAAATCTAAATTAGTTATCGATTCCCTTAAAAATAACAGGGAGGATTTAGATTATTAAAACAAATATTTTACCCAGATTTATTTTTGTCTTCCAAAATCTGCCAATTTATATACCAAAAAAAAAAGCTTTTAACCAATGGGATAAAATGCTTAGTACATTTATTTTGGGGGAAAGGAAACCCTGTATAAAATGAAAGACGATCAAATTAACTAAATCACATAGAGGTCTGACCCTTCCAAATTTAGTTAACTATTATAATGCAGCTCTAATCAAACCAATTACGGTCTGGCTATGCAACCCTTTTTAACAGCAAAGTGGAAGGTAATGAAAATACAACAAATGGGTACATATTGGAACATGTGCATCTCAGCTAAAACGTCTATATTAAGGACATTAGGAAGATTGAAAATACATGTATAAAAAATACAATAAGGGCCTGGACAAAAGTTACAAAACCAAAGGATATTCAGAAGGATTTAATACTTATGAGAGAGATTGCAATGGACAGGGAATTCAAACCAACTTGATGATAACACCTTTAACATCTCAGCAAGTAAAGGACTGTTGTGATATAATCAGATAGTTACAGAATAAAGAATTGACACCTTTGAGAACCCAAAACTGTATAACTTACCAAAGCTTCACTTTATAAATATTTGCAAATTAGAAGTTATCTTGTAAAGGAAATAGGATTAAATAAAACAGTGAATGAGTTACACCCCTTAATAGGTTGCATAACAAATATATCAAATAGAGCTAATACAAAAAAACGCATTAGGTCACCATATTATGGAGGAAGAGTACAGAAACCAGGAAATCAAATTAATTACTAGCTGGGAGAAGGAATTGAACTTAACTATATCACCAGAAATATGGAAAGACACAAGTGATAATACATGGAAAACCACAAGTTCTTTAAGGTGGAGAGAATACTCTTGGACAATTCAACTACGTTTCTTTAAAACTCCTGTTATTCAAGCAAAGTATTCTAAGGAGGTAACATCAAGCTGTTGGTGGAGATGTGGGGAGGCAGAAGCCAACCACACCCATATCTTTTTCTCCTGCCCAGTGTTGCAGCAATATTGGACAGAAATAAGTGAGACTATGGAAAACATATTTCAGTGCACACTTGTTTTGGGACCTGAGCAACTTCTTCTTGGTAGAATACCACAGTCCCTTTCTCAAAATACTGACAAGTACCTTTTTAGAATTTTAAGAGCAGCAGCACTCAAACAGATAACAAAAAATTGGCTGAAACTGGCAGCACCACAACTAAATAAATGGAATGACACAATCAATGGAATGTATAAAATGAAATTAATTATGAATCAGGTTGAACCGTTTGATATGAGATGGGAGAAGTTACAGAAAATGAATTTTATACAAGAATAAACAGTACATTATAAGATAATCCCTGAACCAAACTTACTATGTGCTTTTTTTTTCTCTATACGTGTATTTTTGTGTACAGATATTGGGGGTATGCATGAATGTGTGTGGATGTGTAGGCAGGCATGTGTGGGATACATGTATACGCACATGGATATGCTATATATATATTTATCTAGCAAATTATTTTCTTTCTTTTTTTTCTTTTTTTTGGGGGGGCACAGAAGGGCATACATACAGAAGTGACTTTGCTTCTTTTTCTGTTTGGAGTAGTGTTTGTATGAACTTCAATAGACCTAAATAAAAAGTATAAAAAAGAAAATGCTACATTACATTCGTGCCCTAGGATATCGAATGTACCCCATGATCATGTTGATCCCTAAAAAAAGCTGCATTTCTTCTCCTGTCACTGCCAGATTTTCTTTCCTGTTCTGGAGAGCATACAAGTTGGTGTTTTGCACTATATCATCAATGAGATCTGCTGGAATCAGATGTGTGAAGAAATCTATGGGATCTCTTCCCTCAACATTCAATTTCCACTCTCCTAGAAAAGGAGGCAAGTCTCCATCAAAGTCGTTATCTTGGACTTTCCAGATATTTTTGCGGGCTTGGGTATGGTCAGGTGCCATGTGCCCATCTTTCACAGCTCCCTGATCATGCTGACCTCCCTCTGCATCCTGCCCCTCATCATCTTGACTATAGGCACTGTCACTTTCTGCATCCTGACTGTCTGTATCTCCATCATCCTCAGCTCCTATGTCTCTGTTCTTCTCTGGCAACCACTCATCATCACTGATGTCACTATACTCATCATCACTGGACTTATCATCACTGGAGCTGGACGGAATTTCCTGAACTATTCTTAGGCTGCCTTATTCTTTGCTGCGTTTGAAGTCTAAAAAATATGACAAAATAATTATTATAGTAACACAAACTACAGCTAATCTGCACAAAATTTATATTTTAAATGAATAGCTTATCAATATAACAATTATACACTGACTTATAACCAAAACAGTCACAAGAAACAGTGAAGCAATTACATGATTTGTGCTGAAAATATACTGGGTGATGCACGATGTCCACTTCATTGGACACATGGTTAATTGTAATTTTCTACATATTGGAAATAAAAATGTAATATTCCAAATGGATAATATCCTTCCTTAGATGTTACTGTATCATCTTTTTTTTTTTTTTTTTTTTTTTAACCTCTGGGGTTCCTCTAGAATAGAAGTTTTGACAGGATATGCCAGCAGTGGTCAGCAGGGGTGGCTGTTTAGCGGCCATCTTGGATTCAGAGTAAATTTATTTGCAGTTACACCGACTGACCACTGAATAGACCTCAGTGGAATAGGGCAGCAGAGAGCACTCTAGAGGCTGATATGCAGCTCCACCATAGAAAGAATTGCCTTTAAGAGAAAATGACTTTTTAGTAGCTGTCCACCGCAGTGACTGCTATACACCAGAGGGTTAACTTGCTTCTCAAATTTTAGCTGTGAATCTAATATGAGGCCGAGGTATCTTACCTCTGAGACCTGTTGGATATGTTTTTCAATAAATATTTTGATTTAATATATTGGCTTCTGTTGATGAGTGAGCCCTGGCAGAAAAGTGACAAAACAAAACTGACCGTTTTGTCAATATTAATAAGAATAAGAATAAGAATAACTTTATTCATTCTCAAGGGGAAATTCAAGTATCTGTCAGCTCATCTATTATATGTCAAAGAATTATATAAAGCCTGATGGCTGTGGGTATACAGGATCCTCTGTATCTCTCTGTCCTGCATCGAAGAGAGAGGAGCCGTCCACCACAGTTTTTTTGGTCAATCAAGGTGTTGTGGAGTGGATGATCTGGGTTGTTCATGATAGCCTCGAACATCTTCAGTGTGCATCTCTCCACCACCTCCTCCAGTGTGTCCAATCTGACTGCAATCACAAAGCCAGCTCTTTTAACTAGTTTGTCCAGCCGCCTTGCATCTTTGTGTCTGATGCTTCCTCCCCAGCAGACTGCAGCATAAAACAACACACTTGCCACCACAGACTGATAAAACATCGGCAGCAGCATCTCACTACAGATGTCAAAAGATCTGAGCTTTATCAGGTCCCTATATTCAGACTTCTGCCCATTCCTGATACACACCACAATAGCAGTGTTGTCCGAGTATTTCTGGATGTGGCAGGACTCGGAGTTGTATTTGAAGTCCACTGTGTACAGTGTGAGCAGGAATGGAGTCAGGACAGTCCCTTGTGGAGCCCCTGTGCTGCTCATTAATGTCCCAGAAACACAGTTCCCCAACCTGACATACTGTGGCCTTCCTGTCAGGTAATCTGTGATCCACGAGATAAAGGAAGGATCCACTGCCATCTCTGTGAGCTTGTCTTTCAGTATGTTGGGTTGGATGATGTTGAATGCGCTTGAAAAATGAAAGAACATGATTCTCACATAAGCGCCAGGTTCCTCCAGATGAGCTAGGGCACGGTGAAGCATGTAGAGGACAGCATTATTCACTCCAATGTGTTGTTTGTAGGCAAACTGCAGGGGGTCAAGTTTGTCTTTGTCTGCAAAATTCTTGCGCAAGCCAGAGCATTTCTGTTCGCATCAGATGCGCATTTCTCCATGCCGGTCGACAAGCGCTTCTGCCCCCAGCTGTTGTCTCATTTGGGGCTGTTTTTCCATCATGGGTAAGTCAATAACCTCCTAAAATTATACGCTATGTTTTCCTAACAACTGTACATGTCCACTTCTTAGTAATGAGTAGGCTATGTATATAGACACACACACATATATACATTGCATTTGTCAAATGGGGTGTTTTATTTTGAAATTTGTTTTATTCTGAAAATTGACTGGATGCTGTTGTTGTCCTTCGTTTGACTTCCTTCGCTCGTGGCTCGCGCAGAAAATAGACCAGACACCATAACGATCGCTGCAGGGCCGGCCACGGAGCTGCGCGGCACGGCCAGTGTGGGTGACACAATCGGTTAACATGGGCACCGAAAGGAAACTGGCTTTGCTTCGACGCACTTCAAGGCTATTTGCAGCAGTTCCGCAGGCGGTGTGGCCCTGGCGTCAGTAGACTCTGGTGTCCATTTCCTGACTGTGAGTTTAGTTGCAGGCTGCCTCCACACACAGGGTTTGTAACATGTCTGCAGAAGAACCAAGTTGTGATCTGACCTGCCCAGTGGTGGTAAGGCAGCTCTGTAAGCTTCTTTGACATTGGCATACGGCAGATTAAGGGTTTTATTTTCTCTGGTTGGACAGTTAACCTCTCTAACTCCCCTCCGCGCTCCCCTCCTCCTCTGTTAAAAGGCGCACTACGTCATCAAACCATGTGATGTTTGGTATCACTGGATTCAGTAAGCTCTCGGCTTCCTGAATCCGGCATCATTTTTCTGTTATTTCTTATGGATTTCGCACCAGAGCAGCCTAAACACACAGAGTCCAAAATCGTGATGAGTGGTGACAAGCAATAGCATGCCGTTTTTCGAGGGGAAAAATTAAAGGATTACTCGCGATCTCATGTGGAGTGGCGAGTGGGCACATAGCTGTTTTATAAAAGGTAAGAGTCTCACTCCTACCACTATTTTGGCTGAGATATACTGCCTAGAAAGTGAGATCATAACTTTCATGTTTCATATGGCTTTATTTGGTGATATTTTATGGTGTTTCTGTGTCATAAACAACATCAGCTATCATAATCACACCTGTTTTCATTGTTTGATCACTGATAGTACTGTTTTGAAGCGGAGGGAGCTCTGGTGGATCTTTTCATGGAGAAAACACTGTAAAATGGTCATACTTTGCGGAATTTTCTTCAAATTTGAAAAAAAATGTACATTGATAGTGTGCCGACACAGTGTCATTTACCTGCTCAGATGAAGCCACAGACAGTTATTCCTCCTGAAAATCATTTTTTATTTTATTTTAGGCAAAATCTTCAACTTTTTACTGACTTTAGAGGCCCATTACTCTGTCTCTGTATCACCTAGAGTGTTTGTCTGAGTTTGAACGATACTGTTGAGCTTTAGCCAATCACAATGAAGGGGGCATGGCCGAGATGTGCAGGTGTCCTCAGGAAATGTGTGCCTACAGAAACAGCAAGCTCTGCGTCCATGGCGACCATTCCACCCAAAGCGCCATCTTGTCAATGTGAAAAAAATATTTTTTCCAGCGGATGTCTGAGTTACAACATGATTGAGCTAACTGGAGTAGTTTCATGTCGTATCCGACAATGGGAGGCTTTTAGCAGATGACGTCCTGTTGTTAGCTTTGCTAACTGTGCCTGTCAGCTGCAGCCACTGATGCTTTCTAGACATCGTGATTTCCCATAACTGAATAAATACCACACATAGCAACACAAAACTGCTATGCTATGGTACGTAATATGGCCTCTTACCAACTGCCAAAAGTTCAATACCTGGACAACACATCTTCTCCTTGACAGTAATATGTGCAGGACTGCACCATCTCTGGTTCGCAAATAAAGCCAGGCCCCCACCTTTTTTCTTGCCACTAGCTTTAGAGTCTCTGTCCAATCATATGAGAGTGAAGCCAGGTAGATCCACGTTGGAGTCTGAGATGTTTTGATTAAAATTTGATTAATTTGAGACTGCACTCATGGTATACTTTCTGAGTCTTCACTAATATCTCCAGTTCATCACTCTTGTTGGGCAGAGAGTTGACATTTCCCATGATGACTGATGGCAGAAAGGGCTGATATCTCCATTTCCAAGCCTTCACCTTTGCACCAGCACGGCAACCACAAAAAAACCTCTTCATCTTGGCTGAAATAGGATGGTGTCCTCCAGCCTTGCTCTGTTTCAACGAAAAAAGCTCCTCTCTCGAATAAACTCTTAAGTGAGAGATGTGATGTTTCAAACCATGCTGCTATGGACTGTAAGTGACATGTCAGCTGTTTGGAGGCAGCCAGAGCAGTTGTCGGTGATCGTTGTATCGTCCGGTTTCATCTGAAAACCTGCTCCAGCACATGTATGTGGTAAGTCATTATTGTACAAGCTAAAAAGAAGCACACCAAGAACAGAACACTGTGGTACTCCTGTTCTAGTCTGTTGGAAAGATGATTTCTCATCATTAATAATAACACACTGTTCTCAGACAGGCAGATAAGACTGAAACCACTGTAACGTTTTTTGTTTTTTTTTGTTTTGTTTTGTTTTTGAAGGGAAATTAAATTTGGAGAGTTTGTGAATGAGGAAATTATGATTTAAGGTATCAAAAGCTTTTTTCAGGTCCAGAAAGACTGCCCCAACTACTTCATCAATCAATCAATATCCTTTAACCAGGTAAAAAACTCATTGAGATTTAAAACCTCTTTTCCAAGAGTGACCTGGCCAAGACGTCAGCACAAAAGCAAAATGGTTACACCAAACACACAGGACACAAATAAAATATGATCACACACTACAGGAAAACCAGAGTGGGATTACATGATTACACAGTGCAATCACAAGATCCAATTAAACTTAATTCTCTGTCTTTTATAATTGTCTTGAATTCCCCCAGAGTTACAAGATGTGTCAGTTTCAAGTTCTTCTGCACATCGTTCCAGGTAGACAGGGCAGAAAATTTAAAAACCTTTTTGCCCAGGTCAGTTCTGACTCTCGGGACCTGCATCTGTATGATGTCCTGAAAACGCAGGCCAAACGGCTGAGGTTTCTACACATGTGTAAACACAAATATGTAGGCAGAAGCCCAAGAATAGATTTGTAAATAAAAGGCAGCCAGTGAGAGAGTCTACGAATATACAAAGATGGACAATGTGTGATGGCATATAAGGAACAGTGATGTACACGATAGCTGCAACCAGTAATAAAACGCAAAGCACAGTGGTATACAGTTTCCAATTTCTTTAAAAACTGATCAGGAGCATTTGTAAAAAGCAGGTCTCCATAGTCCAACAAGGGTATAAAAGTTGTGGTGATCAAATGTTTTCTGACTTGCAATGAAAAATTGATTATTTATTTCTAAAAAAGAAACCCAATTTCAATTTAAGCTTAGAATCGAGTTTATCGATGTGCAGTTTAAAGGACAGGTTCTCATCAATTAGAATGCCTAAGTATTTATAAGATGTGACCATATCAATTTCAACCCCATGAACAGCTGACAACCTGGGAAGGTGAGATGGAAGCTGCTTGTCATTTGAAAATAGCATGGTCTTTGATTTATCTGCATTCAGCACTAACTTGAGCTGAGTCAAACAGAACTGAACAGTGTCAAAGGCTGACTGCAACAACTCAAGTGATTTTAAAGCTGAAGAAGAAGAACAATAAATTACTGTATCATCAGCATAAAAATGGGACACAGCATCAGACAAATTATCACAAAGATTATTCACATAAATTGTGAACAACAGTGGCCCTAATATTGAACCTTGAGGCATGCCCTTTAGAACAGGGAGGAAAGGGGAAAAGACCTGGCGGCCTGGACACACTGCGTTCTACCTGATAAATAATTAGAGAACCAGTTTACAGCCTGGTTAGATAAGCCAATCTTGTGGAGTCTATCTGCCAGGATGACATGGTTAACTGTGTCAACTGACGGTGTCTAGTGCCTCTATGATGTTGTTTACCACTTTAACAGCAGCAGTTATTGTACTGTGCTGTTGAGGAGGAGACCATGAGCATCTAAAAAGCATTTGAGTTGTTCACTGACCAACTTTTCTAAAACTTTGGAGAGAACACACAATTTAGAGATTGGCCTATAGTTGTTAACTACAGAGGGAGCACCACCTTTCAGCAGGGGAAGAACATAGGCAGAATTCCATATTCTTGGAATCTTATTTTCAGGAAGAGTTAAATTAAAAATATGACACAGAGGTTCTGCTATAAAATCTGCAGCTGACCTAAAAAAGAAGGGCTCAAGATTGTCAGGTCCGTTAGATTTACTTAGATCCAATTGCTGTAGAGCCCTATGGACCTCAGCTACATCAAAAGGAGTCAGATCAAATCCTGAAGCAATAGCATTAAAAGGTGGTGATTGAAGGCAAACCCCTTGCACATTTGATTGATGTGGATGTGAGGACTCAAATAGAGATCCTGAAGAAACAAAGTGTTCATTAAAATAATTAAGAATGGCTGGTTTGTCAGCTAGAGTATGTGCATCTTTTACTATGCAAACAGACAATTTGTCTGTGGTTTCATACCCAAATGAAGATTTGACTACTTTCCAAAACTTCTTACGATCATTTAGGTTATGGGTAGTTTTGTCAACATAAAATCAGACTTGGCCTTTTAAACAAGGGAAGTAAAGCAATTTCTGAGCTGTTTGAACATCAGCCAGTCATCCTGGAATATTGATTTTCTGGCCTTAGCCCAGGCATCATCCCTTGCTTTAAGGAGACTGGACAACTCAGGGGAGAACCAAGGATTATTTCTACCCTTCACTCTAAATTTGCAGAGGGGGGCATGTTTATTTATAATAATACTAAGAGCATCATAAAAGTACTTCCAGGCCACCTCTACATCATTAAAAAGTGAGATCTTGGACCAATCAAAGTGCCATAAATCATGATGAAAACCCTGCTCACAAAAATGTTTATAATCACGTTTTAGAATAATACGTGGCCTTGCTTTTGGGAGCTTAGCTCTACTGATAGCGGCTGTAACACAATGGCCACTCATATCATCAAAATACCAATATCTGAATATTTATGAGGAGAATTAGTTAAGAATAAATCAAGAAGAGAGGATTTCTCTGGTCATTTAAGGTTTGGGCGTGCTGACCCGTTAACTATTTGTGTTAGGTTAAAAGAATCACACATAGATTTAAAACTATCAGAAACAGAAGATAACCAATCCCAGTTCAGATCTCCTGTGAGAAGAATCTCATTGAAGTCTAAAGTCGAAAGCTGTTTATTCAATGATGATAAAGTCTCACTACTAGCAGAAGGCGGTCTATAGCAGCCTACGATGGTGAGAAAGTGGCCATTTAGAAGCTCCAACTTCAGAGCAAGAAATTCAAATTGACTGCTGAGGGAATGAGATAATTGAACAGTGACATGAAATTTCTGTCTGACATATATTGCTATGCCACCACCTTTTCTGGGACGGTCATAACGATAGACATTGTAACCTTTAAGAGCAATGTCTTTGTCTGTGATGGATTTCTTTAGCCAAGTTTCAGATAGGACAAGAATATCAGTATCAGTCGATTTAACCCAGATTTTAACTAAGTCAAGTTTTGGCAATAGACTTCTAACGTTTAGGTGTACAATACCAAGCCCTGATCTGGATTTAAAATCAACTGGAGTACTCAGGGCTGGGGTTGAGCTCAATATTACCAGACAGTAAAAGCAAAGGACAAATAAAATATTTCTTCCTCACTGGGTGTGTAGGTACTGGTTGAATAGAACTATGCCTATTCCTTGGACTGCTAGGACTTGGGGGATAAGAATAAAGCGATAGCAACCAGTCATATGCACTAAGTAATACAACAAAGTGAGGCAAAATGGCATCATCAGTACAATGCATGGTCCGGGTGGGACAGAACTTGAAAAAGATGGTATCCCAGCCGGTGCTTTTTTTTTGGGAAACAAGTAATGATTAAGAGTAGTACAGTCCTCCCCGTATTCAATGGGATGCCTACTGTTCCCAACCACTTCAAGTTCGCTGATGGTAGGCAGAGAGAAAAAAGCCAGAAGAGCAAGCACTACATTTGCCATGATGAAAAACAATAGCTGAGCACAGCTAGCTGTTGCAAGGCTGGTGAAGGCTAGCTACTGCAAGGCTGCTGGAGGCTAGCTACTGTGAGGCTGGTGGAGGCTAACTGCTACAGGGCTAGTGGATGCTAGCTGCTGCAGGGCTGCTGGAGGCTAGCTGCTGCGAGGCTGGAGAAGGCTAGGTGCTGCAGGGCTGCTGCAAGGCTGGTGGAGGCTAGCTGCTGCAGACTAGTGGAGGCTAGCTGCTGCAGGGCTGGTGGAGGCTAGCTGCTGCAAGGCTGGAGAAGGCTAGCTGCTGCAGGGCTACTGGAGGCTAGCTGTTGCAGGGCTGGTGGAGGCTAGCTACTGCAAGGCTGCTGGAGGCTAGCGGCTGCAAGGCCGGTGGAGGCTAGCTGCTGTAGGGCTAGTGGAGGCTAGCTGCTGCAGGACAGATGGAGGCTAGCTGCTGCAGGGCTGGTGGAGGCTAGCTGCTGCAGGGCTGCTGGAGGCTAGCAGAGACTAACTACTGCAGGGCTAGTGGAGGCTAGCTACTGCAGGACTGATGGAGGCTAGCTGTTGCAGGGCTGCTGGAGGCTAGCTGCTGCAGGGCTGGTGGAGACTAGCTACTGCAGGACTGCTGGAGGCTAGCTGCTGCAGGGCTGCCGGAGGCTGGCTGTTGCAGGGCTGGTGGAGGCTAGCTGCTGCAGGGCTAGTGGAGGCTGCAGGGCTGCTGGAGGCTAGCTGCTGCAAGGCTGGTGGAAGCTAGGTGCTGCAGGGCTGATGGAGGCTAGCTGCGGCTAGTGGACTAGCTGCTGCTAGCACACACCATCAGGTAAAATTCCAGAAAGGCTCAAGACTCAATGCTTAAAACAGTCCAGACAGTTCAAACAGTCCAGTGCTGGGCCATGCACTACCAGGTTGGTTTCAAAAACTCCAGGCTTCAAACCCATGAGTAAGACCAGGCTGGTGGAAGCTAGCTGCTGTTAGCACACACCATCAGGTAAAATTCCAAAAAGCTCAAGGCTCAATGCTTAAAACAGTCCAGACAGTTCAAACCGTCCAGTGCTGGGCCATGCACTACCAGGTTGGTTTCAGAAAAACTCCAGGCTTCAAACCCACGAGTAAGACCAGGCCTCAAACAAACCCAAAGCAAATTAATATTAAAGTGTCCAAAAAAATAACCAGATAGCACACATACGTCTGGCCGACGTCGGCCTGAGGACGACACATCGTCCCTGAATTTATAACATCTGACAAGCGTCGGCCGCTGGGCGGATATCTTTAAATTCAATACTCTTTTGTCCCAGCTCATCAAACGTCTCTGTTACATCAGCTGTGGGTCGGCCCAGTGCCATAGAATGTCTGCCCACATACGGAAGTTGCCACAGAGGCGGAATTTCATCTCTGCGTTGTTTGTTTGGAGCTGAGCTCACAGGACACGGCATCTCATTGCAGTTGGTTTCAGGTAAGCTAACTGGAATAAATTGGCAGAAAATAGCTATGCTGTTTCTTCTGTAACCGTTAAAAGAGGTTCCTGGTGAGTGGCAACTGGGTGTATAACATTAGCACAGGTCCCCACCAGCTAACGTTATTTAGCTGATAGCTAGTTTAGCTGATGTTAGCTAACAGGCTACAGCTGTGGTGTTTTCATTTTATTTTCCCTAGTTGACGTTATCTGCTCATCTGGTTATCGTGAGCACTCGTTTTGGGTTAAAGTGGAAGATGCCCGGAGCTGCCACCCATGGTCCGGCGGCCCCCCGGCCTGACCCTGGGGCCCTGGACATGTGCTCAAGTGTCTGGGAGAGGAGCGCGGAGGTAAGACGGGGCAGGCCGACACTGTGTATCCCAGAACGGGTGCTCAAGTGTCGGTGAGACCAGCGGAGAGGAGCACAGAGGTGAAATAGTGAAGTTTAAGGATGCCTTCGGTATTTTGTTAATGTGATTTTATGGGCAATTTATCAGTCGAGGTCTCCTCAAGCAAACCGCCCCGGTGGCTACAGGTAATAGGGCAGTTTTGAAACCACTGTTTTTCCGAGATGAAGGACTGATTGAGCTGCTGTTAACAGTTAACGAAGTTAATACCGGATCCCGTTATTTAACAGTTTAAACATTAAATTAAGCAGAGTGACGGACCCAAAGCCATCAGTCTGGCTAAAAGACAGCTGAAATGCTAAAAAAATACAGTGGTGAAGTTGGGATTTGTTTCTTGAAGTTATGTGCTCATCATCTTTTCTGTGTCTTGCAGGCTGCGAGGAGAAGTGGACTGGCCATCAGATATTGTTTGTGGAAATTTGAAAATAAAGTTTGTCAAATTGACTTTTGTCTCTTCATTGGGCACACTCACACATGAAATAGGGTAACAGTCAGTTATTTTTGAATGTTAGCATTGATTTCTCACATTGAATGGTGAAATATTTGTAGTTTGAAAGGTCCGACCTAAATGAATAAAGGTCGTAGTTAACGAAGCATATGAATATTAATATAGAAGGAGCGCCCACTGAGCGCAGCTTCTTTTATTGATCGTTTGAACGTCGCATGGTGGTCATTTTCGATTAAAGGCCGACGTCTCAGCGACGTCTTGCCAATGAGCAAACACTCTCCCTGCTACATCTTAACGATGTAAACTTGATACATCGGGCCGATGTCAGCCAGATGTATGTGTGCTATCTGGGTAAGTTCCAGAGATCTCAGAGTGGGAAAATAAAGAAGAACTTGCAAAACATCTCAGATTCAAACCCAATTTTCATAAAATAGAAGACATATAATGACTTAAAATGCAGACCTCACATTCAGACCTCACAAACAAAGAGCTGGATGGGCTGCCATCTTGGATTAGCGACAGTGTGGTGGTTGGAGGCTCATCTTTATCAAGTGATGATTTAAACTGTTCTATAATAAGCAGTAAGCAGTCTCTGTGGAATAATTCCGATGAGAGCCAAACTGTAAGGAATGCAGATAATTGTTTGATTCTACATATCTGAGCAACTGAGTTTACGGAACTTAGAAAATACAGGTAATACACTGACTGACCTGTAATTACATGCCTGATCAGCTATTCCTGATATAAAATAGGTATGACAAGGGCTAGTTTCCATTTACTGGGAAAGATCCCACTAGTAAGAGAAAGGTTAATTAGATGAGTGACAGGTCTGGAAAGACTTTTCTTCTGCCCTGGGAGCCATAACTAGTCTTTCCTCAGGATACCTGAGGTATGTAGGCTCCTACATTGGTACACCTTTATATATAAGGCAATTCAAGTTCAAGTTCAAGTTCAAGTTTATTTGTCGTATGCATAAATACACAGCCTATAAATACAACGAAATTCATTGCGCTCTGAGCACCCTCATCCTTATCACACTTACGGACATACACTTCGTGTGAAACGCAAAACAAGACGAGTGAAAACGAAAACAAGAAAACGAAGAAAGTGACAATACAGTGCAAATAAGTCAGCTATTCAACAGCCTGACTGCCTGAGGGAAGAAACTATTTCTGAGATGCGTGGTGTGTGCCTTGATGCTACGGTAGCGTTTGTTGGAGGGGAGTAGTGAGAACAGCGTATGGGCAGGATGACTGGTGTCTCTAATGATGTTGTGCGCCTTATTCTTACAGCGGGTTGTATAGATGTTATGTCTTGGTCTGCTTCTATATTACCTGTGTGTTTTCATCACGCAAAAAAACACCGGGCAGTACTCATTGCGTTCTCAGGACTTCTTTATGCTCTCTGTCCCAAATGCTCGGACTGAAACTGGGAAAAGGGCTTTTGGGTATTCCGCACCCTCAGCCTGGAATTTGTTGCAGAATGATTTAAAACTGAAGGAGCTTGTGTCGTTAAATGTTTTTAAATCTAAAATGAAGGACTTGGAAGCAGTTTCTATGGGATGTCGATGTTTTTAGCTTGACATTTGTACAAATTACTCAGAAACTCTCGTCTTGATTTATAGATAGTTTTTCTTTATGCAAATTTTAGTGCTTGTGAATTGTACTTGTCTCCCTGTGTGTCTCTGTCTGCAACTTTGTGTTTTTGCTGCTGCTGCCCGTCTTGGCCAGGTCTCCCTTGAAAAAGAGATTCTTAATCTCAACGGGACTAACCTGGCTAAATAAAGGTTAAATAAAATAAATAAAAAATACCACCCTCAGACTAATGGCCAAACCGAGAGAGCCACACCACCAGATTGTAGACTCTGCTTACCAGTCATGTTCAAGCCTCCTTGATAATCCTGTGCTTTTGACTTGCTTACTAATACCTGTTTCCCTGTGCCTGTAGCATTATCCCCATCTGACTCCTGCCTCCTGCTCCACTCCCTCTCCACCTTGTGGTTATCTACCATCAGCTCTTCCCCTTGCATGGAAACTCCTGCTAAACTAAGAAACCACCTGGACCCCATCTGTTCCTTTCACCTCACCGCTCTGGAACCTCTCGGCCAGCTTCCCCAGCCCAGCTCCCCTGCTTCACTCCCCAACTTCTGACCTTTGCCTCTTATTACTAATAAATCATCTACTAGATCGTGCTCCTAGTCTGTGTTTTTGTCTGTTTTGGGGTTCACTTGCCTATTCACGTAACATACTGAGGTAAAGCATCAAACAGCGCCTCTCTCCTGACAAGCATTTACCCTCACAGTCACACCAACTGCCTACTCGCTGCAACTCTCAATCACTCCATGGCGAAAAAATACAAAAGAAATGAAATAAAGCACTACTTAATCTGACATCTACACGTGTCATTTAGGAATTCAAGTAATCAGACAAAAATCCCAGTTCAAAAGCCATACATCCCTAAACAACCATGTTTTTTTAACACTTGTTCAATGAATCACTTGGCATCACTTGGAGAAGTAAAAACTTGTACCTGCCTGTGACAATCATGGCCCACATCATTCCATGAGAAATATACAGTCCGCATCCGGCCCGCAAGCCGCCTGTGTGCGGACCGCGAGTTGAACACGTGGCTCCTTCACTGTGTGTGTATGGTTTGGTCAGCACCTGTAAATAGGCTGTCATCTCGATGCCAACGTTGCACTGATAGGCTGTTAGCGACAACGGCACTTTTTTACTTTCACTTTTGAAGTGGTAGGCCTATGCTCACAAATGAACACTTCAGTGTCTCCATCAGTGTGTCTCCCCCTGGCCAGCACACCATTTGTGCCAAAGTTCAAAGTTTGGCAACAGACACAAGTTGCCATTTTTCTCTTTAAACAGCAGCACTTGACACAAAAGAAATAGTTTTTCATTGCACTTTGATTTCTGAGTTCTTGAGACATTTGTTTACCAAAGGATTCTATGGAGGGGTTGATTAATTGTTAAAGTGAAAGGGACATTTTGTTTTATTTTAGCATGTATGTTAATTTTTGAATTCCTGAGATCCTTGATTCACCTTGGTCCTTTGTGACTATATTTAAAAAGAAAAGGTGTCTGGATCTGGCCTTATTGAATGAATGTGGAAATATCTTGTTGATGATGGAATGTTAATCATTCTAAATAGCAAGGAGATGATGAAATCAGTGAAGGGCTTGAAAAAATCTGCTCTGAACCCATCTTGGCAAGCAGCTTTACCATTTGGAAATAATTTTATTGCCTCTTTGATTTCTAGTACAGTAAAATTAGAATCTAGATCAACCTAAGCAGTATTGCTTAATTTGGGTAATTCAACAGAATGCAGGAATTCCTCTATCTCATCATCAAATGCATTATGTTGGATGTATATAACTTTACATAGAGATTCCTGAATTCAAATAAACACAAGAAGTTTGTGCTCTAGAAAAGGATCAACACTCAGTGAATACTCTCCTAAACCCTATGATACGCTATTATGGCAAGGCTTAACTATACAGACCAATGAGCAGTGATAACTAACATGTCTTTGGGGCCATCGGGTGGGAACCTCCTTTCACCAGTGTTTCGTCTAGTTGGTCCCACGACACCTCCAGGAGGCTAGACAGTGGTCTCTGGCGTCCCAGAGACACTCCCCTAATGCCAGGTCTCACTGCTCTCCACCCCAACACAACACCCTCCTTAACCTTACATGGCTTTCTCAGCCCAAACAGCACTGCCACCTTCAATCAAACCCAGGCTCCGTACAAGCAAGCTCCAGGTAGAGGCTGCGCTGATACTACCTTTCCTAGCACATTCACCATACTCTAATTCACACACTACATAACATAACTACAGTGTAAGCTAAAGTTAAAGGAGATAAATGAACTCACAGGATCAGCAAACACACTCACCCTGCCGCATGGCCTCCAAATGGCCACCAAATGGATTCAACTAGGCCACACCCACACTTAAATAACCTTCCTCTTCCTCCTTACTAACACATGGCTTTCACAGCCCTAATTCACACTCTAATTCACACACTACTTAACATAAGCTAAAGTTAAAGGAGATTAAAAAAAACTCACAGGATCAGCAAACACACTCACCCTGCTGCATGGCCTCAAACAAAATGGATTCAACTAGGCCACTCCCACACTTAAATAACCTTCCTCTTCCTCCTTACTTACACATGGCTTTCACAGCCCTAATTCACACTCTAATTCACACACTACATAACATAACTACACTATAAATTAAAGCTAGAGGAGATAAATGAACTCACAGGATCAGCAAACACACTCACCTTGCAGCATGGCCTCAAGCAAAAGGGATTCAAATAGGCCACTCCCACACTTAAATAGCCTTCCTCTTTCTGGATTTCCTCCTAAGAGGAAGTGGATCTCTCCACCAGATCTCAAGGAGTTATGTGCCCTGCTTAGTAGTTCCCCCTGCTGGCCCCCAACTAACATTATTCCTTCTGTAGTAAATGAACTTGCTGGTTCTCATGGCTTCATCTGACATTTCCTTCACTGTCTTCTTCAAACTCTGTCCCCGCACTCCGAGTTCCCCCAGGAGCGAGATAGCTGATCTTGCTATAAATCCCCTACACCCCACTTCCACTGGGCAAATCCTAGTCTTCCATCCTCGCTGCTCAGCTTCTGCTCCTAAATCTGCATATCTAAGCTTTTTCTTTCATAGGCTTCTTCCACTGAGTCTTCGAAAGGAACTGTCAGTTCAATGAAATAAACTATCCGTCGACTCAATGACCACAACACTATGTCAGGCCTCTGCTTAGTACAAACTATTTCCTGGGGAACAACAAGCTTTCCCCCTAAATCTACCTGCATTTCCCAATCACAAGCACCTACTAGGCGGCCACACCCCTGCCTCCTTACTAACTTATCCCTTCTGTATTTCTCTCCCTCACGGACAAACAGAATTGCTAAATTCCTATCTTTATAACCTTCTGAATTGACCTCTCTTCGTTTCCCTTCGATTCCTGCCGCTAAACATTTCAACACCTGGTTATGTCGCCATGTATATCGGCCTTGTGACAAACTAACCTTACAGCCTGACAAAATATGCTTTAAGGTTGCCGTACCTGAACACAATGGGCATGATGGGTCCTCATTTACCCACAGTTTTAGGTTCTGGGGAGTTGGTAGCACATCATATGTAGCCCCTACCAGGAATCTAATACTATTCTCCTCCATACTCCACAGGTCCCTCCAACTAAGCCTCCTCTTCTCTACACTTTCCCAATTCAACCACTGTCCCTGTTTAGCCTGGGCCACGACCTTTGCACCCCTTACTATCTCCTCCTGTCTACGTATCTGTTCCACAACCAGCTTTCTTTTATCTTAGTATTTATATGTAGAGGATTAGTTAAGATTTCCCCAGAGGAAGACTTTGAAAATGGACCTACTCAAGTGAATGCCCCTCAACTATGTGGCCAATAGTTTACCTGGCTTATCATTTAATTCAAATGGCTTTTGTCTAAGCTTAAGTATTTGCTTACTGATCTGATCACTCATAATAGTGTTGTATTCATACTTCAGTTTAACAATACAGTATAAATCTTTCATGGACAAAAAGGAGGTGTATACCTTATATGCTTCAGAAAGCTATACCACTATGGCAGCAAGGCGTTATTTCTTTCCTTGTTCATAGAGGCTTCATAAGCAATGATTTTGCCTCTCACCACAGCTTAAAAAGACCCCCACAAAGTAGAGTCAGAAACACCATCTAAAAAATTCATCCATGACGGCTTTCATGTAATTGTGAAAATTGCTGTCTAAAGGGTTAAAGCACCGAGAGTAAAAAGCTTTAGGCAGGGCTATAACCAGGGTTATGAAACTAGTGAGGTACAAACAAACAAAAAAATTCTGAGCACTTTTTTTATGAATAAAAAGTAAAATAAATAGTGTTTTAAACTGTGCAATTACACAAATACACAATCACATAATGTTGTTGACAGGATTCTTTATTTTTTCTTACTTTTGGCACTCTCAGATATAGATATATAGGCTATTATTGACCTTTTGGAGGGCTGGCTGGATCCTGTCTCCAGAGGGTTCAACTCACTGAAAGTACATAAAAAGGACAGACAGACAGACAGACGTATGATCAGTTAATGCAAATGTGACAAATAATACTGTTTTTTTCATCTCAATTTTAACCAGGTAAGCATTTGAGAACAAATTCTTATTTACAAAGGCTGTCTAACAGTATTACCTTTCGGAAGGCCAGGTGGATCCTCCTGTGTCCAAAGGCATCCCACCGCCTGAGTACACTTTCCTTGTTGATCTTGATGTTGTTGTGAACATGCATGAAAGCTAGTCCTGAGAGACGGTCATCAGACATACTGGCTCTGAGCCATGTTTTTAGTCTCCTGACGATGAGATGAGATAAACTTTATCGTCCCCCGAGTTGAACTTTGTCTTGGGCAAGTACATACAGCTGCTGCAAAATAGTGTTTTCTTTTTGTTTCAACAAAACTATTATCATGACAGATGGGCGAACTGGCGAGTAGCCTATGTTCGTAGTTTGTTCCTTACCTCTCATTTATTATATATATATAATCAATAATATTTTTAAGTTGGATGCTTTATACTTCATTTATCTACCAAATGGAATAAAATCACCCCTATGATTAGGTCGGTGTAGTTCAGATCTGGTAATAGATTTCTTCAATATTAGGGCCATATATATTAACACAGGTAACAGGAACATTGTCAATATTTCCCGAAACTATCACTTATCTACCAGGGGGGTCGATATTAAGATGAGATCATTTAAATAACAAACAAAATAGCAACCCTCCCTGCCGTTAGATTAAAGTGTAAACTCATAAACCTTTGAAAACCAGCCTATTCTGATCAGAGGGTTTGGCTGTGCCCCCATCTTCTTAAAGAAACAACAAGGCAATATTATGGGTTAACCACATTACCACACACATTCAAAACCAATGTGGTTACATGCTTAATATTTTAGCCTGCAATGCTCCAATAAGAAATAATAGCATGTGATAATCAACCTTACAGTTTAAGGAAAGAGGAAGAAAAAGATAACAAAGCTGTAATGTCAAGCCATTATTATTACCGACCAAATAGTTCTTGTAGCAAACTAGTAGCGTTTACCAACCACATGGGTTAGTAGAGTCAGCTAAAAGGTAAGGAATTTGCAAACAGCTAAACATCCTCCGGTGAGGTGAAGGTAGTAGTCTTTCCATGCTCAACGCACAGCTTGGCAGGGAATTGGAGACTGGTTTTTATGTTTGCCCCGTGGAGTGTCTTAATGACACCACTGAAGGCTTGGAATTTAAAGGAGTAGAAGTTTTGTAGTCGGAACCTGTTAAACCCAAAGTCCCCCAATTGCGGGACTTTGAGAGCAATTTTGCAAGCACAGTGTGCAACAATACACTGATCATGAAGAAAATAGTGATGCTGCACATCAAATTTAACAGCAGAACCACAGCTACACAGCTGTAAAAACCCTTTTTACATGCCCCAAACACAGCTCAATTAAAGAGTCAGGAGCCAGAGCCAGGAGCCCTGGCTAGAGCAAGCTGCTGCAGTTGCTGGAAGCAGGCCATAAGAGGTGCTTGCATCCCAGTGCCAGGTTCCCCTGCAAAGGCTGGCAGATATGATATCTGAAGCTGTATGGTAAGGGGCACTGGCATCCTGGTGCCAAATGCCCTGCCTACAGCAAGCTGCCCCATTTGCTTTATGTGGAGAGCATGGAGTGCTGAGACCCCAGCGTAATTTTTCCTGGATGATGTAGGTATGTGGTGCTTGTGTTGAAACTTGATGGGATGTGGGAGAGCCCTGGTCAGCCTACACTGTAAGAAAAAAATGTAATTCTACAGGAAATGTTCTGTAATTTTTTACAGTTTTTTTTTTTTCCTGTTTTCCAATAAAACAATGAAATGCTAGTAGATTCACGGATATTTTCAGTAATTTTAGATTTAATTTTTAAAATTACAGTTAATTAACCATAATTTAAGATTACATTGATATTATGTTTTTTAATGACAATTTATTGTATTTGTACATATTTAACTGTAATTTTACATATAATTTTCTGTATGTTTTTACAGGTTTATACAGGTTTATTTTCCATAAGACAATGTAGTAACTGTAAATTAACAGATACTAGCAGTAATTTAAATATTTACCTTTAGAATTACATGTAATTACTAATAATATAATATTACATTATTACTATGTTTTTTAAAGGTAGATTAACATCTTTCTTTCATATTCAAATGTGATTTTACATAAAATGCGATGTAATGATAATGAAGAAATGTATGTAAAATTACAGAAATCTGTAGTGTTTTCCATAAAATTGCAGGTCATTAAGCATGTGAGGTTAAGGTGATTTCATGTTTTTTTAGAGGTAATGAGTAGTATTTGTACAAACACAAAAGTAATTTACTGTACATTACTGTATAAAGACAACTTAAAGTATATTATTTTACAAGTGCACTTTAAATAATGTAATTTAACAGGAAGCATTCTGTATTCTTACAGATTTTTGCTTTTTTTAAAACACTAAAATGCCTGTATATTTACAGATATTGGGAGTAATTTAAATTTTTACCATTTATATGGTATACATTCCACTGTTTTTTTTTTTTTTTTTTTTTTTTTTACAGGTATATCACCATTTTCAATAAGACAATAACTGTAGATTAACATATATTAGCAGTAATTTAAACATTTACTCTTAAAATTACAAAATATTAACCATAATAAGATTACATTATCATTATGTTTTTAAAGGCAACTTAACATGTCTTTTTCATATTCAAATGTAATTTTACATATGTGATGTCATTTTACAGATCTTTCCTAATAATTGTAGTGAAGAAATGTAAAATTACAGAAATCTGTGATTATTTCCACAAAATTGCAGGTTATTTAGCATGCATGGTTAACTGTTACTGTAGAAAGACAATTTAAAATATTATTTTATGGAATGTGCACTTTAAATAATGCAGTCTGTCAATACTGTCAAACAATGAAATGCCTGTAGATTTGGAGATATTGGGATATTTTTATATATGTGTATATAATATATATATATATATAATATATATATATATAGATATATATAGATATATATAGATATATATACATAGTAACCTATGTTCAAACCCCTTAACTTTTTTCACATTTACACATGTTGCAGCCTTATATATATTATATAATGGTTTTATTAATTTATTTTCATTAGAAACGCACTTCATTCACTTCATGTTTCAGACTTCAGACTAGGCAGATTCAAATTTCAAAGTTGGCGCCTATTTCCAGTTTGCTTCGTCCCACCCATAACGATCAACCGGCCAAGAATGACAAATATACGAACGATATATTCATTTTCGTACCTCGAGTGGACAGCCATGAAGCTAACGTTAATGTTAGCATCCCTCTGATAACTTGCTACCATCACACAAGCTATTGTTAGTAGATAGCAAGAGTTTTGTACGTTACGGTTTTGTGACTGATGGCAGCCAGGTCATTTTATTTTACAGCTAAAGTATTAATAAGTGGGCTTTCAGTCAAAGCCTTTTCTAACATGGCCAGAGGTTAGTCTAATTGTGTTGCTCTCTGCTTGTGTATGTTCTTAAAAGTTGTTATTCGTGATTTGAATGCGGTCAAACTGCTATATGCTGCTCTGTGTAATGTCCCACTCATCCTGCATGAGTCCCGCAGAGACTTGAGACCGTTAATTTAAGTTTTTTAATTAGCTTCGTTCTAGCATTAGCATGCTAAGTTAGCCTGCTCACTGCTGTCTTCCCTTGCTAGAGTCTGCTCTTTTTTTCACCAGGAGAGTTTATTTCTGTCTAGCGCCACAGGTGTGGAGATGTTTGTTCCTTTGTGTTTAAATAATGTTTTGAGTGTTAATCTCTGGGCCTATTTGCTCTGTAAGTTACAAGTTGCTGCTATATGATAGGCCTAGAGATGCCTGTTGAATGTGATATCCATTTGGATTTAAATGTTAAACTGAAATGTGGGTTTTCTAGTTACCATATCAATTATCACTGAGGACAAATATCTGCGTGGATTATTCTCACGGAAAAATATAAAAGCTGATTTCATGGGGTCTTATGGAAGTTTGCACACTGGGGCGGAACTTTTGTGTGGTGAAAAAAGTTTCTGCCCAGACTTTGACCCCCGCGGAATTCGCCGGTGGAACTACACAACTGGGCCAATGAAATTGTTTGTTTATTGTCGCGCAGAGCCAGGAGAGTCCGAAATCCAGTCAGGCAGGACAGTATGGGAGAAAGGTTGATAAACCTCATTTTACAGCACCCCGTCCTTTTGATAAAAGACGGGCAAGCCCATTGTCAGGCTTGGTGGCTGCGGTGAGAGTGGTAAGTACTAAAGAAAGTTGATGGTGATGCTTGTTAAACATTAGCTAGCTAGCTCGCTGCTGCTGCTGCTGCTACTACTACTCTCGTCCATGTTCACCCACACCCGTTCATACTGCGCGGAATTGGAACACAACAACGTGAAATTCTGCACCACAATGCGGAAAAGCACTGCGCGAATATACGCAAATCCGTCCTGTAGTGAGAATGAACCGTTTGGTTGCCTAATTGTTTATAGAGGATGACTCCCAGTGAGACTGGCTACTCAACCCAATGAGACACAACAAAGACTGTGGTTCACTAGATTGGAATTACTGTCCTATTTCCATGGAGATGGTAAGGACAAATAACATTTTTCCGATCTATAAAACTAGATTTGAGCTTGTAATTAAAGCCTGTGCAGATGGACATACTTCCTACCTGTCTCAGCGGAGATGCACTGGCTGACATTACCACCAGAGTTGCAGCAAGACTATGATGACTGTATAGATAAATTACATTTTGGGAGTAAAAAATTTTTGGTATATGTTAATTTGTGAGCTTTTATTAGCTTTGGACAGAGCAAAGCTGACTGTTTTTCTCCTGTTTCCCCATATGTGTTTGCGAGCTGCTTGATTGATGTCATGCCTGTAAATAAAAAAAAATAAAAAATAAAAAAAAGGAGACTTCAACCTGGAGAAGGTAAGACCATATTTATGTCTCTGTAAAACTCAGTATATAACTGCATGAATCTATTTTTGGAAAGAGATGCGTTATCAAGATCTGTGATTGACATGTTTCATGTTTTCTCTTGAGCAAATCTTACTTTTAAGAATATAATGTTGATAGGAGTAGAGTAATATGCTGAGTGTAATCTCTAAAGAGAATATTTATCACTCTTAATTTCTGCACTTCTCTTAGTTTGGAAGTAAAGTGGCACATTGTTGGCTTTGCTAGAAATGCTCAGTGGCTTGTGGATCACAAGGCAGACATGTACTACTGTAATTGTGCCAACCTGAAGTGAGTGATGATTAATGTCAAATATATTTTCAAATAAAAAAAAACTAACTGATGAATCCTCCAGTGAAATAATGACCTGGTTCTCTCTTCATTAGCACTGACGGTACCTGCTGTAGAATGATCTGGCCAAGAAAACACACATACCTCGATGCTTCACCTTGTGCAGTCAAAGTGAGTGTACACACACACACACACACACACACACACACACAAAATAGAAAACGAATCATAGTCTCTCTCCAGTTACATCAGGTAGGGGGCAATGATATACTATGATACGGTTTGTTGTAGGGCTGGGCAATTATGGCAAAAGTCAAAATCATGATTAATTTAACTTTTAACCTTGATTATGATTAATGAACGATTATCTCCACCCTTGATGAACAATTTACACTGCCCTCACACCTGGATATTTTGTGATATTTTCACACACGTGTATCTTTAGGGAGTGAGTTTTAAGGTGTGACGCTGTGGTTAATGTCTAGTTAGGTTTAGGCACAAAACCCACTTAATTAGAACTATGAAAAGATCATGGTTTGGGTTAAAATGATCACTGGAGACAAGTTTTCAAATTCCTTAAAGATATTCAACCTTTACTGTCATGGCAACAGTGAACACCATGATTAATTGACATGAGCAAGATTGAGTCAATCCTTATTACTCCACGTGTAAATTTGATGTGTCTCTCCATATATCAGTTCTTCCTCAGTTCAGTCCTTGCCTTTGGGTTGATTTATACTTTTGAGCTTTGTTCCTTCCCATCTTATCTGAGTTCTGTTGTATGGTTGTGCTCTATAGATTTAATTGCAAACTACAACTGTTTAGTAAGTTAAAGATGTGTTGCTGATGACTGCTTTAAGTGGTGATGAGGTCTTAAAATATTTTGACTTACTTTTAAAAAGGTATTGAAATTAACTTCAGGATTCCTGGTAATCTATGATAATAAAAAAAAACGACTCAAATTAGAAAAGATAATTTCAGTTCTCGGGCGGCACGGTGGTGTGGTGGTTAGCACCGTCGCCTCACAGCAAGAGGGTTGCCGGTTCGATCCTGGGTGTGGGAGCCCTTCTGTGTGGAGTTTGCATGTTCTCCCCGTGTCAGCGTGGGTTCTCTCTGGGTACTCCGGCTTCCTCCCACAGTCCAAAGACATGCAATTTGGGGACTAGGTAAATTGATTACTCTGAATTGTCCATAGGTGTGAATGCGATTGTGAATGGTTGTCACACCTATGTGTCAGCCCTGCTGACGACCTGTCTGGCGACCTGTCCAGGGTGTACCCTGCCTCTCGCCCGATGTCAGCTGGGATAGGCTCCAGCCCCCCCGCGACCCTCACGAGGATGAAGCGGTTAGAAGATGAATGAATGAATTTCAGTTCTCATGAATGTTTGTCTGTAAAATGCCAAACGGTTTACATGGATTGTCTTAACAAATGCCTGTTTTCTCCCTAGCCAGACAATCTGAGGTATTTAAGGAGGCCCCAGCAGCCAAGCAAGTGAACAGACAGTTTGAAATGATCTGACAGCAGTTTCTCACACACAGTATGTATTGCCCAAATTGAATGTATCCTAGTTACAAATGGCTTTTAATGGCTTTGACCTAAGTCCAGATATTGCTGATCGTCTTCATAAGCTGCTCCTGTGCTTCACAATTGTGGAACAGAGTCCAGCTCCCAATACACATTAATTGCATTGAGGAAAAGGCCTCAAAATTAGAGTAGTAGATTCTAGTAGATATATTTTGTAGTAGATTCTGCTAGTATATGTTAGAAAAACCTATGTAATTATGTCAAATTTTAACTGCCATCCCACAGGGATACGTTGTTTTTTCACTGCGGTGAAAAAGAATCCGTCGCATACATCCACAATGTTGACTTGCCTTATAACAAATGTAGACATCCTTGTTTATCTTCTCTATGTTGAACTGACTGTGGTCTACCACACAGCTTAATCTACCAGAGACATTTAGCTCTGTTTAGATGTGGTTTAGGTAATGGGATGTATCAGAGTATCAGAGTTGTATCAGCCCTGCACATTTTGATGGCTTCTGGATGAAACCAGGTCCATCTGTCTCCGAAAGTTGTGTGTAGCACCTTGTATCTTGAGAAATTGCTTTAACACTTAGCTGCTATGCTAACGGCTACTATGAGAGCACGGTCTGACTGAATAATGCAGTGAAACGAAATGGCACTTCTGAGTATCAGGTTAGTAATGCATTTAGTTGAGTATGTTCAGTCAGCTCACACTGCATACTCAAAAATTCTTGATAATTTAGTATACATATAACTATCCATATAACTATGGTCCATCTATCCACAGCCAGAAATATATATTTCATATCATGTAACTATTTGAACTCCATGGTATTCAAAAATAAAACAAGTCACAGATTTGCAATTTTTCTTTGGTCTGCACAGCTTTCTTTAAACAATATTTTTCAAAATAACATACTGATGATTACTGTATGATTATACTGCGAGTGTCATGTTTTGAAAAAGTTTATCGTAGATTGTTGCTCATGCCCATGCAGTAGAATAGGAGGTGGGGCTTTCCAGTGTTACTGGATGGGTGGGGCAGGGAGCTATCTGGTTTCTCTTCTTAGGGATTGTGACTGAAAACATGTCATTTGGGCCAAGGGTTTAAAATATTGAAATATTCCAACTTTTTTTTTTCATTTAAAAACAATATTTTAGAAGTCAAACACTATATTGAACAATTATATAAAGTAGCTGCTGAATACGTTACATTTACAGAGATTGTCTTAGCTGTTTTAATGTGTAATGACTTACTATCCTTGTTTTTCTGTCAAATGAAAGTTTTTAACAATATTTGTTCAGATTACTAAAATGATTGTTTAATACCCTAAATTTACAGATATCATCTTTAAATATACATATTAATGTATTTTGATGTACAGTGTTTAATTTTCCATTGTCCAATTCTCTAAAATAACTAATACTGTAAATGTGCAGAAATTCCTATTTGATTAAAGGTACATATTTTGTTTATACATCGTGTCATTGTTTTTTTTACTTGGGGAAACCACAATTATGCAGCAAATCCTTGTTGATGGACAAGATGGTTTTATGAAATGACTACTAAATACCCTTAATTTACAGGGATTGACCTTACATGTAGCTATTTTTGATGTATTTGTAATGTATTTAGCTTGTTTTTCCACTGTCCAATGGTTGTTTTTTAATATACTAATTCTCTAAATGACAGATTAATACTGTAAATTTGCAGATATTTATCTTAAGTTTTATGAACCTGCTTTATTTTTATACGTTATAACTTTGTTATTGTGCATGGAAAAAATATTATTTTAACATGTAATTACTGTAGATAGACTTGGCTGTTTCCTAAAATACAAAATGTATACCATGAAATTACAGAGATTAATGTGAAAAGTATCTGATTTTAATGTTTTTTGACATAATATGTGTTTTATTTTACAGTATAATGGGCATTTATCAACTATAATATACTGTATTTTAATTAATTTTGACTGTAACATCTACTCTGTATTTTTACAGTTATTGTATGTAGTTCTGTGATACAGTTATTAACTGTAATTTTACGGTATCCATTTGGAAACTTTGCTGCTAGTGCTTATACCGTGTTTTTTTTTTTTTTTTTTTTTTTGTTACAGTTTTTTAAATATTGTAAAATTACAGAGATTAACCTGAAGGGTATCTGATTTTTAATGTTTTTGTTTTTTGTTTTTTTTTTACATAATGTGTAAGTTATTTTACAGTATAATGGGCATTTATCAACTATAATATACTGTATTTTTATTAATTTTGACTGTAAAAATCTACTCTGTATTTTTACAGTTATTGTACGTAGTTCTGTGATACAGTTATTTACTGTCATTTTACGGTATCCGTTTGGAAACTTTGCTGCCAGTGCTTTTACCGTTTTTTTTACAGTTTTTTTTTTTTATCATTATATCCTGTTATACATTTGTGTGCACACAAATGTATAACAAGATATAATGATAAACTGGAGCAGCTGACAACAAGGGAAAGACCTTGCAACAGCATGGAAAGACAGCTGGCAGGAGGAGGGAATAGACCACAATGGGCTGCCATGGGCTAGCTAGCCGTGGCAGCAGGATCCAGCACTAAGGGTTAATGGGTCCCATCCACACATCAGCAAGAGCGGGGGCGGAAGATGGCTCGTCGGCAGACAACCTGATAACAAACACAGGAATGGAGCAGACTACAAGATTGATGATCAGCATACCTGAGGCTCCAACAGCTACAACAGGACACAAGCTTCAGAGCTGCAAATGTGGTTGGGCAAAGTTTACCTCCACCCAAAGCCTAAAAATACACCAAGGCAAGAAAGGTTGCCTAAAGAAGTTGGAAAAAATGGGGGATCTAATCCACGCCTATGCAGTGGAACGGTTCTGAGTCCAGGAGGCAGAAGGAAATAGATCGTTTGGTCAAAGAGAGGAGGCAGCTCAAGAAGCAATGGAGGAAGGCCACAGAGGAGGAGAAAGAGGGCATAAACCTGCTGCAGGAAGAGATTCAGAATAGACTTGCGTCGAGTGAAGAGTGGAAGTCTTTCAGTGTCAAAGGCAGACCTGGAGGAACATCTGAAAAAGTCCTGCACAGACAACCGACACTATGAGAAGGTTACACTCCCAACTGTCATGCCACCAGTCAATCGACCAGAGCATCAAGTAGACATTAGCCCACCCAGATGGAGTGAAATAGAGAATACTGTGCATAGAGCAAGGGCCACATCAGCTCCAGGTCCCAACTGAGTCCCATACAGGCTCCACAAAAATGCACCAGATTGGAAGCTGAGGAAATTGTTTTGCCAAAAGAAGGAGATACCAACGTCCTGGTGGAGAGCCTGAAGAATCCTTATCCCGAAGGAAAAGGTCTCAAAAGAAATCAGCCAATTCCACCATAACAGCCTTCTAAATGTAGAGGGAAAAATCTTCTTCAGTGTGGTTGCTCACAGGCTGGCAGGATACCTGTAAAGAAACCATCTGATTGACACATCAATCCAGAGAGCAGGCATCTCACGCTTTTTCGGTTGTGTGGAACATGCTAGTATCACCTGGCATCAGATTCAGGTCGCCAAGAAGGAAGGGACAGACCTTCATGTGATTTTCCTGGACTTCGCCAACGCCTTTGGCTCAGTCCCTCACAACTTCCTGTGGACAGTACTCGACTTCTTTAGGGTCCCAGCAGCTCTAACAAACCTTGTCAATGCCTACTTCCAAGATGTGCAGCTCTGCTTGTCAATGCAGAATACTCCACTGCATGGCAACATCTGGAAGTAGGGGTCATGGCCGGCTGCACCATCTCCCCACTAGCCTTTACCATGGCCATGGAGGTAATCATTCGGGCATTGCGATGGATGGTTGGAGGACAGCAAATAAGACCTGGCCTGAGGCTGCCACCAGTCAGAGCATACATTGATGACCTCCATGTTGCTCATGTTGCCACTAACCCTTTATGAAGTTCCAATCTCAAAGGTGGAAAAGCTGGAGACACTGGTCAGCTCATATACAAAGAGGTGGCTTGGCCTTCTCAGGTGCCTCAGTAGTATTGCTCTATGGCAAGGGAATGTTAGTCCTGCTTATTTTCAGTCTATCAGAGGAGTACAAGTGCGCCAAAGTAAGACTGGATACGATGCTACTAGATTTGAGTGATCTATTTGTAGCCCAAACTGCCCCCAGAAGGAAGTGGACTCTACTGGCTGCAACTGAGCAGGTAAAGGCAGCACTAAAGCACAAGGACATTTTTGGCCGAGTGCAGCAGGGAAGGAGTGGTCTTGGTCTTGGGGATGGCACACCAGCCTGGAACAAGACGACTCCGTCCCAGAGACACAAGCTGGTGGTTCAGGAGGTGCGTCAGGAAGAGGAAACAGGAACGTGCGCAAAGGCCGTGGCGCAGGCAAAACAAGGGCAGTTGATGACATGGGAAGAAGTGGAGAAGAGGAAGATCTCCTTGCATCAACACAATAAATTAACAGTAATCCGTATGACACAATGAGACAGAAAGAGAGAGAGACAGAGAGAGAGACAGAGAGAGATGCAGGACAGACGGTAATGACAGTAGCTTACATCAACATTAATTAAAGTAATAATATTATAATTAATAATAGTATATTAATATCTGATAGTATACATGTGTGTCAATAATCATATGTGTATAATAACAGTAGTACGACTAATGATGCAGCAGCACAACCACACACGTCACACTATCCAGGCACAGCTGCAATACAAGTTAACCTGAGAGACAGCGGAGCACAAAGGCTCCGGAGAAGAACCCGAGTTAGTGACATCCAGAATGGCCGAGTTAGCAAGATGCAGTAATAGGGCACGAGAGAGAGAGAGAGAGAGAGAGAGAGAGAGAGAGAGAGAGAGAGAAGGTGCCCAGTGTATTATAGGGGGTCCTCCAGCAGACTAGGCCTAAGTCAGCCTAACTAGGGGCTGGTACATGGCAAGCCTGAACCATCCCTAACTATAAGCTTTATCAAAGAGGAAAGTCTTAAGCCTAGTCTTAAATGTGGAGACGGTGTCTGCCTCCCGGACCGCAACAGGAAGATGATTCCACAGGAGAAGAGCCTGATAGCTGAAGGCTCTGACTCCTGATCTACTTTTGCAGACTTTAGGGACCACGAGTAGCCCTGCATTCTCCGAGTGCAGAGTTCTGGTGGGATAATATGGCACTGTAAGCTCTCTAAGATATGACAGAGCTTATTTAGAGCTTTATAAGTTCATGATAGGATTTTAAATTCAGTTCTGTATTTTACAGGGAGCCAGTGGAGAGAAGCTAAACAGGAGAAATATGATCTTGTTTCTTAGTTCCTGTTAGTACACGTGCTGCTGCATTCTGAATTAGCTGGAGAGTTTTTAAAGACTTACTAGAGCTACCCGATAGTAGAGTTACAGTAATCCAGCCTTGAGGTAACAAAAGCGTGGACCAATTTTTCTGCATCTTTTCGGGTCAGCATAGGCCTAATTTTCGCAATATTACACAGATGAAAAAATGCTTGTTTTAAATGAGAATTGAAAGACAGATCTTGATCAAATGTTACTCCGAGGTTTCTTACAGTAGTGCTAGAGGCCAGAGCAATGCCATCTAGAGAAACTATATCATCAGATAAAGAGTCTCTGAGTTGTTTGGGGCCAAGAACAATTACTTCAGTTTTGTCTGAATTTAACATCAGGAGGTTGGTGCTCATCCAGGTTTTTATGTCTTTAAGACAATTATGAAGTTTAGTTAATTGATTACTTTCTTCTGGCTTCATCGATAAATACAACTGTGCATAACAATGTAAATTTACAGAGTGTTTTCTAATGATGTTACCTAAAGGAAGCATATATAGAGTAAACAAGAGCACAGAACCTTGCAGAACTCCAAAACAAACTTTAGTATGTAAGGATTATTCATTATTAACGTGAGCAAACTGAAAATGATCAGATAAATAAGATTTAAACCAGCTTAGTGCAGAACCTTTTAGGCCAATTAAGTGTTCCAGTCTCTGTAGCAGAATTTGATGGTCAATTGTGTCAAACGCCGTACTAAGATCTAATAAAACAAGTACAGAGACGAGTGCTTTGTCTGAAGCAATCAGAAGGTAATTTGTAATTTTAACTAGTGCTGTCTCAGTGCTATGATGCTCTCTAAATCCTGACTGAAATTCCTGAAATAAATTATTATTACGGAGAAAATCACACAGCTGGTCCGCAACTACTTTCTCAAGGATATTTGAAAGAAAGGCAAGATTAGATATTGGTCTATAGTTGGCTAACACCTCTGGATCCAAGGTGGGCTTTTTTAGGAGAAGTTTAATTACAGCTACCTTAAAATACTGTGGTGCATAGCCTGTTAATAAGGATATATTTCTCATATCTAATATATGTGTTAATATATATGTGTTAATATATGATATAATATGAGTGTTAATTAAAGGTAAGACCTCCTTAAGTAGCCTTGTTGGGATGGGGTCTGAGAGACACATTGATGATTTAGATGAAGAAATCACTGCAGTCAGTTCTTGAAGAGAAATTGGGGAGAAGCAATCTAAATATATATTAGGTCTTACAGCTGTGTTTGAGGTTAGATAGGTACTATCTGAGGACAGGAAATCATGAATTTTGCCTCTAATAGTTAGAATTTTGTCATTAAAGAAGCTCATAAAATCATTACTGCTAAGGGCTAAAGGAATGCAAGGCTCAATAGAGCTTTGACTCTCAGTCAGCCTGGCTACAGTGCTGAAAGGAAACCTGGGGTTATTCTTGTTTTCTTCTGTTAAAGCTGAGTAATAGTTTGCTCTGGCATTGCGGAGGCCCCTCTTATAAGTTTTGAGACTGTCTGCCCAGATTAAACGAGATTCTTCCAGTTTGGTTAATCGCCAATTCCTTTCAAACTTTCGCAATATTTGTTTTAACTTACGGGTTTGAGAGTTATACCAAGGAGCGAACCTTCTTTGCTTTGTTAACTTCTTTTTAAGAGGAGCTACAGAGTTGAGTGTTGTTCGCAGCGAGCCTACGGCGCTATCGACAAAATGATCAATTCAGGAGAGGTTAAAGTCGGCACGGGAAACCTCTGTTACTGAAGGACTTGGTATTGAATTTAACGACGGTGTAATCATTTCCTTAAATTTTGCGACAGCACTATCTGATAAACATCTAGTATAGTAACTGTTGCCGAGTGGCATGTAATCGAGTAAAAAGAAATCAAAAGTAATCAAATAATGATCCAATAGCGAGGGATTCTGTGGAAAGACTGTTAGGTTATCAATTTCAATTCCATATGTCAGAACTAGATCGAGGGTATGGTTAAAACAGTGAGTGGGTTCATGTACACCCTGACTGAAGCCAATGGAGTCTAATAATGCGATAAACACGCTAGCCAGGGAGTCATTATCAACGTCGACATGAATGTTAAAATCACCTACAATAATAACTTTATCTGTTTTAAGAATTAAACTGGATAAAAACTCTGAGGATTCAGAAACAAATTCTTAGTACGGGCCAGGAGCACGGTACACTATAACAAATAAAAGTAGCTGCGAGGTTTTCCAGGTCGGATGTAAAAGACTAAGAACGAGGCAGTCAAGGACCTCTCCAGAGCCGCTGAAAAATGGAGTCAGTGGCTCTGGGCCCTCAGATAAGTAGATGGCATCAAGGGGGTGAACCTGGGATGCTGGGATTCACTGCTAAACCCTCTGGAGGTGTCGTGGGCCAATCAGCGAAACACTAAGGAAGGAGGGCGCCCACTTGATAACCCAGAGAATGCCATCTCTCACTTGATCATCCCACAAAGTCTCTAGCATTGTCTCAAGTGTGCAATAAGGGATATTAACATCAAGTCCTACACAACAGCTCTGATGATATTTTAAATCCCAACAGGTCATAGGTCAATTTCCCTGTGACATCGTAATGTTAAGCAAAAACACTTCTCTGGCCATTAACCATGGCCATATCTCAGGAATGGGTTCAGGTTTTAAGGTTCAGGGACACCGTCCCCACATTTAAGAGTAGGCTTAAGACCTTCCTCTTTGATAAAGCTTATACACTGCTCCAAAAAAATTAAGGGAACACTTAATGGTCACAGTGTAACACCAAGTCAGTTAAACTTTAGGGTTATCAATCTGTCCATTTAGGGAGCACAAATGATTATGAATCAGTTTTACCTGCTTTGGTGCAAATTAAAGTGACAACAGGTGCAATGGAGAGGCAAGCAAGACAACTTTCAAAAATGGAATTGTTTTACATGTGGTGGCCACAGACAGTTGCTCTCTCCTTATCCTTCCTGAGTGGTTCTTCTCTAGTTTCTTCTTGCAGCCCAACCAGGTTGCACAGGTAGTCCAGTTCCTCCAGGATGACACATCCATACATGTGGTCACAAGGAGGTTTGCTGTGTCTCCCAGCACAGTCTCAAGAGCACGGAGGAGATACAAGGAGACCAGCTGTTACACAAGACGAGCTGGACAGGGCCATACAAGGGCATCAACCCAGCAGCAGCACCAATATCTGCTCCTTTGTGTGAGGAAGAACAGGAGGAGCACTGCCAGAGCCCCATAAAATCACCCCCAGCAGGCTACTGGTGTGCATTTTTCTGACCAAACTGTCAGAAACAATATCCACGAGGGTGGCATGAGGACTCAACATCCTCTAGTGCAGTGGTCACCAACCTTTTTATGCCCGAGATCCCTAACCTCTGCCTAGATGGCAAGCAAGATCTACTTCTTGAAGCGTTGACAGAAAAACAAATCCAGACAAGACTGTTTCAAGTTGAGGCTTTTTATTTAGCCTAATTTCATCAGAATAAGATTAAAGACTCTGGTCCAACGTTTTAATTTCTTGTGAGAGCTGACAAAATGATCATTTCAGTACAACATAAAATGGAAATTAACTATACACAAAAATATATAGGTCTATTTCTGTAGTGAGCAGAATGAATGAACCACCAATGACTCGGATTGTTATCAATATAAACTAGTAATTGTGGACAGAGGGTGATTAGGTCCAGATAAGTATACAAAGAGGTAAGTATATAAACATAGGTGGTCATATAAACATAACAGGTAAGTGTTTAACTATCTTAAAATCATCTCTCTCTTACAGGTAAAAGGCAAAGACATAAAAAAAGTTTTCTGAATATTGAATATATCTTTATATAAATGTAAATGTATCTTGAAAAGTAGAACCCCTGATGTCCCAGTAGACCCCTATACATACCAGACCCCCAGTCAATACCAAAAGGCAATCACAATAACATTCACATTAGGTTTTTTTTTTCTTCTTTTTTTTTCTCACATTTTTCTCAGGTTTTTTTTTTTTTTTTTGTGTGTCAGGTAAGTCCTTCAAGTGAAAAAGGTCAAAAAAGGTTCAAAAGTTGAAAAAAGTTAAAGTCCAATGTATGTAGTGCAGTATGGTAAAGTCCATGTATGTGCAAACAATGAATGTAAATGTGCTGCAAAATTGAGAACTCCATGAATGCAAGTGTATGGGCTGGTGTGTGAGCACGCACAGGAATGTTTGGGTTTGTCAGTAATGAGCGTGCAACAGGAACTTTTAGATCCAGACTGTTGTCTTGCTACAGAGGCTACCGTTCATCACACAACTCAATGTGAAGGCTGTGACTGAACACGGTCAGTAAGTGCCATAAAGTTAGGTTCATAGGCACAGACAGCCAGTCTCAGGCAGTCTGTGAGGTGTCTGTCTGTAAGTCGACTCCTGTACTTTGACTTGATGATTTTCATTTGTGAAAATGCTATTTCACACAGGTAAGTGGATCCAAAGTAGGCATTCACTTTCAGTGCACATGCACTGAGGAGAGGATATTTCTCTCTGCTTACAAGTCCCCAAAAGTCACTGTCCCTCGACCTGGCTTTCAGCTCCAAGTCATTTTGCAACTCAATCATCTCCATATCCACACCACAGGGGAGAGCAAATGCTGCCTTGAATTTGGCTGCTACCTCATCTGTATCAACAAGCATGAAAGGGTTTGAGACAAATGTAGCGATGTCGTCAATGACGTCTAACTCACCAAAACGCCGAGTGAACTCCACTGCAAGTTTGTCCAGGTGCACACAGTACTGCCTGGGGTGAAAGCCGAATTTGTCTTTGATGGACTGAGACATTTTCTCCAGGTTGGCGAAGTGCGTCAGCACCCCCTTCTGTAGCTGTGCGGTCCAGACGCGGAGTTTGGCCTTGAACGCCTTCACTGAACTGATCATGTGGAGCAGCTGTTTGTCTTTCCCCTGTAGTTTGTGATTCAGGGAGTTCAGTTTTGCGGTCAAGTCTGTTAGAAACCCCAGGTCCAGTAGCCATGCGTCATCGGACAGCTCCTCGTGAAGATCATTCCTTGTCGACAGAAACACCTTGATCTCTGGCAGCAAATCAACAAACCGCTGCAGCACTTTGCCGCGACTCAGCCAGCGCACATCAGCATGGAGAATCAGGTCACCGTACGCAGACTCGAGCTCGTCCGTTAACGCCTTGAATAAGCGATGCTGAAGGGCTTTTGCCCGAATCGAGTTGACCACTTTAACCACAACTGTCATAACATGTGAAAAGTCCACAACTTTCCCAGTCAAGGCCTGCTGGTGAATGACACAATGATACTTCTTGAAGTCGGGAAAGTCTGGGTCTTTACGGCACAGTGCTACAAAGCCAGCTCGCACACCACACATCGCCGGGGCCCCGTCGGTGGTGATTGCCACGAGTTTGTGAATGGGGATTATTTTCTCGGACATAGCTTTTAAAGACACCATAAATGTCCTCACCTCTCGTCCTTTCGTTGAGATGGAGAAGAGTGAGGATGTCCTCCTTCGTTGTGAAATCTTCAAATACCATCCTGACAAACACAGCTAGCTGAGCTGTGTCCGATACATCCAGCGACTCATCCAGTTGCAGTGAAAAATATTCACAACGAGACAAGTCTTTCAACACCTGTTGATTGACATCTTCTGACAGTAACTCGACCCTTCGTGTCACTGTTGCAGGACCAAGCGGTACAGCACCGAAAGCGGCGTTGATTTCCTCGGTGTTTTGGAAGTTGCGGCATACCGTCTTTGCCGTAACAGCCATCGCTTCCTTATACAAATCGCCATCTGTAAAAGGCTTCTTGTGTTTTGCCAAAAGGTGGCTAACACGAAATGATGCCTCAGTTGCTGCCTTGTTTTTCGAGGTAGGCTTGGTGAAAACGGACTGCTGAGCCTTCAGTACCGCTTTTAGCTCCTGTACCTTCTTAGCTCGAATCAGGGTCTTCGGTGGGAAGCTGTTGTTGAATTTCGGGTGGTTGGTGTTGTGGTGCCGCTCCAAATTCCCCCTCTTTGACAGCGCTTGTGACTGATGACATAACAAACACACACACTTCCCTTTCACTAACGTAAATAAAAATTCCTCCTCCCATTCTTCGTGAAAATTATACGACTTCGCCTTCTTCGGTGGCGGGGGACCTTCTGCCATACTTGCAACTGTACATTAGCTACGCACGCGAGTCTATCACCATGGTAACGGCGCACAGGGACGTAAGCAGCAGAAAAAAAAGCTAGAAAAGAATCCTGTGACAAAGAGGGGGGGCGCTGTAGATCTAGCGCCTATCATAAGAAAGATGCAAACATGAACGCACGGATACGACACTGTATTTCAAGTATTTCTGTATAATCGTCCAATTTCTTTCCTTCTGTCCCAAGATCGACTAGGAAAGCCTCGATCGCGATCGACGGGTTGGTGACCACTGCTCTAGTGGGACCCATGCCCACAGCCCAGCACCATGCAGCTGATTAGCATTCGCCAGAGAACACCAGAATTGGCAGGTCCACCATTGGTGTCCCGTCCTCTTTACAGATTATAGCAGGTTCACACTGAGCACGTGACAGGCGTGAAAGAGTCTGGAGATTCCGTGTTGAAAGTTATGCTACCTGTAACATCATCCAGTATGACTGGTTTGGCGGTGAGTCAGTGATGGTCTGTGGACGCATATCCTTAGAGAGTGGCAAAGACCTCCATGTCATACCCTGACTGCTGTTAGGTACCGGGATGAAATCCTCAGAGTGATTGTCAGACCTTACACTGGTGCAGTGGGCCATGGGTTCCTCCTAGTGCAGGTCAATGCACAGCCTCAGGTGACCAGAGTGTGTAGGCAGTTCCTGGATGAGGAAGGTATTGATGCCATTGACTGGCCCTTTTGTTCCCTGATACAAGAGGAGATCCCCCAGGACACCATCCACCGACTCATCATGAGCATGCTCAGACATTGTCTGGAGTGCATACAGGCACATGGGGGTGTGTGTCACATTAAGAGTTGCTGTGATAAAATTCACACAAGTTTGATCAGCAAATGTTTTTAGTTGTTCACTTTGATCAAATCACTTTTTGGTGTGATTTGGAATCCAGCCCTCAGTGGGTTAATGATTTTGGTTTCCATTGACCACTGTTACGTAATTTTGTTCTCAACAAATTAAAAAATGTATATCAGTAAAGATTTTTACCGAGCCCCTTCTATCCCCTCTCTCTCACTCTTGTCCAGTGTTAGGTAAGGGTTACTTTAAAAGCAATCAAAGTACGTTACTGCATTACTTTTTAAAAAAGTAACCAGTTACTTTACTGCATTACTCCTTGGGTAAAGAAACTCTTACTTTAAAAGTACTTTCAACATTACTCCCTGAGAAAAACTCAAGCACTTTTTAAGTACTTTTGAGTTTTCTACATTTCCTACTGGGCAATAGACCACAGGGCGCTAAGCCTACATTTTTTTTGTCTCCAAAATTAAAGTTATGGACCACTTGCCCTTCACTGAGATCCAATTCTCCCATCACAGCCATCACTTTGACCAGTAGAAACACAGAACGATCTGCTGCTGCAGCAATGTTACCTACGGAGCCCCTAAAGTCCCCAAAAAAGAAAAAAAAACTAAAAAGCTAACTTGAGCACACGAGATACTAAAACGTGTGCACGAGATAAGCTAAATCGAGCGCACGATATACTAAAACGTGCGCTCGACATACAATTATTTCCCACGCTGAGTCAGTACCATGGCTATGTACTATTTATAGGCGAGGTTACGTTACAGCGCAGCCAGGCAGCATTGGGGGGGGGGTTGCAGTTATAAGAGAACTAGAATGTTTTGTTAAGAAAATGAAACTTTGATAACTAAATCAAGCCATTTAAGGAACAATATAAGCCTGTCTGCAGGGACGAATGGATCATGTGCATAATTAACCACAAAACAAGCAAATACTTCATCTTAATGACAGATAACACTCATTATGCTTCAGCTGAATCCTCTAAGCAAATGACCATGTTGAATTGAAATTAGTTTATCATGTTAAATGTCTGCAATCAATCTTTGTGCATAATCACACAGCCTGATATGCCCTTCAAACAACTCTGAAAGCACAGAGCAAAGAAATGTCTCTTTTTTCTCCCTCGGGAGAAGGAGCGGGGATTTCAGCACCACGGACAGCGCACATACAAAGACCTGAGAAGCGTCTCCTTTAAATGTGTTTGCTGCTAGAGAAATTATAGCCTACATAGCCTAATAAATGAAGACAGTGACATATTTTCAATAAACGACAATGAGTTGAACGTTCATTTCAAGCTTTTGTAGTACAACGATTTTCGGAAGTGTGCGAGTGACGGAGAGCGGGCGGCAGTGTTTGATGCAGGAAACTCGATATGGACTTGAAAATCAATTTCGGAGTGCGGGGGTTTCGGAATGGAGGGCTGTCCCCTGTTGGAACATTGTTGGAACAGCCCTTCACCACCTGGCTCCTAAAATAAACACCTGTTTTTTATTACATAATCATGCTTCTGTGTTGCGCCATTCAAATAACAATAATTGCAGTTTAATATTCTTAATTATAACAGCCAGCTGATTGAAAAATGACTGACTTGATTTATCTCTTTCATATCACAAGTTAGTATCAGGTGCGCAGGAGATAGTTTTTCTTTTTTCTTTTTTGGGGACTTTAGGGGCTCCGTTGTTACCACACGGAGTAAAAGGGGGAAATGATGGTGTGAAACAACAGAGGCACTTTGTCAACCCACTGAGTTAACGTTACTGTCATTAACATCAAGCTAGCAAACAATGGTACATCCTCACGGTCGGACATAAAGGAATAACATTAACGAATAGCGGCGGGGCTTTTATTCACCATAACTGCAGATGCTCCCAGCTTCATTTGAAACAAACTACATTATCGACAGTCCATTATTTATTAATCCCTCTGTGTGTTTATATATTTACTTTTTATCCGCTCCGTTGTCTTTATACAGTTAACATATCGCACCGTCATTTCAAATTTGACACGTTTCAAAAAAGCCCTTTATAACCTCGGCTGAGAGAATCCCTCCATTTTCTCAATAGGCTTTTATTCTGAAACATTGGTCAGAACTTCCTGTGGAAGATACAGCTGCTTGAAAAAGACAGCTATTGTCGGTGCTTCAAATGTAGCTCCTGCCATCTGCTGATTACGGTGGCCGAGACCCGCCATAGCTGCAAATAAAAAAAAACGCTGCAAATAAAAAGAAACGCCACGATGCAAATAAAAAAGCAACGATGCAAATAAAAGAGCCACAACGGAAATGAATTACCGGGGACTATTATTGCCGATGCACATGTTTTTCTATGTGAAAGAAGAAGAAGAAGAAGAAGAGAGTGTGTTATACATGGTTAGGTCATGTAGCCCCAGGTTTGATATGAAGCTGAACTGCAGGATGCCGGTCTTCCTCCATCTGTATACTATAGACGAATTCGGTGATCGATTTGTGTATGCTGCCATCTTGCGGCGGCGCCATTGCTGCTGTGACATGTGTCAGTCATCAATTCATTATGCTGTCATTGTGAACTGACTCTCTACAATGACAGCATCATGAAGGTATCTTAAATGAGTTCCGATATTAATTTAGAAATTAATCATCTGTTCGAGCGATAAGCAGGAAAGATTAGAGTAATAGGGAGATAATAGACTGTATCATTAAACACTGTGTAATATAACGTTAGTATACGTTACGTGTGCTGACGTTAGCAAGCTAGCAGTGTGACATTTAATCATTATGGAGAGGCTACGTGACCATCACATCATATTGAAGGTGATCATTATTGATCGCCTTCAATATGATGTGATGATCGTCTAAAAGGTGATGTAAAATTTGCCCGACCCATCCGGAGCTCAGGTAATTTTGACCCTCAATCAGAAACCTGTAATTGCCGTTTTTCTGGTCATCAGAGGCCAGGTGATCAATAAAAAATTCTTGAATACCTAAAACAAAACACAAACACGTGTTGATGTTGTTGTTTTTAGTCACGTACCCTGTCCATAATGATTAAATGCCACGCTGCTAGCTTGCTAACGTCAGCACACGTAACGTATGCTAACATTATATTACACAGTGTCTATTGTCTCCCTATTACTCTTATCTTTCCTGCTTATCGCTCAAACGATTGCTGCCATTGCTGACGACCGCAGCAATGGCGCTGCCGCAAGATGGCGGCATACACAAATCACTCGCCGAATTCGTCTATAGTATACAGATAGAGGAAGACCAGCATCCTCCAGTTCAGCTTCATATCAAACCTGGGGCTACATGGCCTAACCATATATAGCACACTTAGTTTTTCGTTCGTTTTTCTCTTTATTTTTCGTCTTCTTCTTACGTCTCTCTCTTCTTCTTCTTCTTTCACATAAAAAAAAACATGTGCATCGGCAATAATAGTCCCCGGTAATTCATTTCCGTTGTGGCTCTTTTATTTGCATCGTTGCTTTTTTATTTGCATCGTTGCTTTTTTATTTGCATCGTGGCGTTTCTGTTTAATTTGGAGCGTTTTTTTATTTTATTTGCAGCGATGGCGGGTCTCGGCCACCGTAGCTGATGCTTTCAGGTGACTACAACATGTCGGCTGGCACATGAACAGACACAGTGACTCAAATAATAGTGAAAGTAATAAAAATAGGACAAGAATAACCTGATGACACCACACACATTTATTATGCTTATCTGTTCTGTACACATGGCATCTATTGCATGTCTGTTCGTCCTGGAAGAGGGATCCCTCCTCAGCAGAGTTGGGGGGTAAAATGTTACAAAAGTAATGTGTTACAGTAAAACATCACGGCCAGCTGTAATATATTAGTAATATTTGTGTAATATATTAGTAATGTATTACATGTGGCCTGGGTGATGTTAGTATATGTTGGATGTGTCACATACCCTACAACTGCAGAGCAACAGAGCAATGCCGGCATACAGTTCTACTCTTATTTATAACTCTCTCTCCAGTGCTGCTGTAGCTGAGTGGCACACCAGGAACCGGCAGATGTGTCTTCCAGCTCCATTGTATTAATTTGCACACATCATCGTGACTTAATTGCACACCATTCTGGTTGCGGTGCTAACCTAAATATTTGTTTATTGTGTTGAAACACTATTGTGTCAATAGCCTGGCCCTCCCTCCGTCCAAGGCTATTCATTGGTTCCTTATCTGCTGTGAGGGTCCAAGGATGGAGGGATGTTCTATGCTGTAAAGCCCTCTGAGGCAAATTGTGATTTGTGATATTAAGCTTTATAACTAAAATTGAACTGAACTGAACGGGGTTCTCTATTGTCAAATGCAGAATAATTACCAGAGAAAGTTGTTGCCATTGAAAAACCTTCAGACTCCCTCCAACAAAGCAATTTAAGTATGCATAAATAATAATAATACTTAAAACAAAAAGAGAAACTTAATATAACGATTGGAGGATATAAAGTGGTGCAGTTAAAATAATGGATAAGATATAACATACAATTTGGAGTGAGACATTTAAATCAGTAGTAGCATTTAAACACAGGGTGTAACAGGAATGTGCTTTGGTTAAATGTAAGCTAAGCAAGTCTGTAAGTAAGTAAGTACAGAGGTGCAAACAGTTTAGTTTAAAGTAAGGTAAAGTGACATGTGATGTAAATTTTCAGGAGTTGGTGTGTTAAATGTGCATTTGTAATGTATTTTTGTTAGTTTTATTGTTAGACTATCAGGCCGCGCTTGTATTATTTTGAGTGGTACGCTACATGTAATATCAAGTGACAGTGACCAGGGGCCTCATTTATAAATCTGCATGTAGGAAAGCTGACTAAAAGTGACCTAAGAACAAAGCACAGACAGTGGTTGGGCACAAAATATCCTGACTTATAACAGTGCACATGCATGTCCCACGCCTGTTTCCCTTTATAAATCACATTCAACTCGACATTTGGCGGAGGTGAACGAGTGTCTTGCCTCACGAAACTTCACACTATGTGAAGCTGAAGTTCTTGTTGGGGAGGTTGATAACAGAAAAACAATGTTGTTTGGTGTACTCAATATGGGTAATACTAAGGCTAAAAATGCAGCGGAGTGGAAGCAGGTGGCAGATGCTGTAAATGCGGCTGCCTCAAACTGTCAACAGGTCAAGAAGAAGAAGTAGCCCGATATTAAGGTGTTAATTCGGTGTAGAATAATAATAAGGTGTAAATTATCAGTGACAAGCTGTAAAGCTGTTTGACAAACAATCTGATTTTCTTGACTCAAATGATTTCTTAAAATACGTCTTGTTTTCATAAATGATGCATCACATCCAGATGCTGGCGCACAGTAGCAGCATTTGGTTTAAATGCATGGAGGTAGAGGTCGGGGTTGGGGTCGGGGCATCAGGTGGTAGTGGCACGTTTTTCAGCTGTGCCACATTGTATAACATAACACCGGCACAACTTGGTTCCTGCGGGTGCTTCTTTGTAATGCCAGGCCAAATGCAGTGCAGAGATCCAGCAGTACTGTACATGGCAGTCTGAACAAATTCATAATCCACTCATCATCATTGGCCAGTAGGTCCTGCTGGCCCTGACGGAAGATCCGCTCTCTCCGGAATTTCCCACCCACCACATCCTCTGACAGTGCCAAATAAGCTATCGTGCGTCTTTACACATTGTGATCACTGCTTTTTACACCCACCCATCAACTAATTGATCGCATGTGAAAGGAACAAAGACATGTTTATTCATTTATTCATGTTTATTCACTTTTGCAGGTACACTCTTCATACATAAAACGTGAGAGGTCATATCTGTCTTTATTTTACACAGTGATATCAGATTCATAACATCCTTTTCATTTTTCTGCCACAGGGGTCTCAGTTTCTCATGTACAGTTTTTTTGCATACGCATGGGTCAGAGCTGCCATCGAAGACCGCTCAAGCTTGATTTTTATAAATCCCAAAGTTTGCATAGTAGGTAGCGTACGCCTTGTTCTGTGCATACGCCACGTTTATAAATGAGGCCCCTGAGCTCAGAGTTCAACAATCTTACAGCCTGAGGGATGGAGATGTCCCTGAGTCTGGTAGTGCGGGACTGGCTACTGCAGTACTGTCTGCCAGACAACAGCAAGCAAAACGTTTGTGGCTGGGGTGATTTGGGTCTTCCTGGCAGCTGGTGATGGGTTGTGCAGTTTTTACCACTCTCTAATGCCTTGCAGTTGGGAGTGGTGCAGCCGCCATACCAGGTGGTGATGCAGCTAGTCAGGATACTCTCGATGTATCCTGAAGTCCATTTTAAACCTACTCAGCCTGCAGAAGAAGAAGAAGGGCTGCTCTCTTGTAGTCTTGATGATGGTGTCTGTGTGGTGAGTCCAGGACAGGTCAGGCCCTCACTGATGTGAACCCTGAGGAACTTAGAGCTGCTGACTCTCCACTGTGGTCCTATTGATGGAGACGGGAGGGGTCCTTCTCCCTGTTTCCTCCTGTTGTCCACAATCATCTCCTTAGTGTTTCTGGCATTGAGATGGAGCTTGTTGTCCGGGCCCCATGATGTCAAAGCTCTGACCTCTTCTCTATAGGCCATCTCATTGCCATTGGTGATCAGGCTGATGATGGTCATGTTCAGGTCATGGTCAGCAAACTCATGGTGTTGGAACTATGTGTGGCCACACAGTCATGTTTGAGCTGGAAGTGCAAGACAGAGCTAAGCACACAGCCCTAGAAAGCTCCAGTGTTAAGAGTTAGGGTGGAGGATGTGCTGGTGCCTCTTTGCACTGCCTGGGGTCTGCCTGTCTGGAAGTTCAGGATTCAGTCACGGCAGGCGGTAAATGATTCTGACTGAATTGGTATGTTTAGGGAGCCAGGTCATACTAAAAAATATACATAATGATCTGAGATTGCCACATCTATGATGGATGTGAGGGTAATATTCAAACCTTTAGAAATGACCAAATCAATTGTGTAGCCTTGTTTGTGGGTGGGTCCTGTAACATGCTATGAGAATTCAAATGCCTTCAGTAGTTCAGTTAATTTTTTTGTAACCAGATTATTGAGGTTGCCTCAGTTATCTTAGTCTCCTGAGATAACAATGTAGTCAAATTCAACAGAAAGTTTTTGATAGTAGCTCACTGAATTCTTCTAGGAGCCCATGTTTAAGCTGAGGTGGATGGTACAATGTAATTTAGAGGGTAGGTGACACAGATTTTAAGACAACAGCAACATATTCAAATGAAATGTTACTTGAGGATAAGTGATCAGCATGGAGTGTTGCAACTCCCCCACCCTTTTTATTCAATCTAGGACAATGTACAAAATTAAAATTTTCAGGTGATGGCTCTTTCAGTTGTTTGTTTCCAGTTGCATCCAACCAGGTCTCAGTTAGCATACTACAATCAGGTTTTTACATATAATGTCATTATTATCACTATTGTATAAGTGCTGTTTGTGCATGCGTGTGTCTTTTGGACCTATGACAAAAAGAGTGAAAAAAAATTGAATTTCCACTCAAGGGGATTAATGAAGAATATATTTTAAAAAAATAACAATAAATGTTTTATTTGGTAAGGATCTGACGTTCAACAGTGCCAGCTTTAGCGTGCAAGTGGCCGCAGCTGTAGGAGCACTAGAGGTAGGACACAGTGGGCGCAGATGACAGGTGTTTGCTACCAAACAACGTCTGTCTGTGGCCGGTCACTGTCTACTTGTTCTGGGGGTTACAATGACAGGGATGGGGAGGTAGTAAGAGCATTTTTGGCCCACCTGGTCTTCCATACATGGAGAGCTCACTGCACAAGCAGCAGGTGAGAGAGTGGGGTCAGTCATTATGAGTGGGGCAGGTTGGATATGGGCAGCAAGATGAGGTTGGGTTTTGCTATTTTTATTGCTTCATGTCTTCATTTTTCACAGTTTCATTAACAGAGGCATAGCGTCAAACATTAAGACTGAATAGATGGCAGGAGAAATTGGTGGCCAGGACTTTGATTCCTTTATTGTTCAGGTGTAGGTTATCATACTTATACAGGTCAGACTTTTTCCCAAAATGAGTCAAAGTGGTTAATAAAGCCATAACCACATGCCAAACAGAAATTGCACAACCACTGGTCAGCACTGTTGAGACGGCTAAACATCTCAGAGCTCCATCTGAGGGAAGAGATTAAACCATATGAAAATTTTGCCAAGGCTTTCAATGGTCCACGCAAGGAGTTCATAATCATCCTGGAGCTTGACTAATTGTCTACACCTGAGATCACTGACACCACAATGCACAAGCACGGTGTGAGCCGAGGGGTGATGCTCAATGATAGCAGGGATGTGCATGAGTAAGTCGAGCACTTTAGCACCTGAGAAAGAGTATGTGATGCAATTTGAAATACCACAGAGTCGCCCACTTGGATGCATTCTGGAGGTGGAAATAGGAGGGTGCCTTTACTCAAATCAGTTATGCTTTAAATTGAATGAGGGACATCTTTATGATATCTGTAAAGATACAAAATCGATATCATATGCATAAAACCACGTCACAATTGAATGGGCAGATATACTTAAATACCCAATATGTCACACTAACTTTATTTGTGAGCGTACTATCTGCTCTCTTTGGATGGTAAATCCAGCTGCTCGACCTAATGACCAACGAAGGAGGCTGCTCCTGTTGCTAGCTACTGCCAACGGAAGTTCTGGATCCGATCCAGAGCCTCCGTTGGCAGGCCCGTCGCTGCTTTTGTGGTAGTGTAGTTGGTCATTCAGGTGCCTCTGCTGTTGAATTAGGTTGCGCTATTTTTGTGGATCGGGTTGTGTTTATTTTCTGTACTTCCCTATTCTGGTATTGACTTCTGGTTGGTTAAAATGGCCTTTTTGTTAGAAGTTACATGGCCACCTACTGCTTTGGCATGTGTATTACATCACTTGGTAGCGGGTTTTGCGGTTTTGCGTGGATATTGTATCATCACACGAAACCATATCGTATCGTCACACCACTCGTGTGGACAAATTTTTTTTGGAAACGATGCCACTTTTCAGGCTGCCAAATAGAACCAGTTGATTAATTTGGACCTGGGACTTCAGTGTTTCCAGTACTAGCTCAGAGAATTTTCTCTCTTGGCTGTACTTCTCTCCATGTTGTAAACTCTCAGGGCAAGGCCTCTAAACCCAGAATACATTGGGACAGGATATTAGGATATTGTATTAGTCAAGGTAGTTCAAAACAAAGTTTCATTTAGTTGAATCAGAAAGATTAATGACACAAGTCTGAGTCCAAGTTATGTGACTAGAGTCTGATTTTTTAGTGACAAATTTGCCATTCCTGAGGTGGCAACAAAAGGACCACTTTACACTTTTAGTCTTATTTCATGTTTGATGAATATATATTGTATTTGCATTAAATAGAACTGTTTCTGTATATCTATATCTATATATGTATATATACATACATATATATGTATATATATATATATATATATATATATATATATATATATATATATATATATACACGTGTGTGTGTGTGTGTGTGTGTGTGTGTGTGTGTGTGTGCAGGCAGTCCTGACAGGCAGACAGCTAGGGTCCTGTACTCGTCAGAGTTTCTATTTCTATGTCAATATTGTTGCCAGGAGATTAGAGAAGGTCCCAGCTGGGAATCTGTCTGAGAAACACAGCAACATGCAGAGCAGGAATGTGTCTTTCATCTGCAGGGAGCTTTAAACTTACTGCACTGCAAGGTTCTCCACTCGTCTTGTCCCCCAATTACAATATACATTCACTGTCATTTCACGCATGCATTTATTATGTACTTGCAACTTCTTTTGATGCATTTGCTGTGAACACTGCATGGTTTCAAATGCAAAAAGCATGGAGAGTGGGAGATTAAACATTCAAACAAAACCATAAATGCAATATGAGGCCAAGAGGAGTGATAAAAATGATTAAAATGAAGTCCAATAACATCATCTAGACTAGCATTGTTTGGAAAGTAGACACACTAACAAAAAGGTGATGTATATTTAAATAATGGATTGTTTTTCAAAAGCATGTATCAACCAATTTAAATTTAAAAAGTTATTTGGTTTAGTTCTTCATTACTAAACAATTAAAAAGTCAAACATAAATTAAGTAGTTCTCATTAAAATAAATGACAACATAATCAACATCAGACCACTTTCTGTGTTTATCTGTAAAGAAAACATCAATCAACTGAAGACTTTTTTGGGACATAAGCTGGCCTTTATGCAATACAATGCATCCTGTTTTGTTGTTGTTGTTTTTAGACAAGATTATGACTATTAATTTCACGTCTATGGGTTAAATCATAGAGCTGGATGCAGGACATGGGGGTTATATGTTGAAACTTTGTCCTGAGAAAATTTCAGCTTATCTGTTTACCCAGCACTTTTGTTCACCATCAGTACCAGCATGGCTCAGTTTTGACCGGATTTCTGTCCAGGGGTCCATTTCACAAAGCAGGTTTAATGAAAACTCAGAGTCTATTAAACCTGAAATAAGGGAAACTCTGAGTTTTCCGTTTCAAAAAGGGAGGTAACTCAAACCTGAGAAAGAGGGGTAACTCTAGCCTGTTTCAGAGATAGAGGTAACTTAAGCTCTCGGTCAGTTACCGCAGTAACAGACTCTATGAACCTAACCTGGTCGGGACCAGGTTTTTCTCAATGAACCTCAAGTTTCTCTCTGTTTCCGCCTTCTTTCAGAGCCACACACGCCATTTGATTTCCTCATTCATTCAGTCAGCAGGGGAGTTTTTGCGTGGCGTAGTCCTGCCGTCTGTCATTTAAAAAAAATCATTAAAAAAATCAAAGTCAGTATATTAGAAGTCCATTAGGCACAGTGGGTGGCAACTTTTTTCACTAACATGGCATGGCCTTTTGATAACGATCCCGTGGATGAAGGTGCAGCATTACTGCGCAGAGAATTAAATATTCGTTGGGAGATTATCAGACCGCGCATAGATGTTCTAGCATTTCCACACAATTATCTTTTTGAGCTGTACCGTTTCACGTCACAGTCCGTCATCTACATACACAACCTAATCTGTGCTTACATTTGCAACATTACCAATCATAGTCATGCTCTCACATCCTAGTAGATATTGTGTGTTGTGCTGTGTTTCTTTGCAAATGGAAGTTTTTTGTACAATGAGATGCTGAGCACTTGAGTAAGGCAACTGTATGCAGGGCGGTCAGAAAAGTGTGCTCGTTTTACAGGCATCTGCCTTCTTTCTGTTGGCTGAGTCTGTCTGCCTTGTCTGTGTTAGTTTAAATAGGCTTAATTATTTAACGGAACATGATAACATGAGAAGACATTTATGTGTGTGAAAACAGCATTATGTTGGGGATTAAACCACTGCACAGTCAAACAGCCACTTAATATTTACTTTACAATGTAAAACGTGATCAAATGAGGTACCCCCATGAGATTATGCTGAGGTCTTACCTGTTTGAACAATGTTTTTATATTTCATCCTAAACTGCTGCCAAGTGCGCTTCTCCCCCATGGGATTGCACCTAAATGAAATAAATTAATAGGCTACCATTCAAGCAGTTTTCCCCTGTAATATTATTGTGATTGCAAAGGACTACATTTAAACTTACACACTTCTTTTTGAAAACGTGTTCAAACTCGCCGTATGAGCGCATTAAGATCTCTAATTCTAGTGGGGTGAACACAGCCCTCCTCTTCCCCGTTGCCATGGTGACTTGTCGAATCGGGGCTCCATTGATGCTGGCTTTTTATAGTTGTGGTGCACGCGCTTAACTCGAGGTGAAACTACTCCGAGTTGATTAAACTGATTCAAATCAGCTGTTCTGGAACCAGAAACTCAGAGTTTCCTATCTCAGAGTAGATCAACTCAGAGTTCAGGATTAGACTCAGAGTTTGTTGAACCTGCTTTGTGAAACGGATCCCAGGTATGGTGGTATGGAACCTGGTAACATAGCTGTGACAACAAAACTTCAGGAAGCGGCACACAGTCCCTGTGACTGGCTTCTGGTCATTGGGCAAAGCAAGGCTAGTCTTGACTTGATGGCCTTGAGCCTGGGGACATAATTTCCTAACTCAGAGGATCAAGGTTACAAAGTAACCGAATGTTCTCTATGGTATCGAGATTATCTCCCCACCTAGTAGTTATATCATAACTATGGAACCCTTCAAGATACACCATGAGGGGCCCCAGGAAGACAGAGCAGATGCAGGTACACAAGCCCTCCCCTGTTATTGGAATGAGGCGTCCCTGCCACCAGGTGCATTAACAAGTGAAAATACCCAATAAGTGTGTATATGCATAAAAACATGAATGAGCTATGAACAAATGTATATCTTTGGCATCTGTAGTGGGCTCCTCAATACGTTCTACCAGTCTATGGTTGCCAGTGCACTCTTCTTTGCTGTAGTGTGCTAGGGGGTGGAGTTAAGACTGGTGAGGTCAACAGGCTCAACAAGCTTGTGAGGAAAGCTCACTCTGCCAAAATGCCCACAAGGTAGCTGGACCTCGTGTTGAGCGTGCCAGCGCACTCACCTGTACTGGAATGCCCGTCCCTCTATAAGCCTGTTGAATTCAAATAAACACGAGAAGTTTGTGCTCTAGAAAAGGATTAGCACACAGTGAATAACCTCCTAAGCCCTATGATAAGCTATTATGGCAAGGCTTAACTATACAGACCAGTGAGCAGTGATAACTAACATGTCTTTGGGGCCATCGGGTGAGAACCTCCTTTCACCAGTGTTTCGTCTAGTTGGTCCCATGACACCTCCAGGAGCGTCCCAGAGACACTCCCCTAATGCCAGGTCTCACTGCTCCCCACACCAACCCAATAACCTCCTTTATCTTACTTACACATGGCTTTCTCAGCCCAAACAGCACCACCACCTTCAACCAAACCCAGGCTCTGTACATGCAAGCTCCAGGTAGAAGCAGTGTTGATACTACCATACTCTATTTCACACGCTACATAGCATAACTACAATATAAGCTAAAGTTAAAGGAGATAAACAAACTTACAGGATCAGCAAACACACTCACCTTGCAGCATGGTCTCAAACAAAGGGGATTCAAATAGGCCACTCCCATACTTAAATAACCTTCCTCTTCCTGGATTTCCTCCTGAGAGGAAGTGGATCTCTCCACCTGATCTCAAGGAGTTATTTATTTATTTATTTATTTTATTTAACCTTTATTTAACCAGGTTTGTCCCATTGAGATCAAAGGCCCAATCCCAATTCCTATCTTAACCCTCAATCTTAATTCTCAAGCTCAACCCTCAGTCTCACTAGCCCTCAAAACCAAGTGTTAAGGGCTATCTTGCGACTTTAAAATGGGACACCCCTCAAAGGCAAATACATCTTAAGACTGTGGGGGGCCAAAACTCTGTCCAGTCTGTCAGTTCAAAGAAGAAGAAATATACATCATCAGTAGTCGTCAATAAAAAGATGCAACGATTTTTTTCCCCCAACACTTTATTTCAATTCTTGTACAAAACAAGCAGTGACAGACATGAACAGAACAAATATGCCAGAGTTAAGAGAAAAGAAAGAGAAATAAGATAAACAAATAAATAAATAAAAAAGTTCAGCAGCTCAAACCATTAAATTGTTTAAATATTTTCAGAGTTTATAGCTTTGGAGTTTGTGGAGTGTTGAATGGTTTCTAAGTATTGCTGCATTTCATTCATAAAAATTTTGTACAAGGATTTTCTATTATAAAATTTACTCTTATGAATATAGAATTTCGCTATAGATAATAAATAGATTAATGAAATAGAACTGTTTTTGTTTAGAAATGCTGACATCATAAAATCCAAACAGCACATCTTTGTACAGTAGTGAAAATAGAACATAAATGTTAAAATGAATCAGTGGCGATTGCTCTAAGACTGCAAGGGAAGCTCAGCTTCCTCTAAAATGTAAAAAAAAAAGTGGTCAAATATGTACTGTTGTGTTTACATTTCATTGACTAAATATGCGCTAGAACGCGTTCAACTTTTGTTCAGAATCAGCTACTTATCACAGGTCACTGACACGACTTTCTTCTCATTCATTCCTGTAGTGTCACAGAATATACTCGACAAAATCTTTCCAAAAACAATAATAACAATAATCTGCTGCCGTCGCAGCTGTGCTGATTTCATATTGAAACAGAATGCTTTTTCACTATGGGAACAGTTGCTGTTGTGCCCGAGAATTATGTTATGAATATGAACAGTTCACAAGTTACAAATTACTTACTCCCATAGTTTTTTTGGAGCCTGCTTGCTTTTTGTAAACTTGTCTTCATTGGTGGTCCTGACATGAATCAGGGCTTGTGTTTTGCCTGGTGGCCCTGAAATGGAACAGAGATAACAACATTACTTTCTTTTATTTTTTTGGGCTACCTGTCAGATATTCGTTAAGTTATCAGTTTAGTTTCATGCAGTATTGCAAATATTATCACAATGAATACTGTAGTCAACATCCAGCAGAACTAGTGAGGCTGTTTATACGGTCACACAAGTGTTATCTGGTGACTTTCATCCACGTTAACGTTTCACTCTTTGGGTTATAAATTGATATTCAAACAAAAAACCTGTACCACAACAACCGATGTAACTTATTCAGCGGAAAGTCACCAGATAATACGATCACTAACCTTAACCTGCAGCTGTAACGTTACCGGCTGCAGACTCTACGGCTACAGGAGATGACACCGTCCGGTCAACTTACAAAAATGCCACTGCAAACATTTCACGTATATTAAAACAACTTAACAACTACATTATCACTGAGAAAAATGCCTTTTTGTAACTGAATGACAGCATACTCGGTTATCAGAGAACCGGGGTTACGTGGAGGGGCAAGCGCCCGCGCCGGCTTCGTTAGTTAGCCAAAAGATATGTGTGTTACACTACATAGAGGTCTATAGTTCATAAAATGATGTTAAACTAAGATAATGCAATGGTTATCATAATTTTAAAACTATTAACAAGGAAAATACTCACATTGATAACTCCGCTTCCTTATGCTTGTCGCTGCCATCTTGCATTGACTGAATCGTCTGTACTTGGCCGGGCTCGGCTGGGCTCGGCTGGGCTCGGCAGATGATGCGCAAAGGATTCTGGGATAGCACTAACCCTAACCCTAACCCTTAAAAGTGAGGGACATACAGCCCTTATTCTTGACCCTCAACTCAACACTCTGAGAATCGGGACAGCACTAGGGTTAAGATTGAGGGTTAAGATAGGAATTGGGATTGGGCCAAAGATCTCTTTTACAAGAGAGACCTGGCCAAGAATGGTAGCACATATAGTTTCAACACAATGTCACATTAAACATAGACATAAGAGATACCAATAACAAACAACTGAATTTACACAGTCAGGTCAAGATCAAATACAACATTTGCACTCATAAAGCCTGGATAAAATGGGATTTATCATGGACTTAATTACATTAAGAGATAACAGGCATTGGAGTTTGAGCTCTGACTGCAAATTGCTCCATGGAGTTGGAGCAGAAAACTTAAAAGCCTTCTTCCCCAATTCTGTTCTGACCTTAGGAACAGTAAAATGTAAAAAGTCCTGAGAATGGAGACTGTGGGCTCTATTATTCAGGATTAAAAGAGATGATAAATAAGATGGAATCATCTCAAGATTGGCTTTGTAAATCAAGACATACCAATGGCTGAGCCGGCGCGCATATAAAGATGGCCAATTTACTTTAGTGTATAAGACACAATGATGTGTTAGAGCACCACAGTTTGTGATAAACCTCAGAGCGCCATGATACACACTATCCAGCACGTGGAGGCAGTGAGCAGAGCCATTCATATATAACATATCACCATAATCAATTATCAGAAGAAAGGTCGACTCCACCAGTTTCAGTTTTGCCCCAAAAGAAAAGCAAGACTTATTTTGGAAATAAAATCCAAGTAAAAGCTTCAGCTTCTTAGCAGTATACCGCATATGTGCCTTAAAAGACAAGTGGTCATCAATCAAGAACCCCAGATATTTAAAAGTAGATACAAGTTCAATTTGTTGACCATTACTGGTGACAATGACAGGCTGATTTGACCTTGCTAATTTAAGTTGCAGCTGGCAGAGCTGTTCTTGCACTCTATTAAACGCATTCTGCAAATAGGCAAACGCTTCTGTAGGTGTGGGTGCAAAGCAATATATGACTGTGTCATCAGCATAAAAATGAAAGGCTGCATTTTGAATATTCACCCCAATATTATTTCTATACAAGGTAAATAACAACCAAGTAGGGCCAAGTACTGAACCTTGTGGCACCCCTTTGTGGACTAAAAGAACCTCAGATGAAACACCTTCTAACTGGACAGCCTGAGTTCTGTCTTTAAGATAGTTTGCAATCCATCCAACTGCATGTACAGAAAGCCCAACTGCTGTAAGACGTTCAGTCAAAATGTCATGGTCCACAGTATCAAAAGCCTTAGAAAAGTCTATAAAGAGAGAAAGACAGCACTGTTTTTTAATCTAAGGCTTCTGTTATATCATTTAAAACCTTCAAGGCTGCAGTAGTAGTACTATGTTTTTTGTGAAATCCTGACCGGGAAATCGATAGAATAGAATTAGTAGCCAGGTATTCTTTTACTTGTTCACTGACAAGGAATTCAAGTACCTTAGCTAGAACAGACAGTTTAGAAATAGGCCTATAATTATTTAAGATAATTGGATCTCTTCCTTTCAAGAGGGGGATAACAAATGCGGATTTCCAGACTTTGGGAATTACATTGGTCAACAAGCTAAGATTAAAAATATAACACAAAGGAACAGCTACAATTTTAGATGCCAGTTTTGTCTGGTCCTGGTGTTTTTTAGGATCAAGGTCTTTTAGAGCTTTAGTGACCTCTATTGTGGAAAAAGGGGTAAAATTAAAAGCCGGTACATTGCCAGGGGCCCTGTCAACAGGTGAACGGTCATTAGAGGACTTTTCACTAGGTGAGGGTTGTTTAGACGGGTTTTTAGAATTAAACAAGAACCCAGAAGAAATAATATGTTTGTTAAAACAATTTAATATGTTTGTTTTGTCAGTTACCCTGCTACAATCAATCAGCATACTGGGAGGGAGATTAACTGAGTTAGAGGTGGAAGACAAAGATTTAATTGCTTTCCAAAATTTCTTTGGATTTTTCAGAATTTCAGTAGTCATGGACAAGTAAAACTCATCCTTCATATTTCAAAGGAGAGAGGTACATTTATTTCTTAATTGTCTAAAATAAAGCCAGTCAGTGTCTAAACCAGATTTACATGACCTGGCCCAAGCAGAATTTCGCTCATGCAGAACTTCTGCTAGTTTGGTTGCAAACCATGGGTTGTCATGGCCTTTAATTCTGAATTTGCATAGGGGGGCATGTTTATTGATAATGTGATTGAAACTTTCATTAAAGTAGCTCCAAGCCAGTTCAACATCATCAAAAAGGGCAATCCTATCCCAGTCAAAATGATAAAGATCATGCAAGAAAGCCTGTTTAACAAACATTTTCATATTGCGCTTCTCTGCAAAACGTGGCTTACTTTTAGGGAGCCTTGTGTCTCTCACAACCGCTATCACACAGTGATCACTCACATTGTTTGGAAAGACACCTGATGCCACACATTTAGAAGGCATGTTGATTAAAACTAAGTCAATGAGTGTCGCTTTTTGAAAACATTTGGGATTGGGTCTAGTAGGGGAATTAATTAATTGTGTGTGATTAAGAGAATCACATTGTGCTTTCAGATCGTTGGACACAGGCATAAGCCAGTCCTAGTTTAAATCTCCTACCAGAAGTAATTCATTATATTTCAGCTGTGATAAAAACTTCACAAGGGAGGACAATGCATTTTTAGGAGCAGATGGTGGTCTATAACATCCTACCAACATAATACAGTGATTCTTTGATAATTCTATTTCAAGGGCAATCAACTCAAGCTCTTTAGATACTGACTCTGTAAGCACTAAATTAACATCAAAATTGATCTTAATATAAATTGCAACTCCGCCCCCTTTTCTTGGACGATCAGCACGATAAACATTGTAACCGTTAATACAGATATCCTTATCAGGCACAGATTTTGTGAGCCAGGTTTCAGATGAAACCATAACATGAGCATTTGTTGAGTTTATCCAGACCTCTATCAAGTCCATCTTGTTTAGTAGACTCCTTACAGTTATACAGTAGAGTTCTACATTTAAAATCTACAGGGATGTAACAATGTGCCGGTGTATTAGGGCCTGGATTAGTCTCAACATTCCCTGAAAGCGATAGCAATAGTATAACTAAACGTTTAAGCTTGGTGCTACCCATGCTCCTATATTAGGAAGTGGTTGGGCGCTCCTAGGTGCCTAAGTAGTGTTGAAAAGGGATACTTCAGCTGCCAGTATCCAGTTTAACAGAGGAAATTAAATGTACCAAGGTCAGGACAGAGCTCTTGTTATCTGGGAATAAGGACATGGTAGTTAGGAGTGTGGTTCCAAATCCAACCAAGGGGAGGAAGTGGAACCCAAGATCGGCAGTTCAGGAGGCAGAGCCAGCTCTTCGGCATGCAGAGATTGTAGGTAATGTTCAGTTTGGCCGGGGAGGCCTGGGGCTTGGATCAGGCAAACCGGTATGGAATACAGCAGGTCTCAAAGATAAAAGAAAGCTGGCTATGGAACAGATATGTAGACAGGAGGAGATAGTAAGGGGTGCAAAGGTAGTGGCCCAGGCTAAACAGGGACAGTGGTTGAATTGGGAAAGTGTAGAGAAGAGGAAGCTTAGTTGGAGGGACCTATGGAGTATGGAGGAGAAACGTATTAGATTCCTGGTAGGAGCCACATACTATGTTACCAACCCCCCAGAACCTAAAACTGTGGGTAAATAAAGACCCATCATGCCCATTGTGTTCAGGTACCACAACCTTAAAGCATATTTTGTCAGGCTGTAAAGTTAGCTTGTCACAAGGCCGGTATACATGGCAACATAACCAGGTGTTGAAATGTTTAACTGCAGGCATCGAAGGGAAATGAAGACAGGTGAATTCAGAAGGTGTTAAGGATAGGAGTTTAGCAATTCAGTTTGTCCATGAGGGAGAGAAATACAGAAAGGGATAAGTTAGTAAGGAGGCAAGGGTGTGGCCGCCTAGAAGGTGTTTGTGATTGGGAAATGCAAGTAGATTTAAGACGAAAGCTTGTTGTTCCCCAGGAAATAGTTTGTACCAAGCAGATGCCTGACATAGTGTTGTGGTCAGTGAGTCAACGGATGGTTTATTTCATTGAGCTGACAGTTCCTTGGGAAGACTCAGTGGAAGAAGCCTATGAAAGAAAAAACCTTAGACATGCAGACTTACTGTGCGTTCACACCAAACACGAATTCGCCAATTCGTGCGTCAAGATTACATACAAAGTCAATGCAAAGACGCGATTAGACGCGAATTCGCGCCGGGCGGCACGATGGACACGTTTAGCGCGGCGCGATGGACACGGCGCGATAGACGCGAAATTCGTGTCCAACGCCTCATCGCTCAAGTTGAAAATATTGAACTTTTGAGGCGAATTCGCGTGACTCAGAGCCACGAAAGCCAATCAGCGTTGAGATTCTCCCGACGTCATGGTTGACATCCAGTTGTTGACACAACAATAAACTGCTACTCACCGGAGACAGATGGACAGGCACTCCGCAGCTGAAATGGAGCGCCTGTAGTTAGTGTCCTGCCAGGAGATCCTGGTGCCAGCCCTCGCCAACAGGTCCTCAAACTGGGCCCCAGTCAGCCCGAAGTACCGCTGAAAGCGGCTATCATCCAGACGGAGTTCCTGGAGGAGGTGGTGAAACTCGCCGAGCTGGATGTGCTTCTGCAGGATCGGGTGAACCCAAAAACGACGGCGTTTGGCCCTCCGAGGCATTTGGGACTTCAAGAGCAGGTACAAAGCAGCGATGGTGGTTATCTCAGCCATGGTCGTCAGTGGCTACCCGGAGCTATATAATACTACGTGTCTGCAGAGACCGCAACAAAAAGGAGCAGGCTTGGGTGAAAGACGCCGAGGAGACTTGTCTACTTGGTAAGTTCTGTAAATATGTGTCTTTAATTAGTTTGCAGAATGGTTGTACTATGAACGTTAGCACTAGCTTTGCTCCAGTTAGCACAGCCGCCGGCTTCTCCGCTACTCGCGCGAATGACGCGATAACGCGAATTAACTAAATGGTCAGGCGTCGAAACTCGGGCGTTATGGGCGGGCGCGTTACTCGCGTTACGCGCAAGTAATTCGCCTCATTCGCGTTTGGTGTGAACGCACAGTTAGGAACAGAAGCTGAGCAGCAAGGATGGAGGACTAGGATTTGTCCAGTGGAAGTGGGGTGTAGGGGATTCATAGCAAGATCAGCTGTCTCGCTCCTGGGGGAACTCGGAGTGCAGGGACAGAGTTTGAGGAAGACAGTGAAGGAAATGTCAGATGAAGCAGTTAGGTGTAACCAATGGATCTGGAAGCGTAGAAATAATGTCAGTTGGGGACCAGCAGGGGGAACTACTAAGCAGGGTACATGACCAAGATGGCAGCATGTCTGTTGTCTGTTTGGTGTCTGTCTGTTTTAATGTTTTTTTTATTGGATTTTAGTATTTATAAATATATATATATATATATATATATATAACAGAGGCCTGACATATATATATATACATACATACACATACATATATATATATACTATATGTGTGTATATTTATATATAACCCTTTTACATGAGGCTTTTGTGCTGATGAATGGCCAACTCCTGAAGGTCTGTGGATTGTTCATGTTTTTTCTGCTGTGGAAGCTGCTCTGCCTTGTATGCTCTGGCCTGCTCCTTCTGCTTGTGGACTGGTTTACTGGCTGTGGCCTATTCAGAGCTTCTTGGAACTGTGCGGTGTCGCTGGCTTTCTGGCCTACAGCGGCAGCATTATTGCCGCAAGGAGCATCAGCAGCAGTGACATTGATCTTGAACTACAGCAGCATACAGCAGTTTCTCATTCACTGCTCTGGAACCTGGGGCCCACTTCATCCATCCTGCACTGCTCCCAGAAGCCTACTCCATCCACCCTGCTCTGCAGCCTGGGTCCTGCTTCACCCACCCTTCTCTGCAGCCTGGGGCTTGCTTCATCCACCCTGCTCTACAGCCTGGGGCCTGCACCATCCACCTTGCCCTGTGGCCTGGGTCCTGCTCCTTCCACCCTGCACTGCAACCTGAGGCCTGTGAGGTAACCATCTGGACATCAACCCAACCCAACCCAAGCCTCCAGCAAAGCCTACAGTTCTACTGTTTTTCTTCTACAATGTCGCTAATCATTGTATTGTGCCTTATTTCTTTGTGTGGGCCAGCTAGGTGGTGGCCCCATATGTGTGGTATTCCTCCTTCTCCTACAACATTGTCTCAGGAGGATACATTATCTTGGGTAGGCCACAAATCTAACTATGAAAATGTGACTTTCCCCCACAATGGCTGTTGCCAAACTACTCTTGTAACTTCACTTGAGCAAATGGTAGTGGTGTCTTTGAACATATCCAAGTGGTTGCTTAAATCTGACATGTCTCTTCAGTTTTGCTCCCATGTCACCTGAGGGCAAGGAAAGGCTGGGGGTGATTTTGTGTCAGGACTGAGGCATGGGCTTGACTGGTCCCTGGCCACTGCCGTGCCGTGCTGCACCCAGCCAGCCCTGCAGATCTCCCTGCCCCAAAGCAGGCTGAGGTTGCTTGGGCTGCTGCAGCTGAGGCCGCTGCCAGCCCTGACCTTGCTTCAAGGCGCCTGACACCTCCTCTACACAGTGACGGGCTTCCATGCATCAGGCCCATACAAGGCAGATAGCTCAACAGGCAGTTTGAGCAGACACGCCCTATCCTCTGGCTGCAGCATGGACCGTGACAGAAAAAGATGGCGCCTGGCCAGGCAAAAACTTGCCATAACCCTGCCAGCCACTTCACCCTGCTCTCTCATGAGCTTTGGAAGAAGTGCGGAGACACACCATAGTTCGGCTATTAGATCTGTACTACGCTCCTCCTCCACTAGGCCAACCAGATCAATCAATCAATCAATTTTATTTATAAAGCCCCACAATATCACAATTCACAATTTGCCTCGGAGGGCTTTACAGCATACAACATCCCTCTGTCCTTTGGACCCTTACAACAGATAAGAAAAAACTCCCCTAAAAAAACAAACCCTGTAATGGAGAAAAAAAATGGGAGAAACCTCAGGAATAGCAACTGAGGAGGGATCCCTCTTCCAGGATAGACAGATGTGCAATAGATGTCGTACAGAACAGATCAACATAATAAATTTGAAGCAATCCATGTGACAAAATGATTCATAAAGAGAGACAGAGGCAGAGAGAGAAATTGAGACGGAGCCAGAAAAATGCAGATCAGATAATGATGATAATAGCTTTCAACAACATTAATTTAAGTAATAATATTATAATAATAATAATAATAATAATAATGGTAATTGTGACCAGAGGGTGGCTTATGACATTACTTATCCCCAACTTACAATGCAATCTTGGAATCCCTCCCCAGATAACTTCACACCCATTCACCCCTGGTCCCATCTGACCCTAACGACTCACATGGTGGCCAGGTGGGTCAACGACTCACATTGTGACCTTAACGACTCTGAAAGTAAGAGCTCATGTGACCCCTATGACTCTGCAGGAGTTATAGCCTGCAACTTTGTATCAGTCATGGAAAACTGAAGAAGCTTCTTGGATGAGAGGCGAAATGTCTTCAAGAAACACAAGTCCAGTTTCCTACGATATAGCACTTATGAGTACCATGACCTGGATGACTGAGAATCTTCACTGACAACACTCAAGTGCTTTCATAGTTATCTCCGGTGACTTTAACTACGTCACCATGGCAACAACATTGCCCAACTTTACTCAGTATGTGAGCTGTCCTACCAGAGAAGGAAGAACTATGGACTTGCGATATACAAATGCCAATGATGCATACAGCTGTTCCCCCCTCTGGGTAGGTCAGACCACAACCTGGTGCACCTCAACCCCTGCTAGGAACCTGTAGTTAGGAGCCAGCCTGCGACCATGAGGATAGTGAGGAGATGGTCGGATCAGGTTTATGAGACACTACAGGGCTGTTTTGAGGTGACAGACTGGCAGGTACTCTGTGAGCCGCTTGGGGAGAACATGGATGGGCTCACAGAGTGCATCACAGACTATATGAGTTTCTGTGTGGACTCCACTGTCCCGGCCAGGACTGTCCATTGTTATCCAAATAACACCTTAGGTAACAAAGGACATCAAAGCTATCCTCAACATGAAGAAGAGGGCCCTCAGACCTGGTAACAGGGAGGAGATGAAAACAATACAGGGGGAACTGAAGGTGAAGATCAAGGTGGCTAAGGAGAGGTACAGGAGGTGTCTGCTGACCATATAAGACAGCTGATGAGACTCCACTCAAGCAAGGCTGCAGGCCCTGATGGTGTCAGCCCCAGGGTGTTCAAAGTCTGTGCCCCCCAGCATTTCTTTAACATGAGCCTGAGTCTCCACAGGGTCCCCATATGTGGAAGACATCCTACCTCATTCCTGTGCCAAACACACCACGTCCAAGTGGCTCCAAGGACTACAGACCTGTGGCATTGATCCCACATCCTGAAGACCCTGGAAAGACTCGTCCTGAAGCAGCTCTGGCCCATGGTCAAGCCACTTTTGGACCCCTTCCAGTTTGCCTATCAGCCCCGACTTGGAGTGGAGGGCGTGGTCATTGTAGAGGACTATAAGTACCTGGGGGTACACACTGACAATAAACTGGACTGGGCTAAGAACACTGATACTCTCTACAGGAAGGGCCAGAGCCGGCTCTATTTTCTGAGGTGACTGAGGTCCTTCAACATCTGCCGGACTATGCTCAGGATTTTCTATGAGTCTGTGGTGGCCAGTGCTATCCTCTATGTTGGGGCTGAGGGTGGCGGACGCCAACAGGCTCAACAAACTGATCTGCAAGGCCATGTTGTGGGGATGCAGTGTGACTCTCTGATGGTGGTGTCAGAGAGGAGGATGCTGTCTAAGCAATGAACTCTCTTGGACAATGTCTCACATCCACTCCACCATGTGCTGCTCAGGCAGCCACGGGGATCAATAAAGTAGGCTGACCAAATGTCCTCTTTTGCCTGGACATGTCCACTTTTCATGTCACATCTGGGGAATCCGGGTTTTGTTTTTCTAAACTGATAATGTCCACAAACCACATGTTTTGGACAGCTATGAAGTGACAGAATGTCCCAAAATCATGGTTCTTATATTACCAGATTCCAGAGAGTCTCCCCTCTTCATATATGGCAGAATATGTCTTTTTCCAACTTGCTATGGTGAAATACATGTAAAAATGTAAGAATTTAGTCACACGTATTTGTTTTTTTCATTGATATAAAAATTTATATAAAATACAGGCACATAGTAGGACATAAAATGATGGCAAATCTGGTTAGCCCAGATTGTCCCGGAAAAAAAAACAAGATATAGCATGTGTATGTAGCCTTTATAATGCCTGTGATATGAGCTTAAAAGTAAAGGCAGTAAAAATACCCCAGAAACGCCTAGGGCCCATATTAACAGGCCGGGTGTGCGCTGTGGGTGCTCATCGGAGAGTGAGACCTCCGTGTTTGAGACGGGAGCGGGAGGCAGGAGGTCTGACGCTTCCAGCGAGAGGAGAGGGAGACATAAAACAAAATAAGATTAAATAGGTAAAGCCTGTCTCATTCTTTAATTTTATTTTCGACGTTAAATCAAGGAGGAGGCGGGCGGCTGGAGGTCTGAGACTTCCAGCGTGGGGAGAGGTAGAAAAAAACAGCCAGTGTGTGTCTGTGTGTGTTATGTTCAGGTGTTGTCACGTAAATAACAGTACCGAAGCAATAAACAGGACAGACAATAGGATTTTATTTATTTTTACATTACATTTTTACTGAAAGTTGACCGAATCTGACCCTAGCCTGAATACAAATTATATAGCTATAACAAGTCGGGCCGGGTTTGGTCAAAAATGTAGCTCTACATTTTTGACCAAACCCGGCCCGACCCGTCGGGTACCGTCAGGCTTGGATCGCCATACTCTAGTCACTAGAGTATGGCGATAGGGGGGGGCACATACACACACACTAGAGTCTAGTGTGTGTGTATGTGTCCCCTATAGAGGCCTATCTGAATTTCTGTCTTTGAGAGATATTATTTTGTAATATAACTGAATTTCCTATCCATACATATAAATTTTAAATATATTAAAATTTGGGTAAACTGCGAGTATCATTTAAGTAGGCTATGAGTGTCCTCTTTTTTGGAAATCAAAATATGGTCACCCTACAATAAAGTATCTCTGATTCTGATCCTGATTCTGATAACAGGTAGCAGACAGGTAACAAGAAGCAGACAGGTACCAGGTAACGGAGACATAACAGGTAGCAGAAAGGTAGCAGGTAACAGAGACATGAGACAGACAGACAGGTAACAAGTAGCAGGCAGGTAACAGGAACCTACATTGCAAAGATGATTACAAACTGACAGAGGAATTAAGTATTTGGGCCAGTATCTGGGCCAGTACAGCTGGATCTAATTAAAGGGAATGGGACTCCAACTTGTTTCTTGTTCCCAACTCATCATCATTTTTTTCATCAAATTCACTGATTCTGGGTCAGCAGTCCTCATCAGTTACTGATGCGCCGATGCACCCTTTAGTGTCTGTATGTGACCCACTGGGCTGAATCTCTGAGCAACTGCCAACTGCAAAGAGCAAGAAAGTCCAAGGGTGTGCGGGATGGTGGGTGGATGTGATGTTATGTAATGTTAAGTTGGTACAGTGGTTTTCAAACTTCCTCTGTCATGTCGAGTAGATGAGGGAGGTGGGAACTTGCGTGAGGATGGGTGCGGCAGTCAGATGACTGATAAAGTAGGGAAAGTCCAAAGGCATCTGGTGGATGGACAGAAAATGGCAACAAAGGGGCCTTGGTAATAGTCTCTGTGGAAGTGGTAATGTGGCTGAAGAAGGGAACAGAGAAGCAGAGCGTGACATAGGTAGTTTATCAGTAGGATGAATCCATATAATACAGGACAGTATGGCAATTATCATATATCTATTTGTATATCTACATATGGCATAGTGTTGTATGCATTATCATGAATATGATAACACATAAAACATTGTTTATTATAAAATAAGTGCCATATAATTTTAATAATTTTATATAATTTATTAATCCCCGAGGGGAAATTCAATTTTTCACTCTGTTGTCAATTACACACAGGTCCGGTCACACACATGCACAAACTGGACCTGTACATGCACTAAGTGGAGAGATGTCAGAGTGGGTGAGTGACAGGCGCTCCGAGCAGTTGGGGGGTTCGGTGCCGTGTTCAGGGGCACCTTGGCAGTGCCCAGGAGGTGAACTGGCACCTCTCCAGCTACCAGTCCACGCTCCATATTTTGGGACTTGAACGGGCGCCCCTCCGGTTCCCAACCCAAGTCCCTATGGTCTGAGCAACTGCCGCCCCCATATACCAGTGAGAATAAAGGTAGTGGGCAGCCATTTGAAAGTAACCAATACTAAAAATATCTGTAAAAATATCTATACTATATGTGCTTATTTTGTAACATATATAGTTTTTAAGATGTTCAAGATTTAAACTGTTCTTTAATTGTTTTAATGTAATACAAACAACTGAGTAAACCCATGACAAATACATTTTGTAAAACTATGTTTATACATTACTGAAGAGATTTGCTGAGCATACAATTGCTTCCTGGATTATGATCAGTGGCTCCGCATTTCCAGTACAGAAAGTGTTATATTCGTGTTTGGGAGGTGGTCAGGCTGGAAGGTGGGCATATAACGCCCAGCACTCTGACATTGGACAAGGTGCTCCTGTTCAGTGTGGCACATGTGGCTACATTTTGGCTACAAAAACGTTCTAGTTAGGGATATATGGTAGCTTTGGCCAAAAAGTAAATATATCTTTTGCCTTGAGTCATTTTGTTTTTATATATTTAACCATGGCCACAATCTATCAAACCTAAACCAATGCAGAACATTTTAATAAAAGAAAATGCATTTTTAATTATATATTAAATAAAACTTAAAACTTTAAACAAAACTTTTAAGATGAATGCAACCCTGCAAATACTTTCATTAAAAAGGTTTGCTCCCACATTTAACGAATTTTGAGGGGCAGGATGTTGCCTCCAAAACAAATTTGTGCAAAAAAGTATATAAATTGAATTTGTAGAAGGGGTAGTGACAAGGACACATATCCCACTGAAGTGTGTGTATGGTGCTTGTTATTTTGGCTTAAACATTCAAATACAGACACCATCACACACTGATTATACATTCTGCTGTTTTATATCCCATTTTTGCATACACATATCTATGTATCTATGTATGTATCTATGTACACATATCTATGGATGTAACACAGCAGCATAATATCCGTCAGTCTCTCTGAGTTTAGCGAGCTGTTTTTCAACTCGTTATATGAATTTTGAAGTTTATAAATGATTATAATCAGAGACAGTCTTGATACAAAAGACCACTCTATTCTTTTAGACAGACTTCACAATCTGATTGGCATCTCTGGTACTGTTTTTAACTGGTTTAAATCTTGTCTTACCAATAGAGAATTTTGTAGGTCTGACACATTTTAATCTCTACATGCTGGCACTTGGAAATGTCATCAGGAGGCATGGCATAAACTTCTATAGTTATGCTGATGATACACAGCTGTACAATGCCTTTAACTGCATTTTAGATATCAAGTCATGGATGGCAGATCATTTTTGACAGGTAAAACAGACCATAATTGAGGTCTTAGTTATTGGTCCTAAAGCTCAGAGAGATACTATACCCTACTAAAAACTTCTGAGTTACCTTTGATTTGATGTTTCGAACCACATATTAGAAACATAACCAAAGCGTCATTTTATCATTATAAGAACATGGCCAGAGTATGGACATTTTTCTCTCCAACCAGCACAGAGACACTACTACATGCATGTATTACTGGCAAAAGCAATTTTTGTAATGCTCTACTTTCAGGTCTTCCTTCCAAAAATAAATCTCAGTAACAATTACTACAAGTCAGCTACAGGTGTGGTAACAAGGATCAGAAACAGAGCACATGTTACATCAATTTTAAAGTCTCTACATTGGCTCACTGTGTGTTTCAGAATTGATTTTAAGATCCTTTAATTGTTTTTTAAAGCTCGTAATGGTCTTGGTCCTAGCTATCTATCAGATTTGCCTTTAACAGTCCCAAAAGTAAGACCAAAAACTAATAGTGAGGCATCTTTTTATTATTATGGTTCATGTCTGTATAACAGCCTGTCTGAAGACCTGAGGGCAGCAGAGAGTGTTGATAATTTCAAAAGATATGTATTTATTAATCATATTTCTGCTCTTATACTTTCATTTACCTCTTTCATTGATTTTTACTTACCTGTCTACTTCTAGGTTTTAACCCGCCTCTGGAGTTTCCTCACTTGTGATAGCATTTCCACAGTACCTATTCTTATTGAGTAATCTTATTTTAGTGCTTGTGTGTGCATATGTTTGTTTGTGTGTGTGTGTGTGGGTGGTGGTGGTGGGGTCTTTCTTTACTTTCACATTTGTATATTTCTGATACTTCACTATGTGTAAATGTGAACACATCCTAACTTTTATCAAGTTGAATTATGAATCCACAACTTCAGCTTGACATATTATTCCATGAAGGAAACCAGCTTATGTTAGATATTAACAGTACTTTTTTCCCCATGAGTTGATGTTACAAGCAAACAACACTTTGTGTAACTGCTCCCTGGGGCTGGTGGAATACTGACACTTACTATTGTCATATCCAAGTTATGAAGGCTATGCACAGCAGCACCTAGTCAGCCCTTTTCCATTTCTCAGCTATCTGTACTAATGTAGAAGTTAAGAGTGGGGGTTAGTGGAAATGTCCCTTTAGTGTCTACTCAGAGGGGAGCACAAATGTTTATGTTACATTCAGTCTGCAGCTGTTCACTTCTTTTATTCCCTGTCAACGGCACTCAAACAACAGAAATGTCTGCAATAGAAAAAATAAGCTTGATCATGTGTTATTGTGTTAATAAAAATTAACATGTTTGTTGTTTTGACTTGTTATCTACAAACTGGCTTTGCCAGAGTCAGTATTGTACCTCTTGTTAGCTGATAAAAATCAGTAAGGAAACCATTTCTTGTATGCATTATTATAATTAACAAAGTCTATAAACTGTCCATAATTGATGTTATTTGACAAATCCATTGTTTCAGCACTTTACAGTAAGGCTCTTTAAGAAATCATCAACACTGATCAGGTCACAGTTGATCAGTCACTCATTCTTCTAGTATTAGTGCCTCAGCTCTGCTGGAGTTTTTTACTCACCTAAAGCTGCAACTGGGGCTGAACAGGAGCCCTCTGGCCTTTTCACCCAAGAGCTGATCTGAGTTCTGCCAAGTGAGCAAAGGGGCCAAGGCAGATGAAAAGAATGCCACTAGTTCCTTTGAGGACTAGGTGTAAAATCCCAGAGGAATCACGACTATAAACCAATAGTGTCACCCCAGAGAGGTTTTCTTGGAGTGGGAACCAGACTTAGCACAGCACTCTCTGCTCCTCCGATCTGCAGCCTCCAGGACGAGGATGATTCAGTTGGTCACATTACTCTGCATGGAGCCTATTAGTGTTCCCGGAAGACAGGGGACTGGTGGGGGGGATAACGACACCCTGTCACAGTCCATTCAAAGGGCTGCTTGTTGCTGCTGGGTATGCTGATAATGTATGTGTAATGGTGTGTGTGTGTTTCTAAATTTGTCAGTCTGCCCAAGACATTGCTCTTAACACTTGTGGATATTCCCCAGCAAACAGGCCCCTGTGGCCCCCATGTGGGCTTTTTGTGGGTACTGTGGGCCAGGGCCAACCCCCACCAAACCTAAACAGGCCCAGTGTGGGCTGGCCTAGGTGAGGCCTACAGCTGAACTTTTCCGTGGGCTCCCTACGGGCTTTCACTGGGCAGCCTACACTAGCAAACTGCCCACTGAAAACCAACACAGGCCCAGTGTATGTAAGCCCTTTCAGGCCCACAGCAACGTTTCTACCTCTGGGCCCACACAACTTTTGGGTTGTCAGCCCATACTCCTTCCTAATGAGGTTGTCATCTTACCTTTTTTTTGTCCAGCCTAAATTGTTAAATTATTATTTGCTGGGTGGCCGAGAGATATCCTATCCATAGACAGTTTTTCATATTTTTTTTTCTTCAGTAACGCTTTAGATTACAGCCCGCAATTTACACTGTAACTATTGGGTAGTTATGGTGTAATCTGTTGTACTAATGGTGTACCGGTGTAATACGTACCAATACATATATGTAGGTACTGGGGAACAAGATGTTAAGTTATGGAATAAGGGACTAACAATTTGTGAATTTACAGAGAATTTATATTGTAGGTTTTTTTTTAACTACTGGCTACTTATTCTACTATAACAGGGTATATGCGACCTATTGATCAATTACATGGAAGTTTGGGGGGATTTAGAGAAAACTTCTACAATAGCTATTTTTAACTACTGGGTACCTATTCTATTGTAACAGGGTATGTGCGACCAACTTATCAATAATGTGGAAGTTTGGGGGAATTTAGAGAGAACTTCTACAAGAGGTATTTCTAATTACAGGACACTTATTCTATTATTACAAGGTACAGTTTGACAATAAAACTGAAAAATCAGAGGGAAGATGGAGTGATGACTTCTGCAGCAAGTAATATATCAGATGTGATTTTATTTCAAAATGACCTAATTACAAACAGGCAAGCTACATTGTTCCTTTATATTTTAGGGTGTAGCCTATACAACTACAGGGTACATATGTGCGTTTACTTCGGAACAATTGTCCAGGTGACAGTATGCTGTCATGGATACTGTTGGCGTCTGAAGACCGTCTCAGCTGTCGCTCACCTCACCAGCATTATATTACCTGATGCTAGTTTATGGCTTCATGACTCTGCTTGCTGTCAGCAGACAGAATTCACCCACCCTAGATGTGATTCACTTGTGTTTTGGTGTTGACAATTTTAAAGTTGAAGGTCTTTTCTCTGGCAATTGGGTTCATCCAGCATTACGGCTCCTCAACATGCAAGCTTACCTTTTTCCAGCTCTGTGCATGCTCTCCTTTCATTCATTCATTCATTCATTCATTCATTCATCCATTCATCTTCTAACCGCTTCATCCTCTTGGGGGTCGTGGGGGGGCTGGAGCCTATCCCAGCTGACATCGGGCGAGAGGCAGGGTACATCCTGGACAGGTCGCCAGGACTATCGCAGTTTCACAACCATTCCCAAATTGCATGTCTTTGGACTGTGGGAGGAAGCCGGAGTGCCCGGACAGAACCCACGCTGACACAGGGAGAACATGCAAACTCCGCACAGAAGGGCTCCCACACCCGGGATCGAACCGGGAACCCTCTTGCTGTGTGGTGACAGTGCGAACCACCACACCACCGTGCCGCCCGCTCTCCTTTCATCCCAGGAAATAAATACAAATATAGCAAGATAAAACACGACACATACGGTTGATATGCTTCACTGACAGCTTACTGTGCAGTTAATTTAGTTTAGTTTGTTCTGTTTTGAGGCAAGTAAAATCAAAACAAACATCTCATTGTTCTCTGTATTTAGAGAACAAGTGATAAATGCAGTGATAGTTTTCCTCTTGTTACATTTAGTTACAGAGTAATTACAGGGTATGCGGGCTGTATTCTAAAGCGCTACTCGTTCCCCTGTAGTTGCATTTAGTTACAGTGTAAGTACAGGATATACAGGCTGTAATCTAAAGCTCTACTCATTCCCCCGTAGTTACATTTAGTTACAGAGTATTTACAGGGTATGCGGGCTGTATTCTAAAGTGCTACTAGTTTCCACTGTATTTTTGTTTGATTATATTAATATGGGGTCCATATACATCAGCATAATAACTTTGCCCCTTGACACTGCTTTGAAACAAAGTCACTAAATGCTGCAATAATTGATTTTAATTGGGCATGTGAGGTCAGCAGAAGTGAACAAAAAGCATTTCACATATTATCAGCTTATAAAGTTTTTACAAACAGTGATGTAGTTGAGAAATCCTGGCCCCTAAACATTAGCTTTGTAGGCACCCTTTCCCTTTTAATGCATAGGGCTCTAGCTCATCCCACTTTGGATGGAGCTGCTCTCATTTCTAGGAACCTGGAAAATTTTATTAGCAAATTAAATCCCTGACAACCCAGAGTTGAGACCAGGACAGAGAGTCGCAGTCCTATACGCCTCTCTGAGCTTCTAGTTCACTTACCCAGCCATAGTTTCCATAGTTTTATACCAACGGTGTCTGTCCCCCGACCACCTAAATTATTTAAATCTAAAATTAAACAAAGAGGAATTGTGCAAAACAACCTCATAAAAATTAAAACCTCTTCTGTGACAGAAAGACAAAACAGGAGAATTAAATGCGGACTGTTAAATATCAGGTCTCTATCGTCTAAAGCAGTGTTAGTAAACAAATTAATATCAGATAATCATATTGATTTACTCAGTCTCACTGAAACCTGGCTGTGTCAAGATGAATATGTCAGTCTAAATGAATCCACTCCTCCCAGTCATAATAATACCCACATTCCTTGAGGCAGCGGCCGAGGAGGGGGAGTTGCAGCCATTTTTAACTCTAGTCTGTTAATCAGCCCTAAACCAAAACTAGATTATAAATCTTTTGAAAGCCTCATTCTTAGTCTTTTACATCCAACCTGGAAAACCTCGCAGCCACTTGTATTTGTTATAGTGTACCGTGCTCCTGGCCCGTATTCTGAATTTATATCTGAATTCTCAGAGTTTTTATCCAGTCTAGTTCTTAAATCAGATAAAGTTATTATTGTAGGCGATTTTAACATTCATGTCGACGTTGATAATGACTCCCTGGCTACCGCGTTTATCGCATTATTAGACTCCATTGGCTTCAGTCAGGGTGTACATGAACCCACTCACTGTTTTAACCATACCCTCGATCTAGTTCTGACGTGTTGAAATTGATAACCTAACAGTCTTTCCACAGAATCCCTCGCTATCGGATCATTATTTGATTACTTTTGATTTCTTTTTACTAGATTACACACCACTCAGCAACAGTTACTATACCAGATGTTTATCAGATAGTGCTGTCGCAAACTTTAAGGAAATGATTACTCCGTCGTTAAATTCAATACCAAGTCCTTTAGTAACAGAGGTTTCCCGCACCGACTTTAACCTCTCCCGAATTGATCATTTTGTTGATAGCGCCGTAAGCTCGCTGCGAACAACACTCGACTCTGTAGCTCCTCTTAAAAAGAAGATAACAAAACAAAGAAAGTTCGCTCCTTGGTATAACTCTGAAACCCGTAAATTAAAACAAATATCGCGAAAGTTTGAAAGGAATTGGCGATTAACCAAACTGGAAGAATCTCGTTTAATCTGGGCAGACAGTCTCAAAACTTATAAGAGGGGCCTCCGCAATGCCAGAGCAAACTATTACTCAGCTTTAATAGAAGAAAACAAAAATAACCCCAGGTTTCTTTTCAGCACTGTAGCCAGGCTGACGGAGAGTCAAAGCTCTATTGAGCCTTGTATTCCTTTAGCCCTTAGCAGTAATGATTTTATGAGCTTCTTTAATGACAAAATTCTAACTATTAGAAGCAAAATGCATGACCTCCTGTCCTCAGATAGTACCTATCTAACCTCAAACACAGCTGTAACACCTAATATTTATTTAGATTGCTTCTCCCCAATTTCTCTTCAAGAATTGACCGCAGTGATTTCTTCTTCTAAATCATCAACGTGTCTCTTAGACCCCATCCCAACTAGGCTACTCAAGGAGGTCTTACCTTTAGTTAACACCCATATATTAGATATGATCAATATATCCATATTAACAGGCTATGTACCACAGTCTTTTAAGGTAGCTGTAATTAAACCTCTACTAAAAAAGCCCACCCTGGATCCAGAGGTGTTAGCCAACTATAGACCAATATCTAATCTTCCCTTTATGTCAAAGATCCTTGAGAAAGTAGTCGCAGACCAGCTGTGTGATTTTCTCCATGATAATAATTTATTTGAGGAATTACAGTCAGGATTTAGAGTGCATCATAGCACTGAGACAGCACTAGTTAAAATTACAAATGACCTTCTGATTGCTTCAGACAAAGGACTCGTCTCTGTACTTGTTTTATTAGATCTTAGTGCAGCGTTTGACACTGTTGACCATGAAATTCTGCTACAGAGACTGGAGCACTTAATTGGCCTAAAAGGTTCTGCACTAAGCTGGTTTAAATCTTATTTATCTGATCGTTTTCAATTTGTTTACGTTCATAATGAATCATCCGTACGTACTAAAGTTCGCAAGGTTCTGTGCTTGGACCAATCCTATTTATTCTATATATGCTTCCTTTAGGCAACATCATTAGAAATCACTCTATAAATTTCCATTGTTATGCGGATGATACACAGCTGTATTTATCGATGAAGCCAGAAGAAAGTGATCAATTAACTAAACTTCATAATTGTCTTAAAGACATAAAAACTTGGATAAGCACCAATTTCCTGATGTTAAATTCAGACAAAACTGAAGTTATTGTTCTTGGCCCCAAACAACTCAGAGACACTTTATCTGATGACATAGTTTCTCTCGATGGCATTGCTCTGGCCTCTACCACTACCATAAGAAACCTCGGAGCAACATTTGATCAAGATTTGTCTTTTAATTCTCATTTAAAACAAACCTCACGGACTGCATTTTTTCATCTGCGTAATATTGCAAAAATTAGACCTATCCTGACCCAAAAAGACGCAGAAAAATTGGTCCATGCTTTTGTTACCTCAAGGCTGGATTACTGTAACTCTCTATTATCAGGTAGCTCTAGTAAATCATTAAAAACTCTCCAGCTAATTCAGAATGCAGCAGCACGTGTACTAACAGGAACTAAGAAACAAGATCATATTTCTCCTGTTTTAGCTTCTCTGCACTGGCTCCCTGTAAAATCCAGAATTGAATTTAAAATCCTACGTTAACTTAAAGCTCTAAATGGTCAAGCTCCACCATATCTTAGAGAGCTCATAGTGCCATATTATCCCACCAGAACTCTGCGCTCTGAGAACGCAGGGTTACTCGTGGTCCCTAAAGTCTCCAAAAGCAGATCAGGAGCCAGAGCCTTCAGCTATCAGGCTCCTCTCCTGTGGAATCATCTTCCTGTTACGGTCCGGGAGGCAGACACCGTCTCCACATTTAAGGCTAGACTTAAGACTTTCCTCTTTGATAAAGATTATAGTTAGGGCTGGCTCAGGCTTGCCCTGTACCAGCCCCTAGTTGGGCTGACTTAGGCCTAGTCTGCCGGAGGACCACCTATAATGCACCGGGCACCTTCTCTCTCTCTCTCTCTCTCTCTCTCTCTCTCTCTCTCTCTCCTCTCTCTCTCGCGTATCCTATTCAGTAATAGGATACTATTACTGTTGTCTACTCGGCCATTCTGGATGTCACTAACTCGGCTTCTTCTCCGGAGCCTTTGTGCTCCACTGTCTCTCAGGTTAACTCGTATTGCAGCGGTGTCTGGATAGTGTGACGTGTGTGGTTGTGCTGCTGCGGTGGTCCTGCCAGATGCCTCCTGCTGCTGCTGCTGCCATCATTAGTCATTAGTCATACTTCTACTGTTATTATACACATATGATTATTATCAAACATGTATACTGCCAGATACTAATATATACTTTCAACATATTGTACCACAGTAGCCAGAACTATAACGACAATATTATTACTTTCATGAATGTTGTTGTACGCTACTGTCACTACCAAGGATGTCATACAGATTATTGTATTGTGTCATACGGATTACTGCTAATTTATTATGCTGATCTGTTCTGTACGACATCTATTGCACGTCTGTCCGCCCTGGAAGAGGGATCCCTCCTCAGTTGCTCTTCCTGAGGTTTCTACCATTTTTTTTCCCCAGTAAAGGGTTTTTTTGGGGAGTTTTTCCTTATCCGCTGTGAGGGTCCAAAGGACAGAGGGATGTCGTATGCTGTAAAACCCTGTGAGGCAAATTGTATTTGTGATATTGGGCTTTATAAATAAAATTGATTGATTGATTGATTGATTCACAGACCGGGTGCGGCGGAGGCACAGTGAACCTGCGCTCCGCCAACTGGGTGTGGCCTGGCGGATTTTGTAAGTTTGGCACACCGTGCACCCTGGCGCAGCTACTCCTCTATCCCACCTCCGTCCCTCCTATTGGCACAAGTCGGAAAGAGGGAGGAGAGAAGGCGTGGAGTGGGTTTTACACGCATCACACCAATCAAATGAGCCCCTCTCCTTGCCCTTAAATGTGCCGCACGAAGGCGTAATGAGAGTTTACTCAATTCGCCATGGCAGAAGAGAGCAGCAGCGTCAGACGGCCAAACTCCTCCCAGGAGGAAACTGATGTTTTGGTCCGGGAGGTCCAAGCTTGCAGTATCCGAATATACAGAACTGCGAGCAGGCCTCCACAGGCTGATGATGCAAAGGTAGCCTGGGAGGAGGTCACCACAATTGTAAATCAATGTTGCGTTTCTCTCATGCGTGTACACGTTCTCTCTTTCTCTTGCAGTCTCACTCTGTTTCTTTTCTTTTGACTTTTCTAAGATGATAGGTGCTGAATATATACTCCCTATCTGCGCCGCCACGCCCATCTCAGCGCACCTCGCTCTGCCAAACTACCAAACGTGGTCAAAGTCCAGGAAAGATCAAACTGAAGATATTACACTGATAGTTGGACATGGGTCTTAGTGTCACGTAATCAGAATGGCCAACAGTGGCACAGAGCTTGAGGTCTTACCACTGCCAACACTGTTCACAGTACAGGAGGAGGCAGACACTCAGCTGTTACTTCACTGTGCACATGCCTCACAGTACAGTTCAAATATTGTGGTCAACAGTCCTGACACAGATGTGTTTGTACTGGCCATCAGTTTCTGCAAGGAAATTGGAGCAAACCTGTACTTCCACACAGGGAAGGCAGCAAACAAATGCACCATACATGTTCAGAGAATACACAACCATCTTGGTGATGAAGTCTCTGATGCTCTGATTGGTCTCCACTGTTTCACTGGCTGTGATACAGTGAGTGCTATGTATGGCGTTGGTAAACTGAAGGCAATAAAAACAATGCTATCTGACAAAGAGCACTGTGTCACATTAAGGAAGTTGGGAACATCTTTTCATCTCACAACAGAGCTTTATGAAGCAAGTGAAGCCTTTACCTGTGCCCTCTATGACCTAAAAGGCTGAAGGGATGTAAACAATGCAAGAAATCAAATGTTCAAGAGTGGAAAGTGCACAGACAGAAGTCTACCACCAAACAGGGATGCACACTCAGCGGGCAAACTACCAGGCAGCCATATACAGGAGGTGCCTGTAGAGTCAGCCAGACAAACCCCCACCAATGGCCCATGGTTGGAAGACTGAGGGAGACTTCTTCGGGATTGACTGGATGACACTTCCCCCAGCCCCTACTGGCATCTTTGAGCTAGATACTGCTCCTGTAAAAAAACACAATGTGTTAAAAGGAGATGCACATGCAAACTGAACAAGCTACCATGCAAAGACATGTGCCTTTGTTTGGACTGCGAGAACATTTCACACTAAGCCTTAGTGCAGGGGTGTTTTTTGCCTTTTGGCAAATTAAAAAAAGGAACTGTCTAAACGAAAAGAAAAGTTAATAATCAAAAAAATTAAGGGTTATTGGGTTATAATTTGTATTATTGTTTTTTTTCTGTTTGATGAAATACTGAAAGATGAAATAATTCAGGAGAGAGTATGTTAACATTAAGTGAGTTGATGTGAACTTCTGTATAAATGTTATCTTTACCACTTTAATCTCTGTCTTCTTGTCTTGTCACTTATAGGCCAAATAAAGCTAAAACTAACTCAGTCTACAGTAACACAGTCTAGGGCTGCAACTAATGAGTATTTTGATCAAGATGTCATACATGTGTCCAGACGATGTGTAACAGCCTTTCAGTCATTCAGTCAGTGGTGAAGATGAAGTCGGCCCGTCAATGTCGCCCACGACAGCGGAGCCCGAGCAGTGCAGTCAGGATACTCTGAGCGTTACTGGGTTACTCACAGCACAGTCCGTTTATTCCTCCGGTTCTCCTCATCGGAAACTATGAACTGCAGCCTCATTAGTAAGTTGAGTTAGCTGTACAGCGGCTAAAAGTCCATTCGCTTTGCTAGTGATGAATACTAACAACACATCAGTGGTTAATGAGCTAATACACAACGTGAATAACTGTTCAAAACACTTCAACTACTGTTAGAAACACAGACTACATACTTTCTATGGTTAACTCCGGTCAACTCCTCTGAGCCGTGTTTCCTTTCTATTTGGACGAATATCATTGGCACACTTCAAGTCAGGTGACACTAGAACTTGTTGTTGATTGGTTTGCGGTATAGTATGCCATAGCGTTTGCCTGATTAGTTTATCAAACATAAGTTTAGTTTTCATAAAAATATTATCGAATTGAGACTGCCAACAAACGGAAACGTGTTCAGAAAAAATATATGAAGTTAATGTTAAAAAAGCAGATCCTCTATCGCTGAGGATCGATCATTTCATTAAACAAAAACAGATAGCGACCTCCGGCCCACTGCCTATGACACCATCCACAGGATTAACAGCAGTATGTCCAGAGACTGTGTCCTAAGGCCCAACGTCCACTAGCCCACCATCCCACCCTGGATATCAACTGCCTCTACGACCATGTCCATCTATTTAAACACACAGTCCCCATCTTTGCCCGGACACTGAAAGACGTGGCTCTCAACAGAGACCAATCCACACCCCGCAGAAGGAGCAGCTCGGCCCACAGCCCCCATGGACCAACAAGGTGCCCCACTGGACCATCACCCAGACAACTGCCATGGAGACCATCACCAAGACACCCCCATGGAGACCAGATCATCCTCATCCACGTCCACACCATACCCCACCAAGACCCCACCAGTCTAGCTACAACCCCCCCAAACCAGACCAGAGCCACTCCTACCCTCATCCCAACCCCAACGACAAGATCTACAACATGGCCCACTGACCTATGTTCAGGCAACGATGAGAGCTACAGGCCCAATCGTCACCACCACCGCAGTCCCTGACCCCACCCACAAACCCCCACACAACAAGCTAAGAGACATCCAACAGATGCTCAGCCTGCTCTGCTCTCACCTAATAGGTCAGGTACCAGAGTAGACAACTCACAGAGCCTATTGCTTTTTTTAAATTTACACAGTGGGAGAAAAAAACCCAAAGTATTTGTATGTTGATTAAAAGTGTAAATTATTACATATTAGTAGACTGACACCCATATGATTAATGTATTCTTAAATTAATTTCTTTTTAATTTCATTTATTTATTGACAAAGGATTTCGGAGTTTATGTCATTTTAACACTGAATATTGAGCACTAGTTTGAGTTTTCTTTTATTGTTGTTGTTATCTAAGTTTAATGGAATCTAAATCATTTGTTATTTCATGTTGGAATATACAGGGTCTGAGGTCCTCTGCTTTTGGCCTTAAAAGCAAGACCCCAGACTTCAGCACAGAGTTAGGAGATGCAGATATATTTGTTTTACAAGAGACTTGGTGCAGAGGAGACATTTCCACTGGTTGTCCCGCAGACTACAGAGAGTTGGTGTTCCCATCCACCAAACTGAAAGGAATAAGCCAGGGCAGGGATTCAGGTGGAATGCTGATCTGGTACAAGGCAAACCTTGTACACTCAATTGATTTCATAAAAAAAGGTGAATTTTTAATTTGGCTCAAAATAAAAAGAGAAATTGTGGCCACAGATAAAGATATATTCATGTGTGCAGTATATATCCTCCCATCAGAATCCCCTTATTATAATGAAAATATTTTCTACATTCTTGAAGATGAGATCAGTCACTACCAGGCCCAGGGAAACATACTGATCTGTGGACCTTAATGCCAGAACAGGTGTAGAACCAGATTCTGTTAATCCTCAGGGAGACAAACATATACCTGGCCAAATCAGCATTCCTCTCCCTTCATTTCCTTTGCATCCCCATAGAAACAACTTTGACAAAACTGTCAACAAAAGCTTGCACCAACTACTGCAGCTCTGTCAAACACTGGGCCTGTACATGGTTAATGGTCGGCTTCGAGGGGACTCCTTTGGTCATTACACACACAGCTCTCCTCTTGGCAATAGCACAGTAGACTACAGCATAACAGACCTAGACTGTCTGAGAGCATTTACAGTCAGCCCCCTCACACCCTTATCTGACCATAGTAAAATTACACTCTACATTAGAAAGACAGTAACATACCCTCACACGGCGGAGCCCAGTAAACTGAACTATACAAAACAATCTTATAAATGGACAAACAATAGCAAAGACGACTACCAGAAAACAATCACACATATCAAACAATTCAATTTCAATTAGACCATTTTATCTCCACTTCATATTTCCACAGTAATGATGGCCTGAATCAAGCTGTATGGGATATTAACAACATCTTTGACAATGCAGCACATTTATCCAATCTGAAAAAGTATCAACATCACAAATCAAAAAAATCAGTAGTTTGATACAGACTGCAGACATCTGAGGAAAAGACTCAGAAGTTTATCAAATCAAAAACACAGACAACCTGACAACCCCGTGCTCCACATCCAGTACTGGGAAACATTGAAAATATACAGAACAACACTCAGAACTAAAAAGGTGCAGCATGTGCAGCACCAACTAAATGAAATTGAAGAGTCCATTGACTCAAATAATTTCTGGAAAAAATGACAAACATTCAGCAAACCACACAAAGAAGAATTGGCTATTGAAAATGGTGAAATGTGGAAACAACATTTTGAAAACCTGTATAGTACTATTACACTGAATTCGGCCCAAAATGAGCTCCTCAACAAATTACAAACTCTAGAATCAGTTGTCAGATAGAAGACAACCAGAACCCTTTAGATTATCAAATTACTGAACGGGAGCTACCAGCTAAAATCCAGGCCCTACAATCAAGGAAGGCCAGTGAAATGCTGAAATTTAACAGCAAGAAAATCAACATTGCCATATTGAAATTATTCAACCTTGTCTTCAGCATTGGGCATTTCCCTGACATCTGGAGCAAAGGAATTATAATGCCAATCTTTAAAAATGGTAATAAATTTGACCCAAACAATTACAGAGGCATATGTGTCAGCAGAAACCTGGGGAAATTATTCTGCATCCTAAACAGCCGACTGCAAGATTTCCTCAGTGAACATAATGTCCTGAGCAAGAGTCAGATTGGATTTACACCACAACACCGAACTACAGACCATATCTATACCCTTCACACGCTCATTTACAAACATGTTCATCAAAATAAGAATAAAATTTTCTCTCGTTTTGTAGATTTCAAAAAAGCATTTGACTCAATTTGGCATAGTGGTCTGTTCCTACAATTAATTGAAAAAAGGCATAGGGGGGAAAATCTATGACATAATAAAGCAATGTACACAAATAATAAATGTGCTGTGAAAATCGACAACATGGAAACAGATTTTTTCCCCAAGAGTAGAGGGGTGAAACAGGGCTGCAGTCTCAGCCCACCCTGTTTAACATTTATATTGATGAAATGGCAAAATCACTTGAACAATCTGATATTCCTGGCCTAGCAGTTAATCTAGAAAAGACTAGAATTATGGTCTTCCAGAAACGACCCAGGTGTCAAGGAGACCCAAACAGGCACACACACAACTACACATATTTGGGACTCAAAATTAGCTTTACAGGAAATTTTAATCTGGCCATTAATGATCTCAGAGACAAAGGAAGAAGGGCTTTTTACGCCTTAAAAAAAGTCTTCAATCATAGACATACCTGTTAGAATCTGGCTCAAAATATTCCACTCTATAATTGAACCTATTTTACTGTATAGTATTGAAGTGTGGGGCCCTCTTGTAAATCAAGGCTTTGAAAAATGGGACAAACATCCAATAGAAACCCTGCACACCCTGAGATTTGTAAGAGCATTCTCAGAGTCCATAGGAACACCCCCAACAATGAATGCCAAGCTGAATTAGGAAAATTTCCCCTTTTAATTAGGATACAAAAAAGAGCCATCAAATTTTACCAACACCTAAAAGCAAGTGACCCCAATTCTTATCATTACAAAGCTCTCCATAGTCAAGAGGCGAAGATAGAGAGGAGTCTCCTCAGCCAGCTGGTCCTGAGGCTCACCTCCTCTAACAACACAAGGCCTCAGCACAGCCCTCACACTATCCGGCCCAACTAAATCATAGCTAAAGAAACAGAAAATTACATTAACCATTGGACATGTACCACAAAAGCTCAAAGCAAACTTCAATGCTATTTGGCTCTAAATAGACAGTATACGATGGTGGACTATCTGACCACCGTGACTGATCAGAAACTAAGAAAGACATTGACCATGGACAGACTCAGTGATCACAGCTTGGCCATAGAGACTGGTCGACACAGGCAGATCTGGCAGCCCAGAGAAGACCTGCTGTGTCAGCTCTGTCCACAGAGACAGGTGGAGACATAGAGAGACAGAGACAGGTGGAGACAGAGCAACATTTCCTGTTAAAATGTAACACATATGAGGAACTTCGAACCAAGTTCTTTTAAAAAATTAAACATAAACTCCAAGATTTTGTTACCCTCTCTGATCAGGAGAAAATGCAACATCGACTTGGAGAAAACAGTGTCAGTGCCATAGAAGCAGCAAAATATGTCGGTGCATGTCACAGCCTGAGAGAGACACAACAACACAACAACACAGTCTCCTTATAACACTCTGCCTTTTTAATATAAAATGTACTTAATGTAAAATATTTAATGTATTTGTATCTGCCTATTTAATATGAAATGTATTTAATGTAAAATATTTAATGTATTGTATTAATTGTATTGTAATTGAATTGTATGATACCATTCATGCCAATAAAGCTAATTTGAATTTGAATTTGAATTTGAATTTGAGATAGTATATGTGTGACAGTGAGGCTGCAGCTACCGGAGAAACCAACTTACCATCCGGGATGGCTGAAGCTGTTTTCATGTCTTCTACCCCGGGAAACATGAGAGCAGGTACAGACGTCTCACCTTGCTACTCTGTGCTGTGATTCTGCTGCTGCAGATAGTCATGGAGCAGGCAGTTTCAGTTAACTGCAGTGTCGGTTTTTCGACTGCGTATTGATAACACATTTAGTATTTTACAAATTACATTTTTTATATTCGATGAACATGGGCACAGATACCCAAAAATGAACTAAATGGGTTTTATTTCTATAACAAAAAAAAAAAAAAGAAAACAACAGTTTGCAAGTAATGTGTATGCCAGAGCACTGTGTATGGCCAATAACACCTCTTGCTCAGCAACACACTATCTTCCTAAGGAAGAAAGATTTGCTCTTTGCATTTCACAAAGTTACCATTATGGATAAAGGCTTATTTCACCACAATGACAACTGAAAAATACAGACAAATTCCCATTGCAAATATTGAGAGCCGCTTTTAGAGCATTCCAAAGAGCTTGGCTGCTTGATAAGTAGAAAAAATAAAACAAAAAACTCACTTGTGCATGATCTTGAGCAAGGTTCAAAGACTCATGTGCGAACTCTCAAAGACTGAACCCTTCCTAATGGATCTGGAGATTTCACCGTGCGTCTTCTTCTACATCTCTAAAGGAGCTCTAAAGTTTTTCTTCTCTGATGAGGGCAGGTGAGGGGGAAGCATAAGTGATGATGATTGTTTTAGGGAGAGTAAAATTTTATCATAAACCAATCAGAGGCAGAGTAGGGCAGGTATTCACAAGCAGGGTTGTCAGGTCCATGACTGTGAGCTTGTTTTTTGTAAAGTTGCTTACGAATATTGGTAACACTATATAATACGGCCTTCGTCCTTAGTGTGTACCTCCCGTTCACTTACCACCTACTTTACCCCAACTTCCACAGAAGTACAGTGTAACTCCCGCTCACTTCCTGCACGTATTTCCCTTATTCCCGCAAGTCTTACTGTATAAAAGGCTATTATTTTGAAGTTTGCCCAAAGCCCCTCCTTCCTGCTGAAGTGAAAGTGACAACAGCACCGCTCGAAGAAGCTAGGAAAACAATAGCCGACAGCCATGTTCATGAACCTCTCCCTTTCCTGTTGGGAGTTTTATGTACCTTAGAGGTCTATGACCTGAGACTTAACTGTGTTTTCGACGTGTGTTTTGAAAGTGTGCTTTGTGTTGACACTCCGGGTTTAAGTGAATGAAGAGATGTGTGTATTGTAGTATTTTATTGCCTTGTTAACTTGTTAAAACGTGTCTGCAGTAATGTGTGTATGTCTTGCTACCGTGTCTGTTATCCTCACCTTGTTAAAGGTACAGTGTGATGTCCTGTAGCTGTAAAGTTGTTTAATGCGTAGCTGTTTGGTATTTATGAATGTTGTTATTGTTCTAGTTCTTAAACGTCTCTATGCCCCGCTTAGCCAGCGGAGGGCAGTGTTTTATCATGTACCTCATGTTTACATTAATATGTATGCATTTAGTTGTTATGTAATGATTATGGATAAATACACAGGAGACAACTGTGTATAAATTTATGTTTACTGTTCATGTGAATACATGCATGAAAGTATCAGGTGGAAATAATATTGTTTATTATTATTTGTTATTGTTTCAGAACTGTGTACACGTGTGTGTCAGAATAAAGCACCACTGCCTTAAAGAGACGCCGGTCTTCTCTCCTTCTTCTCGTGTCCTGACTCACACCCATTTTGGATGCTGTAATTCACCTAAACAAATCAGCTGTAGATCCCTCACCTCCCTTACATTGGTCCTTCGAGCCGGATACAGCACTCAAGATGCAGTCACATGAAAAGCTCCTCGTTAATGTGAGCAGCCCCTTCCCCAACAGCCACCAGGGAACACCCAGCTCTCTCCCCACTAAGCACCCTGTGCAAACTCCTGTGTCAGAACTAGTGTATAGAGGCCCCAAACCTACAATCCCCAAGCTCATTCAGCCAGACCCCAGTGAGTTCGCTAGACTTCACCTCGCCTTGGAGAATCTACTCCCACCAGACTCTACAGAACTCTTCAGGCACCAGATCCTTGTGGATCACTTGAAGTTGGAGGAAGCTAAGCTAATAGCTGATGCTTATCTAAATTCCCCAACCCCCGACACTGACACAATGAGAGCTCTGTACAGCAAATTTGGCCAGCCTCATCAACTAGCTTTAAAGAAGATAGCTAGTGTCCTAGAAGCCTTCAGATCTAATCCTTAATGGGTTTACTCAAGACCTTAGGCCCAGAAGGAGAGATTGAACTCAATTGTGGTTCCCATGTAGCTCGTCTCCTGACCAAGCTTCTAGCAGAACAGAGAGCTGACTTCCGTCGCCATCGGTTCAAGCAGCCTGGGACCTCACACACCCTGCATGATCCATCGGAATGGCTCAGCTATGAGTCCTGGTGCCTGAGCTTTGACAGCCAAGTCAGCGCAAGAACCAACAGGGAAAGACAGCCTCCTAGACCGGATATTCGCTTTGGAAAACCGACGGTGACGGTCCTACACGGCCTCGGAGAACCTTCTGGGGATGTTTCTGCACCCAAGCCAAGTCCTGGGAAGATGAAACCTATGGGGAAGGCCAATTGTGCCTATTGTCAGAGTGGCGAACATTACCTCAGTCAGTGCAGTGAGATCACCAAACTCTCTAAAGAGCAGCTCAAGGAGTGGATTCAAGGTAACAAGCGGTGGTGGCGCTGTGCGCGGAACCATCAAGCAGCTCAGTGCACTTTGAAGAAACCCTGCACAATCCGTCAAGGGAAACACCTCCTCGGACCGGCTGAGTGTGGCCCTGCAGCAGTCCACACTCGGTTGGGATGGACCCTCCAAGGTCCTGTCTGTTCCATGGGGCAGCCAGCTGACTCTGTTCAATATCTCTTTACCTCTCTCCCACCACAGATGGATGAATTGTACCGCCATGTTGAGAGGCTCTGTCAGATGGACACTGTACCAACCGGTCAAAACAGGACCAACAAACAGTTGCATTGCTGGACACCAAGACAGTCCGCATTGAGGTCGACAGAGTGAGGAGTTATGCTACACCACTGCTACGTCATGCAGCCATGCCCCCATTGCAGGTGCCTATGGAGTCAGTCATGGCTCTTCTGCGGAGTATGGAGCTGCGGCTCTCAAGAATCGAACCTGGGTCTCAGTTGGCATTGGGAGAGACACTCCCTGAGCTACAAGCATGGGCCAGTGTCCTATGATGCTCCGACCCTGAGGAACATCTACAAGGTCCTAGCTTCGCAGTACAACCCCTTATGTTCCCTGTTGCATTTCTCCACCAGGGAGAAGCTCATCATCCAGCGACTGTGGGATAAGCAGAAAGGTTGGGATGATCCAAACTTACCTGCGGTACTGCTTCAAACCTGGTCCAACTGGGAGGATGAGTTGAAGTTCTTGCCTCTCCTTACCTTTCCTCCAGCATACATGCTCACAGACCTTGACCTCCAGGCTGTCACTCGTGAAGTGCACATATTCACCGATGCTTCAGAACAGGCTTATGGAACTGTGGCCTACCTGAGGACCAAGATGAAAGAGGGCCAGATTCATCTGTCTTTTATCCTCGCTCATTCCAGATTAACCCCCAAATGTCCACATTCCATCCCACGTCTGGAACTGTGTGCTGCTCTTGTAGCTGCACAATCTAGCCAGTCTCCTCACCAAGGAACTCACCTTGGAAGTGGCTCACACCACTCTGTGGTCTGACTCTGCCACGGTGCTTACCTGGCTCCATTCCCAGTCCTGCCGCTTCAAGGTGTTCGTTGGGGCAAGAGTGGCAGAAATACAGGATCTGACGGAGAACTGTACCTGGCGCTATGTGGATTAAGACCAAAATCCTGCAGATGACCTGACAAGAGGTAAAACATTGGAAGAGCTAAAAAATCCTAACAGGTGGTCCCAGGGACCTCCCTTCCTGTTGCAAAGCCCAGACAGTTGGCCAGAAGGCCCAACCCTGAACCCCCAGAGGATCACGCAGAGCTCAGAAAGACTGCCTTTTGCGGAGCTACAGTCACCTCACCTACTGACTGTGGCCCAGATGATAAAAGATATAGTTCCTGGCAAGAACTCATGGATGACACTGTCAAAGAGCTCCAGGGAGCGACCTCCTCTAGTACCCCACCCACAGCCGAGGATTATCAGCAAGCAGAAACTGATATCCTTTCCTGAGGACTACAAGCTCCTTGCTACAGGGAAACCACTGTCACCCTCAAGTCACCTACTCACCTTAGCACCTGTCCTCGATTCAACCTCTGGTCTAATAAGAGTGGGGGGTCGGCTCAGACGGTTAGAGGATGTTGACGTCCCCCTACATCCTGTTGTCCTTGATGTCACTCATCCAGTGACACGTCTGCTTGTCCAGAAGTATGACTGTCCTGAGTGAGTTTTTTCAGAGCTGCGTAGATCATTCTGGATCATCAGAGGGTGAGAGGCAGTCCGTAAGCATCAATGAGCCTGCACCGAGTGTCAACGTTAGAGGGGTCAGCCTTCTATTCCAAGGAAGGCTGACCTTCCTGATGCTCGCCTCAGATTACACAAACCCACCTTTTACTCCACTGGCGTGGATTGTTTTGGGCCCATGATGGTGAAAGTAGGCAGACGTCAAGAGAAACGCTGGGGAATCATCTTTGCCATTCCGACGGCCCGTCCACGGGCCGTGAGGGTATTTAAAAAAAAAAGATGTAATTTACACTACCTATATGTCAAGTGAGCTACTCATGCCTCATACCCCTGGAAAGCTAAGATTCTTGTGATTAAATTGATACCAACCATTTCAAGATACAATCACCACAGCAGGTACAATCAATACCTTTGTCAGACTACAAACACGTAAACAAACAATTACGAAGCTGACGTGACTCACCGATGAAGCCTCATAGTCATCCTCTGGTCAAAAGTATTTCCACAAACATGGTCTTGCTACATTCACAAAGGTCCAGTCTATTGAATCCAGTAAAGTATTTAGTCCAAAAACACATTATAGGTCCGGTAGATATCCACATAATGGTCCTTCATTGTTTGAAATGCGCCGGTCAATATCGAAAAACTCCGCTGTATTTCTCTTTTTACTCATATTATAAGCGAGTTTGCCGGTTAATCTACACATCCAAACATGCTGACATTCTAAGCTTTCGATTGACACCTCACTTGACCAGTTAGGAGCTTCCCTGACCCCTCCAGAGCCTGAAACAGCCAACGAGAGCCTGTGTTGACACGAAGCTCCTGCCTCTCTTCTAGCATGTATAACTTGAACCAATTGGAACCAAATGGTCGGATGACTGACGGATCGTGTAGCCAATGAAATTCTGAAAACGACGATATGCCGCATGACGTCACACCATCAACTCCGGGAGCGCAGAGCCATGCGCAACGGCCCAAATAGAGAATGTCCATCCTGCGCAAACAGCGCACAGAGAGAGAAAGAGTGCCTGTAGACAGAGTTTGATGGTGTTTTACAGAGTTTTTCAGTTAGAAATGGCAAAAAGGATGCCACACAGTAAACATACTGCAGGAGAAAGCTGCAGATTTGTGAGCATGTTTCTTTTGGAGTGTCCAAACGGCACAGTTTTGGAAACGCCTAGATATACCTTTAGAAAAACATGTGAAAAATACCTGGATTGTTATCACATTTGAACTGTGACTAGTTAAGGCTAAATGTGGTGGCCCCACAGTGTGTTTTAGCTAATAACTCCCAGCCACACTCATCTGCAGGCATCTTTTTGCACAAAAATTCAGGCGAGAATAAAAAACCTTATATTTTAGTGTGTTCAAACTTATATTACTCAATGACAGTAGCACTTAGAGTGATTCTTACAGTCTGGGAAAAAACTTTAGAGTGTTTCCTTTCAAAAGAGACCAAAACCATCTATATACTCCAAACGGTTCAAGAACAGTGTTCAATTTACTTTGGGTACGCCTTGGACAGGCATTTTAGGCGAAATTTACAGGAATGGCAAGGGGTTAACGCACTGAGCTTCTACATCATGTGACACGTGCACCGCAGGGGGAGACAGCAGTAACCACAGAGCTACAACATAATTTGCAATACGGTCTTTTAGCAAAGGACAGCCCAACACGTCTGAAGACTTTGACATTGAGGAGGAACAGCATTTCTTTGTTGAGCCGTATTGAGCCCGAGTATATGGACATGGAACTCAGGCTACTGGACGAAGCAGCCGCCGCAGCTCTAGAGCCTAACCCTCAGCCAGCCACAGAATACCGGAGTCGAGCACTGGAAACCTGGTGGTGTAGTTTTTTTAAATGCAAAGCAATGCATCGAAATGGTTCCTGTCATTAGATTCTGCAATTATAAAATTCTACTCAAAGAACAAAACAGCAAAAATTAGCCTAAGCACCCTTCAGAAAAACAAATTGGAAGGGGGATTGGATGCTCCTAACTTTAAACATTACTATTTCGCTAACCAGATACAATACCTATTGAAATGGTTATATCCTAACGAAGACTACAACTCCTGGCTCGAACTAGAACAGGCGGACTGCAACAATATAAAACTCTCTGACCTCCCGTTTATCACCACTACACTCAGACGTCATAACTGTTTTAAGAACCCAATGATTGCTTCCACCTTGTCAGCCTGGTGGAAAACACTAGAAATCACAAACTCTCAGATAGAACCTTGCTTGCTCTCTCCAATTTGGCACAACCCAGATTTTGAAATCAACAAAAAACCTCTCCATTTTAACACATGGGAGATGAAGGGAGTAACTCACCTCCACCACCTTTTCCAAGACAACATACTTATGACATACACAAACTTATTTCAAACTTTTGAAATAAGAAATGGAAATTTTCTACAATATTTACAATTGATAAAAACAATCAAAAGGAGAATTCCAGCGCCTCAGGACACTGTGCAGCCACCAGAATTTGCCAAACATATTACAAAGCTTTCTCCGAGTAATAAGAAGAACCTTTCTAAGATGTATAAACTACTGTCAAAGACCAGTTCTATACATTTACCAATTTTAAAATGGGAAAAGGAGCTGGGTGTATCACCAGGCCCTGACTTCTGGACTCAGATGGGGGTCGATTTGCTGCGGGCGGTGTGACCCAGGTCGGGACCATTGCGGGGGCCTGATGCTGCAGTTGCTTGGGGGGTGGAGTTGGGTGGGGGCCCGTTGGGTTTCCTTGGGGCCTGCCTGGCCCGCTGTCCATGGGCGTTGGGGGCCTCGCGGCGCCGGGTTCTGGTTGGCGCCACCCTCTAGCCCCTATCATCCGTCCCTCCAGCCTTCGGGCCGGGCCCACACTGGCTTGGCCTCCTAAACCACATTTAGTTCACTCACCACACATTCCACAGTTTTAATGCACCACATACACTCACTCTTTGAGGTGCAGACCACTGATGGATTGGGGGGCTTCATGATGGGGCAGGCTATGGGACAGTGGTGTCCGGTAGCCCTCCATGCTGGCACCCGGCCCATCCTTATCTGTCCTCAATTTTAAAGCACCACATAAACCTACATCTTGGGGGACAGATGGGGACAGGTTCTAGGTGCCTTATGGCTGCACGGGCTGCAGGACAGCAGTGCGCTGTAGCCATCAGCCTTGCCCCCACCTGTCTCCTATTCCCTCAGTTTTAATGCACGCCGTTCACGTCGGGTGGTGGGTGGCTGGGCCCTCCTGCCCCGCCTGTCTGGGGTGTGTCTCTGGCTCTCTGGGGGTGCAGGCCATTGCCGCCCCGGGTCCATGGGCCTGTGTGGTGTCCTGCGGCCTCTGCGGCTCCCTGGTCGTGGGGTCTGGGCGCTCCTGCGGTCTTGGGGTGGCATGCCACCCCCCTTCCCCCAGCCCTGGTCCCTGGTGGTGGTTGTCATCATTGGGAAGGTTCAAATACATGCATGTATGTTCGATACTTCAGCTCCGTGACGCATCGCAAAGAACTGATGGGATCACTTCAAAGGAGCCCACTTGCTTCTCAAACCTACCACACTGTGCTGGCAACTCTTCTCTACAGTTGGGCTTTCCCCCTCCACCAAGACTCTCACATTTTTGGTGTGCAATATGGACTTCTCTTGTGTTTGTTTTTCAGTACAGTATAGTAGACATGTATATGTTTATTTTTGATAATCTGCATGGAGCACAACCACCTCAAGGCCACAATACATCAGCTACACTGCCTGTTTATCCCCTGTTTTTTTTTGTTTAGTTTTTTTTTGTTTATTTGGTCGTTTTTTCTCCTTCTTCTCCGCATGCACTGTCGCGATATAACTCAGGACTTAAGCACCTGCCCCCTCCCCCTTGCTTGTTCCTTACTTTCCCCTTGACACACTTTGGTGTATCACGGCCCTCTCTGGCTCATATTAGGAAGTTTTTTTCCGATAAAGACTGATTGGCTAGTTTCCAGGGAGGATGGGTGACGGTCACAACCACGCATTCTGGGTATAAAATACTTGACTGCAAGATTAACAGTGCATCAATCTTCACAAGAAGCTTGCACCCTTTTGTGGCGCTAAACTATGAAGACCAATGCAGACAAGTAGGATAAACAAAATAAATAAATAAATGCAAAGCAATGCCAACAGATGAGGAAAGTCTTTGCTGCTCAGACTGGGACTTGGCAATACCTGCACTTGACAATCTGGACATCAGTATTGATGAGATTGCTGCTCTACAGAGACTGTGCATCACCAATCACCCTGAGCGCGCACACATGAACGCGGATCACAGAGAAGCAGTCAGAGCTACAGGCTACAGTGAGGCTAAAAACAGAGTTCATATGACGTTTTTTGACACAACTTTTTATGTAGGGGCTGCAGCACACTTGGATCACTATGGATGAGCAGTATGGAGATACTTTGTAGATTCAAATTTGTGTTCTTGGACGTTAGTCTGGGGGGCCGTCAGCTATAGGTGTGATTTCTGCTCCCCCCACCAATCTCCACAAGGGATTTGAGGACCAGGGCCTCCATCAGCATATAGGTGAATAGATGATGGCTGAAATTTCATTTTTGGATGCACTATTCCTTTAATCTGTATGCATTTAGTTGTTATGTAATGATTATGGATAAATACACAGGAGATAATTGCCTATAAATTTATGTTTACTGTTCATGTGAATACATGCACGAAAGTATCAGGTGGAAATAATATTGTTTATTATTATTTGTTATTGTTTCAGAATTGTGTACATGTGTGTGTCAGAATAAAACCACTGCCTTAAAGAGACACCTGTCTTCTCTCCTTCTTCTCGTGTCCTGACTGATATCCATCTTGGATGCTGTAATTCACCTAAACGAATCAGCTGTAGATCCCTTACCTCCCTTACACTTACAGTAGAACTAGGCTGCTTCTAAGAGTGTACCTCCCGTTCACTTACGTCCTACTTTGCCCGGACTTCCAGTGTAACTCCTGGTCATTTCCCACCTACTTTCTCCAGTTTTACAGCATAACTTGTGGCCACTTACTATGTAATTCGCGGAAATTAAGGTGTAACTTCCGAATCATTTTAAGTATATTGAATGAAATAGTCTAATGTACAATATAAACAAATGCTTTTGCTCTTTGCTCATGGCAGTTGTGACAGTCATTTTTTTTGTAAGTGTCTGTAAGTGTGGGTACATATTATGGAAACTGGCTCATAACAGGCCGGCTGGTATACAAAGCAAACTTACCTCTCTCAAATGCACATTTGTGGAAGTCTTGCATTGTCATCCCATGACGAAATACAAACAATACAGTAATGTAAAAATATACATATATTTTTAAATGCACAATAATGAGTCATTCAGAGAGTTACAAAATGTTTTTATTATTTGATTACACAGAAACCAGATGACAGGTGCTATTCTCTCATCCATACTCTGCAAGTACAGTAATGTAGTGTGTAAGTAGAGCCTACTTTCCCTGGAAGTATAGACTAACACTGGGGAACAGGGCTGGAGTATGAAGTTTGCACTGTTCTCCCCTCCTTTGTGTGTAAGTAGAAACTACTTTCCTTGGAGGTACAGACTAACACTGGGGAACCAAGCTGGATTATCAAATTTGCACAGTTCTTCCCTCCTTAGTCTGTAGCTTGGCACTTAGATGTTAATATTGTTACCTTGTGAAGCATTGAACTAACTGTGTTTAAAAGGTTACTAGAAAATAATACAAAGACAAATCAAGTTCCACTGGTTGTCTTATTCAAGTTCAAGTTCAGTTTTGTTCCTTCTGTTATAAACGGTTCAGTTTAGTTTTCTGTTTCATATTTTCATTGATGTGTATACAGTACAGGAGTAACAAAGGCACTTACATATATTAGTGTACATTGTTGTGATCATTAAACATGTTTGTATACAATAGATTTAGATTTGTATGTTTTTAAGAACAAATAAGGGTTGCAAAAAAATGAAAATACTATACAATGAGAAAAGTATTTAGACATAGTCTATATAAAATTATTTAACTGTCCGCATAAACATAACAGATAAAATACATAAAGAATATTAAAAAGAGAGGGGAAAAAAAGGGAGGGAGTGTGTGGGGGGGGGATTATATTGTCGCAAAGAAGTTCATAAATGGTTGCCATTTATTGCAGAATTTGTTCGTTTCCCCTTCTTGAATATCTAATTTTCTCTACTTTCAAAAATGACATAGTCTCTTTAATCCATTGTTTGCTGGAAGGAGCTGTTGTGGATTTCTAATTCAGAAGGAGGTGGTGTTTAGCAATTACAGAGGTAAAAGCTATTACTTCCAATTCTTTAGTAGAATATAGGGTATAGTCTTCTGAAAGACCAAAAATGCCAGTGTGTGGTGAAATGTGAATGGTCCTTGAGAGTACCTTAGACATGGTGTTAAAGTAAATTTGCCAAAAGTTCGTCAGAGCTGGACAAGAGAAAAACATTTGCATAAGATTACAAGGTGATCCTTCGCATCTGTCACAGACATCTTCCATATTTGGGAAAATCTGTGCCAACCTTGTTTTTGAATAATGGCATCTAAATAAAACTTTAAACTGTATCAAGGTCAAACGGGCACAAATAGAGGTTTTTTTGAATGACTTTCAGTGTGGATTCCCACCAGCATTCATCAAAAACTAATCCCAGCTCACACTCCCAAGTCTCCTTTATGCTGGTGATTAAATGATCATCATATGACTGGATAGAACTGTAAACCTTTGAGATTAAAGACCTTTGTGAAGGATTAAATTGTAAGAGTTCACCCCATGGTTGCTTAGGTGGAAGGTGAGGGAAGCTGGGAAATAAGGATTTTGCACAGTTCCTCACCTGGAAATATCTAAAAAGATGAGAGGGTGGAAGATTGAATTCAGTAACCAGATCTGCGAAAGAATAAAAGATCCCTTCCTTATAGAAATCCTCGGCGTCGATCAATATCACTACTTCAGGTACGGTTGTTGTTCCTTTCGAGTAAATTACATTTAACAAAGTACAAACATTATAATAGAGCTGATGCCCCTTTATAAAGCCAGTCTGTTCCTTAGAAATGATTGTTGGAAGGGCCAAGGCCTTTGCAAGAATCTTTGTATCGATGTTCATTAAAGAGATTGGTCTATAGGAGGTACAAGCATCAGCATTTTTGTCCTTTTTTAAAAGAACCTTAATAGAGGCTTGTCTCAATGTAAGTTGTAATTGGCCTGAAAAGCTTTAAAAAATTCGACCGGAAAGCCGTCGGGTCCCGGGGCTTTATTATTTTGCATGCTTTGTAAAGCTGAGTTTAATTCCTGAATGGTCAGAGCAGAGTCTAATTGATTAACCAATTCTGGATTTATGGAAGGAAACTGAAGTTCATCTAAAAACCTGTGCATGTCAGCTGGATCTGATGAGAATTCAGACTTGTACAAGGACTCATAAAAAGACGAAAAGACAGAGTTAATAACATCCGGGTCCTCCTGCAACACTCCCGATCCATCCTTAATGCGAGGTATTAGATCGCGTCTAAAGCTGCTTGACAACACAACTGGCGAGCCAGTAACCTACCAGACTTGTCGCCGTGTTCGTAATATCTGGAACGGGAATGAAGCAACAGGCGTTCTGCCTCATTAGTTGTGATAAGGTCTACCTCAGTTTGTAAGGTCACGCGACGCTTTAAAAGATCGTCAGATGGAGTGGTTGCAAGCTCTTGGTTTACTGATTTAGCCTGGTTCCAGACCATAGACCCCGCCCACTCAACTGAGTAGGCTTGTATCTCTGGTCTGGCATACTGCAATGAATTTGCGATTTGTCTCGTCCAAGCGATGGACGGACCAATGAACGCTGGGGGTGGCGGTGGGTCTAGTGATTAGCCAATCAGCGCCACGCTAATGGCGACCGCTGCAGATCCTACAGACCACATTAACGATGCTATCGAGGTATTTCGCCACTACTCGCATTAATGGAGGACCAAATTAAGGAAGCTGCTAAACTGGATTTAACGGTGATGCAGCTGGGCGTGCACGATGACGGAGACATTTTAAAGGGGCAATGCTCGCTTGTTTTCAGCACCCCAAAGGCATGGATACTAATGACGTGAGATTCTGGGTGAGTCGTTGATCTCTACTGATTGGTTAGGGAAAAATCAAATTCCCTCCCCCTTGTAAATCGCTTTCAATGGAGGCGATGTCAGACTGAAGGTTCTGGGAGCTTCAGTCTGACACTCAGGCTAGTACTGATTCTAAATCAGATGAGAGTTTCTGAATAGTAGAAAATCCTTAATTTCCTTATGTATGCAGAGTACAAAATTATCTGACCTCGCAAATATGCTTTTAAGGATTCCCATAATAGTGCTTTAGAGATAGGTTCCAAATCAGATTGGTTAAGAGCAATAAAATCCTCTATTGTACTTGTAATAAATTTATGAAATTTGTCATCTGATAAAAGTGAGGAGTTGAATCGCCACTGGGTGGGATAGTGAGGTCCAGAGGAAATCGGAATATCTATGGACACCGGTGAGTGATCTGAAACAATAATTGGGTGATACGCGACATTTGTCACTTTTGGCATAAGTTTAGCGTCTACAAAGAAATAGTCTATGCGAGAAAAAGTCTGGTGCACATGCAAATAAAAAGAGTATTGCCTACTGCTCTGATTACGAAATCTCCAGGGGTCGACATAGCCATTACCAGACATGAAATTGCAAAGTGCCTTGGCCATTAGTGATTGGGTTGAGCCAGGTTTAGAACGGTCTAGTTGAGGATCAATAGCACAGTTCATGTCCCCTCCAAAAATCAAAAAATAGTCACTCAAAGAGGGTAGATTTTCAAACAACTTGTTCATAAAACAAGGATTATCAAAATTTGGTACGTATAAATTAATTAATAGGACAGGCACACGAAATAGAGTACCTGAAACTATCAGATATCTGCCATTTTTGTCAGAAATGATATTAGCCAAGGTGAATGGGACAGATTTACCAATCCAGATGGCAACCCCTCTGGTCTTCAAGATGAACCTAGAATGGAATACCTCAGCAACCTAGGGACATTTCAGTCTGACTTGATCTTTATTCCTCATGTGTGTTTCCTGCAAAAACACAATGTCAGGTTTCAAGCGCTTCAAATGGGAGAACACCCTACATCGCTTGACAGCACCCCCTAGACCTGTGATAAATCTTACGTTTGAGCTTGAAACATTACCCATATGAAATGTGAGTTAAAATAAGAGGCAACCAGGTTCCCAACCCCACACTCCAGGGACAAGGGAAAAAAAAAAAAAAATTGTCGAACTCACCCCAGAACCCACACTCCCCCCAGAGCAACTGCCACTATCCCATCCCCAAACAATAGGATACCAGTGCTAACTCCACATGGAGTCATAAACCAAAAGAACAAACTCAAGGCTTTGGACCAAAGAGTCATCTTCACCCTGCTCCAACTTGACTGGAGCTTCTGGAAACATTTAGAAGATAAAAAATGTATAGCTAAAGATAGGGCCTAAGTATTAAACAACACAAGACTCAGAACCATCTAAAAAATCTACACATAGCAGGCATGTTGACTGCTTATTAGAACATTGGGAGTTATGGTGTCATTTATATCAAAATTAGCTGAACATGTCTTCAGTAATGGTATATTATTCAATGCTATTGTTAAAAACAGCACGGTCAGCAGTTTCAGCACCATTTTTTTTTAAAACAGTAACTTAACTGCAATGGCACCTACACTCAAACCTGTGTTTCAATAACTATGCAGTAACAAACCCAAGTCTAGTTGAGTGTTTTCACAAAAGCTGCGGCTTCCTTAGGTGATGTAAATTCCCTTGTGACTTCCCCTCTGGTGATCCGGAGACACGCTGGGTGTAACAGCCCGAACCTTATGTCGGGAATGTCCCTGAGCTGGCGTCAGATGTCACTGAAGGCTGCACGGGCTCTGGCTGTGCGTGCGGTGAAGTCTGGGAAAATGGAGATTGTTGAGTCCTTCACCTTGAACTGCCACTGGGTTCTGGCACGTCGTAGGATATCAGCACAGTCTGCATAATAGTGTACTATTATGGGACAAGGGAGCTCGCCGGGTTTTGGCTTAGGCTGTAGGGATCAATGCGTACGGTCCACAACTGGCTCTTTTCCTAAGCCGAGAGTGTCTGTCAGCAGGGTGGAAACTGTGGTTGCGTCAACCGTGTTGTCATTTAGAATCTCAAATCTATATGTAATTTTCCATTGGATCTCAAAAACCTCACCTGTGTAGAAAAAGAGCTATTAATATTTTGCATCATCAACTTCAATTGTTTTATGGCCATAATCAATATCACATAAATACACCACAGTAACACAACTTATATGTACAGTTTTTTCTCAGCATGGAATACTTTATACTGTCTTCACATTTCACATCATGAATTATTAGCCTTTCAATCCATAACTTGTGATTATTAAGTATATTAATCAATTACAAATAATACGCATTTCCTTTTTTTGAACAACAAAGTTAATGTTTTTAACCATTCGTTTGAGATTTTTCAACTTTATTGTTATGGCTGCAGCTTTATATTGCAACATTTATTGCATGTATATTGTTTTTTTTTTTTTTATATGAGAGTAAGACCTCTTCTATTTCTGAGGATCTGTGCCAGGTGCCGCCTCTGTCTCCTTCTCTGAGTGTTGGGTTCTGGCTGGTCGTGGCTGCTGCCAGTTGGCTGTTGCAGGGGCTTGGCTCTGATCGTGGCTGCTGCTGATTTGCTGTCGCGGGGGGTTGGCCTTTTTAAACCCCGCCAATCTGTCAAAATCGGAGGGTCGTTTGACAGCAGCGTGCCTCCTCATCCCAATGGCGAACCTGTCTGTGCCTTCTAAATTGAATCTGTTGTGTTTTCTAACTGGAGAGCGATGAGCCTTAGCCGATTTCTTAATTTGTTGTTTGTACCCCCCGTGCTTCAGAAATCTCTGCTTTTGTCACCCCCAACAGTTTTTGCCAGAACACCGTTATGCCCTTCAGACTCCGCAATGCACCTGCCACCTTCCAGTGGCTGATGCACCTCGTCCTGGCTGATGTAAGTAATTGTGAGGTGTATCTTGATGATGCTGAGGCCTATTCAGACACGTGGTCTGAACACCTCAAGACGCTGGAGGAGATTTTCCAGAGGTTAAAGGAGGCCACCCTTACTCTGAATTCAGCCAAATGTGAGTTTGGTAGAGCCACGGTCACCTACTTTGGAAAGCAGGTGGGACAAGGTCAGGTGCGCCCTGTTGGTGCCAAAATTCAGTCTATCCTGGAGTATCCAGCGCCCCAAACCAGGCGTGAGCTCCTCCGCTCCCTGGGAATGGCTGGATATTATCACCGTTTCTGTCGAAACTTTTCGAATGTGGTTGCCCCTCTCACCAGTTTGACCAGCGTCAAGAAGTCCTTTGTCTGTTCCGCAACATGCTTTTGAATCCTGTAAAGCCCTTCTCTGCAGCACGCCTGTTCTGGCAGCCCCAAACTTCTCCCCCCTGTTCAAGCTGGAGGTGGATGCGAGTGCCAGTGGAATCGGTGCTGTGCTCATACAGGAGGACCATCAATTCACCTGGCAGGCACTGAATTTCTTTGAGACATAGCACACGGGTGCTATGTCTCAAAGAAATTCAGTGCCTGCCAGGTGAATTACAGCACCGTCGAGAAAGAGGCCCTTTCGCTGCTGCTGGCTCTGCAACACTTCAATCAATCAATCAATCAATCAATCAATTTTATTTATAAAGCCCAATTTCACAAATCACAATTTGCCTCACAGGGCTTTCACAACATCCCTCTGTCCTTTGGACCCCCAGAAAGCCTTTAACGGGACACTTTGAGGTGTACGTCAGTTCCAGCCCACTCCCTGCCGCTGTATACACCGACCACAACCCGCTTGTGTTTCTGTGGCAAATGCATTACTCCACCCAACTGCTGGTACAGGACTCCATGGAGACCACTGGCCTTAGCTGAAGTTTCACCTGAGCTGCATGATGCCATTTCTTCAAGGGTTGTCAGTACCAACTCGTACTGTCTGAGAACTGAACGGATGGCAGGGGTGCCAACGGTCCACCTGGTGGGGCAAAGAGGCTTTAAGTTGGTGTCCTGGAAAATCGACTTGAACTTTCCCGACTGATTGAAGAAGCCTCCCCATTCATGGACCAGACCCATTGAATCCCTAACAAGTACAGTAGCTACACAGACAGCCTGCGTTATTAAGTTTAGGCAGTGCGCACCACAATGACAGTACACAGCCAGTGGTTGTTACTCTTTCAAGATGGCTTGCACTGCTTGCAAATGTCCAGCCATGTTGGCAGCACCATCAGTAATTGGTCCAAAAACAGCAGAATGTCACTTTTGAGACTTTTCAGCCCGAGAGAAGCATTTTGAGAGCATGTTGTCATTTAGGCTGTTACTTTCCAACAGAAGCACTCAGAAACAAGTTTTCAAGCCAGATTTGTATGATTTGGGGAATTCTACACTACCAGGGCAGTTTCTTGTAGTTGCCATCAGTAGTTGGTCGGAAAACAGTAGAATGTCACTTTTGAGCTTATCAGCCTGAGAGAAGCATTTTGAGAGCATGTTGTCATTTAGGCTGTTACTTTCCAACAGAAGCACTCAGAAACAAGTTTTCAAGCCAGATATGTGTGATTTGGGGAATTCTACACTACCAGGGCAGTTTCTTGTAGGTGCCATCAGTAGTTGGTCTGAAAACAGCAGAATGTCACTTTTGAGCTTTTCAGCCCGAGAGAAGCATTTTGAGAGCATGTTGTCATTTAGGCTGTTACTTTCCAACAGAAGCACTCAGAAACAAGTTTTCAAGCCAGAAACAAGTTTTCAAGCCAGATTTGTGTGATTTGGGGAATTCTACACTACCAGAGCAGTTTCATGTAGTTGACATCAGGAATTGGTCTGAAAACAACAGAATGTCACTTTTGAGCTTTTCAGCCCGAGAGAAGCATTTTGAGAGCATGTTGTCATTTAGGCTGTTACTTTCCAACAGAAGGACTCAGAAACAAGTTTTCAAGCCAGATATGTGTGATTTGGGGAATTCTACACTACCAGGGCAGTTTCTTGTAGTTGCCATCAGTAGTTGGTCAGACAACAGAAGAATGTCACTTTTGAGCTTTTCAGCCCGAGAGAAGCAATTTGGAGCATGTTGTCATTGAGGCTGTTACTTTCCAACAGAAGCACTCAGAAACAAGTTTTCAAGCCAGAAACAAGTTTTCAAGCCAGATTTGTGTGATTTGGGGAATTCTACACTACCAGAGCAGTTTTATGTAGTTGACATCAGGAATTGGTCCGAAAACAGCAGAATGTCACTTTTGAGCTTTTCGGCCCGAGAGAAGCATTTTGAGAGCATGTTGTCATTTAGGCTGTTACTTTCCAACAGAAGCACTCAGAAACAAGTTTTCAAGCCAGAAACAAGTTTTCAAGCCAGATTTGTGTGATCTGGGGAATTCTACACTACCAGAGCAGTTTCATGTAGTTGACATCAGGAATTGGTCCGAAAACAGCACAATGTCACTTTTGAGCTTTTCGGCCCGAGAGAAGCATTTTGAGAGCATGTTGTCATTTAGGCTGGTACTTTCCAACAGAAGCACTCAGAAACAAGTTTTCAAGCCAGAAACAAGTTTTCAAGCCAGATTTGTGTGATTTGGGGAATTCGACACTACCAGAGCAGTTTCATGTAGTTGACATCAGGAATTGGTCCGAAAACAGCAGAATGTCACTTTTGAGCTTTTCAGCCCGAGAGAAGCATTTTGAGAGCATGTTGTCATTTAGGCTGTTACTTTCCAACAGAAGCACTCAGAAACAAGTTTTCAAGCCAGAAACGTGTGATTTGGGGAATTCTACACTACCAGAGCAGTTTCATGTAGTTGGCATCAGTAGTTGGTTGGAAAACAGCAAAATGTCACTTTTGAGCTTTTCAGCCCGAGAGAAGCATTTTGAGAGCATGTTGTCATTTAGGCTGTTACTTTCCAACAGAAGCACTCAGAAACAAGTTTTCAAGCCAGAAACGTGTGATTTGGGGAATTCTACACTACCAGAGCCGTTTCATGTAGTTGGCATCAGTAATTGGTCCGAAAACAGCAGAATGTCAATTTTGAGCTTTTCGATCCGAGAGAAGCATTTTTGAGAGCATGTTGTCATTTAGGCTGTTGCTTTCCAACAAAAGCACTCAGAAACAAGTTTTCAAGCCAGAAACGTGTGATTTGGGGAATTCTACACTACCAGAGAAGTTTCATGTAGTTGGCATCAGTAATTGGTCCGAAAACAGCAGAATGTCACTTTTGAGCTTTTCGGCCCGAGAGAAGCATTTTGAGAGCATGTTGTCATTTAGGCTGTTGCTTTCCAACAAAAGCACTCAGAAACAAGTTTTCAAGCCAGAAACGTGTGATTTGGGGAATTCTGCACTACCAGAGCAGTTTCATGTAGTTGGCATCAGTAGTTGGTCGGAAAACAGCAAAATGTCACTTCTGAGCTTTTTGGCCCGAGAGAAGCATTTTTGAGAGCATGTTGTCATTTAGGCTGTTGCTTTCCAACAGAAGCACTCAGAAACAAGTTTTCAAGCCAGAAACGTGTAATTTGGTGAATTCTACACTACCAGAGCAGTTTCATGTAGTTGGCATCAGTAGTTGGTTGGAAAACAGCAAAATGTCACTTTTGAGCTTTTCAGCTCGAGAGAAGCATTTTGAGAGCATGTTGTCATTTAGGCTGTTGCTTTCCAACAGAAGCACTCAGAAACAAGTTTTCAAGCCAGAAACGTGTGATTTGGGGAATTCTACACTACCAGAGCAGTTTCATGTAGTTGGCATCAGTAATTGGTCCGAAAACAGCAGAATGTCACTTTTGAGCTTTTCGGCCCGAGAGAAGCATTTTGAGAGCATGTTGTCATTTAGGCTGTTACTTTCCAACAGAAGCACTCAGAAACAAGTTTTCAAGCCAGAAACGTGTGATTTGGGGAATTCTACACTAGCAGAGCAGTTTCATGTAGCTGGCATCAGTAATTGGTCCGAAAACAGCAGAATGTCACTTTTGAGCTTTTCGGCCCGAGAGAAGCATTTTGAGAGCATGTTGTCATTTAGGCTGTTACTTTCCAACAGAAGCACTCAGAAACAAGTTTTCAAGCCAGAAACAAGTTTTCAAGCCAGATTTGTGTGATTTGGGGAATTCTACACTACCAGAGCAGTTTCATGTAGTTGGCATCAGTAATTGGTCCGAAAACAGCAGAATGTCACTTTTGAGCTTTTCGGCCCGAGAGAAGCATTTTGAGAGCATGTTGTCATTTAGGCTGTTACTTTCCAACAGAAGCACTCAGAAACAAGTTTTCAAGCCAGAAACAAGTTTTCAAGCCAGAAACGTGTGATTTGGGGAATTCTACACTACCAGAGCAGTTTCATGTAGTTGGCATCAGTAATTGGTCCGAAAACAGCAGAATGTCACTTTTGAGCTTTTCGGCCTGAGGGAAGCATTTTGAGAGCATGTTGTCATTTAGGCTGTTACTTTCCAACAGAAGCACTCAGAAACAAGTTTTCAAGCCAGATATGTGTGATTTGGGAATTCTACACTAGCAGAGCAGTTTCATGTAGTTGGCATCAGTAATTGGTCCGAAAACAGCAGAATGTCACTTTTGAGCTTTTCGGCCCGAGAGAAGCATTTTGAGAGCATGTTGTCATTTAGGCTGTTACTTTCCAACAGAAGCACTCAGAAACAAGTTTTCAAGCCAGAAACAAGTTTTCAAGCCAGATTTGTGTGATTTGGGGAATTCTACACTACCAGAGCAGTTTCATGTAGTTGGCATCAGTAATTGGTCCGAAAACAGCAGAATGTCACTTTTGAGCTTTTCGGCCCGAGAGAAGCATTTTGAGAGCATGTTGTCATTTAGGCTGTTACTTTCCAACAGAAGCACTCAGAAACAAGTTTTCAAGCCAGATATGTGTGATTTGGGGAATTCTACACTAGCAGAGCAGTTTCATGTAGTTGGCATCAGTAATTGGTCCGAAAACAGCAGAATGTCACTTTTGAGCTTTTCGGCCCGAGAGAAGCATTTTGAGAGCATGTTGTCATTTAGGCTGTTACTTTCCAACAGAAGCACTCAGAAACAAGTTTTCAAGCCAGAAACAAGTTTTCAAGCCAGATTTGTGTGATTTGGGGAATTCTACACTACCAGAGCAGTTTCATGTAGTTGGCATCAGTAATTGGTCCGAAAACAGCAGAATGTCACTTTTGAGCTTTTCGGCCCGAGAGAAGCATTTTGAGAGCATGTTGTCATTTAGGCTGTTACTTTCCAACAGAAGCACTCAGAAACAAGTTTTCAAGCCAGAAACAAGTTTTCAAGCCAGATTTGTGTGATTTGGGGAATTCTACACTAGCAGAGCAGTTTCATGTAGTTGGCATCAGTAATTGGTCCGAAAACAGCAGAATGTCACTTTTGAGCTTTTCGGCCTGAGAGAAGCATTTTGAGAGCATGTTGTCATTTAGGCTGTTACTTTCAAAACAGAAGCACTCAGAAACAAGTTTTCAAGCCAGATATGTGTGATTTGGGGAATTCTACACTACCAGAGCAGTTTCATGTAGTTGGCATCAGTAATTGGTCCGATAACAGCAGAATGTCACTTTTGAGCTTTTCGGCCCGAGAGAAGCATTTTGAGAGCATGTTGTCATTTAGGCTGTTACTTTCCAACAGAAGCACTCAGAAACAAGTTTTCAAGCCAGAAACAAGTTTTCAAGCCAGAAACGTGTGATTTGGGGAATTCTACACTACCAGAGCAGTTTCATGTAGTTGGCATCAGTAATTGGTTGGAAAACAGCAGAATGTCACTTTTGAGCTTTTCGGCCCGAGAGAAGCATTTTGAGAGCATGTTGTCATTTAGGCTGTTACTTTCCAACAGAAGCACTCAGAAACAAGTTTTCAAGCCAGATATGTGTGATTTGGGGAATTCTACACTACCAGAGCAGTTTCATGTAGTTGGCATCAGTAATTGGTCCGAAAACAGCAGAATGTCACTTTTGAGCTTTTCGGCCCGAGGGAAGCATTTTGAGAGCATGTTGTCATTTAGGCTGTTACTTTCCAACAGAAGCACTCAGAAACAAGTTTTCAAGCCAGATATGTGTGATTTGGGGAATTCTACACTAGCAGAGCAGTTTCATGTAGTTGGCATCAGTAATTGGTCCGAAAACAGCAGAATGTCACTTTTGAGCTTTTCGGCCCGAGAGAAGCATTTTGAGAGCATGTTGTCATTTAGGCTGTTACTTTCCAACAGAAGCACTCAGAAACAAGTTTTCAAGCCAGAAACAAGTTTTCAAGCCAGATTTGTGTGATTTGGGGAATTCTACACTAGCAGAGCAGTTTCATGTAGTTGGCATCAGTAATTGGTCCGAAAACAGCAGAATGTCACTTTTGAGCTTTTCGGCCCGAGAGAAGCATTTTGAGAGCATGTTGTCATTTAGGCTGTTACTTTCCAACAGAAGCACTCACAAACAAGTTTTCAAGCCAGATATGTGTGATTTGGGGAATTCTACACTACCAGAGCAGTTTCATGTAGTTGGCATCAGGAATTGGTCCGAAAACAGCAGAATGTCACTTTTGAGCTTTTCGGCCCGAGAGAAGCATTTTGAGAGCATGTTGTCATTTAGGCTGTTACTTTCCAACAGAAACACTCAGAAACAAGTTTTCAAGCCAGAAACAAGTTTTCAAGCCAGATTTGTGTGATTTGGGGAATTCTACACTAGCAGAGCAGTTTCATGTAGTTGGCATCAGTAATTGGTCCGAAAACAGCAGAATGTCACTTTTGAGCTTTTCGGCCCGAGAGAAGCATTTTGAGAGCATGTTGTCATTTAGGCTGTTACTTTCCAACAGAAGCACTCAGAAACAAGTTTTCAAGCCAGATATGTGTGATTTGGGGAATTCTACACTACCAGAGCAGTTTCATGTAGTTGGCATCAGTAATTGGTCCGAAAACAGCAGAATGTCACTTTTGAGCTTTTCGGCCCGAGAGAAGCATTTTGAGAGCATGTTGTCATTTAGGCTGTTACTTTCCAACAGAAGCACTCACAAACAAGTTTTCAAGCCAGAAACAAGTTTTCAAGCCAGATATGTGTGATTTGGGGAATTCTACACTACCAGAGCAGTTTCATGTAGTTGGCATCAGTAATTGGTCCGAAAACAGCAGAATGTCACTTTTGAGCTTTTCGGCCCGAGAGAAGCATTTTGAGAGCATGTTGTCATTTAGGCTGTTACTTTCCAACAGAAGCACTCACAAACAAGTTTTCAAGCCAGATTTGTGTGATTTGGGGAATTCTACACTAGCAGAGCAGTTTCATGTAGTTGGCATCAGTAATTGGTCCGAAAACAGCAGAATGTCAATTTTGAGCTTTTCGGCCCGAGAGAAGCATTTTGAGAGCATGTTGTCATTTAGGCTGTTACTTTCCAACAGAAGCACTCACAAACAAGTTTTCAAGCCAGATTTGTGTGATTTGGGGAATTCTACACTAGCGGAGCAGTTTCATGTAGTTGGCATCAGTAATTGGTCCGATAACAGCAGAATGTCACTTTTGAGCTTTTCGGCCCGAGAGAAGCATTTTGAGAGCATGTTGTCATTTAGGCTGTTACTTTCCAACAGAAGCACTCAGAAACAAGTTTTCAAGCCAGATTTGTGTGATTTGGGGAATTCTACACTACCAGAGCAGTTTCATGTAGTTGGCATCAGTAATTGGTCCGAAAACAGCAGAATGTCACTTTTGAGCTTTTCGGCCCGAGAGAAGCATTTTGAGAGCATGTTGTCATTTAGGCTGTTACTTTCCAACAGAAGCACTCAGAAACAAGTTTTCAAGCCAGAAACAAGTTTTCAAGCCAGATTTGTGTGATTTGGGGAATTCTACACTAGCAGAGCAGTTTCATGTAGTTGGCATCAGTAATTGGTCCGATAACAGCAGAATGTCACTTTTGAGCTTTTCGGCCCGAGAGAAGCATTTTGAGAGCATGTTGTCATTTAGGCTGTTACTTTCCAACAGAAGCACTCACAAACAAGTTTTCAAGCCAGATATGTGTGATTTGGGGAATTCTACACTACCAGAGCAGTTTCATGTAGTTGGCATCAGTAATTGGTCCGATAACAGCAGAATGTCACTTTTGAGCTTTTCGGCCCGAGAGAAGCATTTTGAGAGCATGTTGTCATTTAGGCTGTTACTTTCCAACAGAAGCACTCAGAAACAAGTTTTCAAGCCAGATATGTGTGATTTGGGGAATTCTACACTACCAGAGCAGTTTTCATGTAGTTGGCATCAGTAATTGGTCCGAAAACAGCAGAATGTCACTTTTGAGCTTTTCGGCCCGAGAGAAGCATTTTGAGAGCATGTTGTCATTTAGGCTGTTACTTTCCAACAGAAGCACTCACAAACAAGTTTTCAAGCCAGAAACAAGTTTTCAAGCCAGATTTGTGTGATTTGGGGAATTCTACACTACCAGAGCAGTTTCATGTAGTTGGCATCAGTAATTGGTCCGAAAACAGCAGAATGTCACTTTTGAGCTTTTCGGCCCGAGAGAAGCATTTTGAGAGCATGTTGTCATTTAGGCTGTTACTTTCCAACAGAAGCACTCAGAAACAAGTTTTCAAGCCAGATATGTGTGATTTGGGGAATTCTACATTAGCAGAGCAGTTTCATGTAGTTGGCATCAGTAATTGGTCCGAAAACAGCAGAATGTCAATTTTGAGCTTTTCGGCCCGAGAGAAGCATTTTGAGAGCATGTTGTCATTTAGGCTGTTACTTTCCAACAGAAGCACTCAGAAACAAGTTTTCAAGCCAGAAACAAGTTTTCAAGCCAGATTTGTGTGATTTGGGGAATTCTACACTAGCAGAGCAGTTTCATGTAGTTGGCATCAGTAATTGGTCCGAAAACAGCAGAATGTCACTTTTGAGCTTTTCGGCCTGAGAGAAGCATTTTGAGAGCATGTTGTCATTTAGGCTGTTACTTTCCAACAGAAGCACTCAGAAACAAGTTTTCAAGCCAGAAACAAGTTTTCAAGCCAGATTTGTGTGATTTGGGGAATTCTACACTAGCAGAGCAGTTTCATGTAGTTGGCATCAGTAATTGGTCCGAAAACAGCAGAATGTCACTTTTGAGCTTTTCGTCCCGAGAGAAGCATTTTGAGAGCATGTTGTCATTTAGGCTGTTACTTTCCAACAGAAGCACTCACAAACAAGTTTTCAAGCCAGATATGTGTGATTTGGGGAATTCTACACTACCAGAGCAGTTTCATGTAGTTGGCATCAGTAATTGGTCCGAAAACAGCAGAATGTCACTTTTGAGCTTTTCGGCCCGAGAGAAGCATTTTGAGAGCATGTTGTCATTTAGGCTGTTACTTTCCAACAGAAGCACTCACAAACAAGTTTTCAAGCCAGAAACAAGTTTTCAAGCCAGATTTGTGTGATTTGGGGAATTCTACACTACCAGAGCAGTTTCATGTAGTTGGCATCAGTAATTGGTCCGAAAACAGCAGAATGTCACTTTTGAGCTTTTCGGCCCGAGAGAAGCATTTTGAGAGCATGTTGTCATTTAGGCTGTTACTTTCCAACAGAAGCACTCAGAAACAAGTTTTCAAGCCAGAAACAAGTTTTCAAGCCAGATTTGTGTGATTTGGGGAATTCTACACTAGCAGAGCAGTTTCATGTAGTTGGCATCAGTAATTGGTCCGAAAACAGCAGAATGTCACTTTTGAGCTTTTCGGCCTGAGAGAAGCATTTTGAGAGCATGTTGTCATTTAGGCTGTTACTTTCCAACAGAAGCACTCAGAAACAAGTTTTCAAGCCAGAAACAAGTTTTCAAGCCAGATTTGTGTGATTTGGGGAATTCTACACTAGCAGAGCAGTTTCATGTAGTTGGCATCAGTAATTGGTCCGAAAACAGCAGAATGTCACTTTTGAGCTTTTCGGCCCGAGAGAAGCATTTTGAGAGCATGTTGTCATTTAGGCTGTTACTTTCCAACAGAAGCACTCACAAACAAGTTTTCAAGCCAGATATGTGTGATTTGGGGAATTCTACACTACCAGAGCAGTTTCATGTAGTTGGCATCAGTAATTGGTCCGAAAACAGCAGAATGTCACTTTTGAGCTTTTCGGCCCGAGAGAAGCATTTTGAGAGCATGTTGTCATTTAGGCTGTTACTTTCCAACAGAAGCACTCAGAAACAAGTTTTCAAGCCAGAAACAAGTTTTCAAGCCAGATTTGTGTGATTTGGGGAATTCTACACTAGCAGAGCAGTTTCATGTAGTTGGCATCAGTAATTGGTCCGAAAACAGCAGAATGTCACTTTTGAGCTTTTCGGCCCGAGAGAAGCATTTTGAGAGCATGTTGTCATTTAGGCTGTTACTTTCCAACAGAAGCACTCACAAACAAGTTTTCAAGCCAGATATGTGTGATTTGGGGAATTCTACACTACCAGAGCAGTTTCATGTAGTTGGCATCAGTAATTGGTCCGAAAACAGCAGAATGTCACTTTTGAGCTTTTCGGCCCGAGAGAAGCATTTTGAGAGCATGTTGTCATTTAGGCTGTTACTTTCCAACAGAAGCACTCAGAAAACAAGTTTTCAAGCCAGAAACAAGTTTTCAAGCCAGATTTGTGTGATTTGGGGAATTCTACACTAGCAGAGCAGTTTCATGTAGTTGGCATCAGTAATTGGTCCGAAAACAGCAGAATGTCACTTTTGAGCTTTTCGGCCCGAGAGAAGCATTTTGAGAGCATGTTGTCATTTAGGCTGTTACTTTCCAACAGAAGCACTCAGAAACAAGTTTTCAAGCCAGAAACAAGTTTTCAAGCCAGATTTGTGTGATTTGGGGAATTCTACACTAGCAGAGCAGTTTCATGTAGTTGGCATCAGTAATTGGTCCGAAAACAGCAGAATGTCACTTTTGAGCTTTTCGGCCTGAGAGAAGCATTTTGAGAGCATGTTGTCATTTAGGCTGTTACTTTCCAACAGAAGCACTCAGAAACAAGTTTTCAAGCCAGAAACAAGTTTTCAAGCCAGATTTGTGTGATTTGGGGAATTCTACACTAGCAGAGCAGTTTCATGTAGTTGGCATCAGTAATTGGTCCGAAAACAGCAGAATGTCACTTTTGAGCTTTTCGGCCCGAGAGAAGCATTTTGAGAGCATGTTGTCATTTAGGCTGTTACTTTCCAACAGAAGCACTCAGAAACAAGTTTTCAAGCCAGAAACAAGTTTTCAAGCCAGAAACGTGTGATTTGGGGAATTCTACACTAGCAGAGCAGTTTCATGTAGTTGGCATCAGTAATTGGTCCGAAAACAGCAGAATGTCACTTTTGAGCTTTTCGGCCCGAGAGAAGCATTTTGAGAGCATGTTGTCATTTAGGCTGTTACTTTCCAACAGAAGCACTCAGAAACAAGTTTTCAAGCCAGATATGTGTGATTTGGGAATTCTACACTACCAGAGCAGTTTCATGTAGTTGGCATCAGTAATTGGTCCGAAAACAGCAGAATGTCACTTTTGAGCTTTTCGGCCCGAGAGAAGCATTTTGAGAGCATGTTGTCATTTAGGCTGTTACTTTCCAACAGAAGCACTCACAAACAAGTTTTCAAGCCAGATTTGTGTGATTTGGGGAATTCTACACTAGCAGAGCAGTTTCATGTAGTTGGCATCAGTAATTGGTCCGATAACAGCAGAATGTCACTTTTGAGCTTTTCGGCCCGAGAGAAGCATTTTGAGAGCATGTTGTCATTTAGGCTGTTACTTTCCAACAGAAGCACTCAGAAACAAGTTTTCAAGCCAGATTTGTGTGATTTGGGGAATTCTACACTACCAGAGCAGTTTCATGTAGTTGGCATCAGTAATTGGTCCGAAAACAGCAGAATGTCACTTTTGAGCTTTTCGGCCCGAGAGAAGCATTTTGAGAGCATGTTGTCATTTAGGCTGTTACTTTCCAACAGAAGCACTCAGAAACAAGTTTTCAAGCCAGAAACAAGTTTTCAAGCCAGATTTGTGTGATTTGGGGAATTCTACACTACCAGAGCAGTTTCATGTAGTTGGCATCAGTAATTGGTCCGAAAACAGCAGAATGTCACTTTTGAGCTTTTCGGCCCGAGAGAAGCATTTTGAGAGCATGTTGTCATTTAGGCTGTTACTTTCCAACAGAAGCACTCAGAAACAAGTTTTCAAGCCAGAAACAAGTTTTCAAGCCAGATTTGTGTGATTTGGGGAATTCTACACTAGCAGAGCAGTTTCATGTAGTTGGCATCAGTAATTGGTCCGAAAACAGCAGAATGTCACTTTTGAGCTTTTCGGCCCGAGAGAAGCATTTTGAGAGCATGTTGTCATTTAGGCTGTTACTTTCCAACAGAAGCACTCAGAAACAAGTTTTCAAGCCAGATATGTGTGATTTGGGGAATTCTACACTACCAGAGCAGTTTCATGTAGTTGGCATCAGTAATTGGTCCGAAAACAGCAGAATGTCACTTTTGAGCTTTTCGGCCCGAGAGAAGCATTTTGAGAGCATGTTGTCATTTAGGCTGTTACTTTCCAACAGAAGCACTCAGAAACAAGTTTTCAAGCCAGAAACAAGTTTTCAAGCCAGATTTGTGTGATTTGGGGAATTCTACACTAGCAGAGCAGTTTCATGTAGTTGGCATCAGTAATTGGTCCGAAAACAGCAGAATGTCACTTTTGAGCTTTTCGGCCCGAGAGAAGCATTTTGAGAGCATGTTGTCATTTAGGCTGTTACTTTCCAACAGAAGCACTCAGAAACAAGTTTTCAAGCCAGAAACAAGTTTTCAAGCCAGATTTGTGTGATTTGGGGAATTCTACACTACCAGAGCAGTTTCATGTAGTTGGCATCAGTAATTGGTCCGAAAACAGCAGAATGTCACTTTTGAGCTTTTCGGCCCGAGAGAAGCATTTTGAGAGCATGTTGTCATTTAGGCTGTTACTTTCCAACAGAAGCACTCAGAAACAAGTTTTCAAGCCAGAAACGAGTTTTCAAGCCAGATTTGTGTGATTTGGGGAATTCTACACTAGCAGAGCAGTTTCATGTAGTTGGCATCAGTAATTGGTCCGAAAACAGCAGAATGTCACTTTTGAGCTTTTCGGCCCGAGAGAAGCATTTTGAGAGCATGTTGTCATTTAGGCTGTTACTTTCCAACAGAAGCACTCACAAACAAGTTTTCAAGCCAGAAACAAGTTTTCAAGCCAGATTTGTGTGATTTGGGGAATTCTACACTAGCAGAGCAGTTTCATGTAGTTGGCATCAGTAATTGGTCCGAAAACAGCAGAATGTCACTTTTGAGCTTTTCGGCCTGAGAGAAGCATTTTGAGAGCATGTTGTCATTTAGGCTGTTACTTTCCAACAGAAGCACTCAGAAACAAGTTTTCAAGCCAGAAACAAGTTTTCAAGCCAGATTTGTGTGATTTGGGGAATTCTACACTAGCAGAGCAGTTTCATGTAGTTGGCATCAGTAATTGGTCCGAAAACAGCAGAATGTCACTTTTGAGCTTTTCGGCCCGAGAGAAGCATTTTGAGAGCATGTTGTCATTTAGGCTGTTACTTTCCAACAGAAGCACTCACAAACAAGTTTTCAAGCCAGATATGTGTGATTTGGGGAATTCTACACTACCAGAGCAGTTTCATGTAGTTGGCATCAGTAATTGGTCCGAAAACAGCAGAATGTCACTTTTGAGCTTTTCGGCCCGAGAGAAGCATTTTGAGAGCATGTTGTCATTTAGGCTGTTACTTTCCAACAGAAGCACTCAGAAACAAGTTTTCAAGCCAGAAACAAGTTTTCAAGCCAGATTTGTGTGATTTGGGGAATTCTACACTAGCAGAGCAGTTTCATGTAGTTGGCATCAGTAATTGGTCCGAAAACAGCAGAATGTCACTTTTGAGCTTTTCGGCCCGAGAGAAGCATTTTGAGAGCATGTTGTCATTTAGGCTGTTACTTTCCAACAGAAGCACTCAGAAACAAGTTTTCAAGCCAGATATGTGTGATTTGGGGAATTCTACACTACCAGAGCAGTTTCATGTAGTTGGCATCAGTAATTGGTCCGAAAACAGCAGAATGTCACTTTTGAGCTTTTCGGCCCGAGAGAAGCATTTTGAGAGCATGTTGTCATTTAGGCTGTTACTTTCCAACAGAAGCACTCAGAAACAAGTTTTCAAGCCAGATTTGTGTGATTTGGGGAATTCTACACTAGCAGCGCAGTTTCATGTAGTTGGCATCAGTAATTGGTCCGAAAACAGCAGAATGTCACTTTTGAGCTTTTCGGCCCGAGAGAAGCATTTTGAGAGCATGTTGTCATTTAGGCTGTTACTTTCCAACAGAAGCACTCAGAAACAAGTTTTCAGCCAGAAACAAGTTTTCAAGCCAGATTTGTGTGATTTGGGGAATTCTACACTACCAGAGCAGTTTCATGTAGTTGGCATCAGTAATTGGTCCGAAAACAGCAGAATGTCACTTTTGAGCTTTTCGGCCCGAGAGAAGCATTTTGAGAGCATGTTGTCATTTAGGCTGTTACTTTCCAACAGAAACACTCAGAAACAAGTTTTCAAGCCAGATATGTGTGATTTGGGGAATTCTACACTAGCAGAGCAGTTTCATGTAGTTGGCATCAGTAATTGGTCCGAAAACAGCAGAATGTCAATTTTGAGCTTTTCGGCCCGAGAGAAGCATTTTGAGAGCATGTTGTCATTTAGGCTGTTACTTTCCAACAGAAGCACTCAGAAACAAGTTTTCAAGCCAGAAACAAGTTTTCAAGCCAGATTTGTGTGATTTGGGGAATTCTACACTGGCAGAGCAGTTTCATGTAGTTGGCATCAGTAATTGGTCCGAAAACAGCAGAATGTCACTTTTGAGCTTTTCGGCCCGAGAGAAGCATTTTGAGAGCATGTTGTCATTTAGGCTGTTACTTTCCAACAGAAACACTCAGTAACAAGTTTTCAAGCCAGATATGTGTGATTTGGGGAATTCTACACTACCAGAGCAGTTTCATGTAGTTGGCATCAGTAATTGGTCCGAAAACAGCAGAATGTCACTTTTGAGCTTTTCGGCCCGAGAGAAGCATTTTGAGAGCATGTTGTCATTTAGGCTGTTACTTTCCAACAGAAACACTCAGAAACAAGTTTTCAAGCCAGATATGTGTGATTTGGGGAATTCTACACTAGCAGAGCAGTTTCATGTAGTTGGCATCAGTAATTGGTCCGAAAACAGCAGAATGTCAATTTTGAGCTTTTCGGCCCGAGAGAAGCATTTTGAGAGCATGTTGTCATTTAGGCTGTTACTTTCCAACAGAAGCACTCAGAAACAAGTTTTCAAGCCAGAAACAAGTTTTCAAGCCAGATTTGTGTGATTTGGGGAATTCTACACTAGCAGAGCAGTTTCATGTAGTTGGCATCAGTAATTGGTCCGATAACAGCAGAATGTCACTTTTGAGCTTTTCGGCCCGAGAGAAGCATTTTGAGAGCATGTTGTCATTTAGGCTGTTATTTTCCAACAGAAGCACTCACAAACAACTTTTCAAGCCAGAAACAAGTTTTCAAGCCAGATTTGTGTGATGTGGGGAATTCTACACTACCAGAGCAGTTTCATGTAGTTGGCATCAGTAATTGGTCCGAAAACAGCAGAATGTCACTTTTGAGCTTTTCGGCCCGAGAGAAGCATTTTGAGAGCATGTTGTCATTTAGGCTGTTACTTTCCAACAGAAGCACTCAGAAACAAGTTTTCAAGCCAGAAACAAGTTTTCAAGCCAGATTTGTGTGATTTGGGGAATTCTACACTACCAGAGCAGTTTCATGTAGTTGGCATCAGTAATTGGTCCGAAAACAGCAGAATGTCACTTTTGAGCTTTTCGGCCCGAGAGAAGCATTTTGAGAGCATGTTGTCATTTAGGCTGTTACTTTCCAACAGAAGCACTCAGAAACAAGTTTTCAAGCCAGATATGTGTGATTTGGGGAATTCTACACTACAGAGCAGTTTCATGTAGTTGGCATCAGTAATTGGTCCGAAAACAGCAGAATGTCACTTTTGAGCTTTTCGGCCCGAGAGAAGCATTTTGAGAGCATGTTGTCATTTAGGCTGTTACTTTCCAACAGAAGCACTCACAAACAAGTTTTCAAGCCAGAAACAAGTTTCAAGCCAGATTTGTGTGATTTGGGGAATTCTACACTACCAGAGCAGTTTCATGTAGTTGGCATCAGTAATTGGTCCGAAAACAGCAGAATGTCACTTTTGAGCTTTTCGGCCCGAGAGAGCATTTTGAGAGCATGTTGTCATTTAGGCTGTTACTTTCCAACAGAAGCACTCAGAAACAAGTTTTCAGCCAGAAACAAGTTTTCAAGCCAGATTTGTGTGATTTGGGGAATTCTACACTACAGAGCAGTTTCATGTAGTTGGCATCAGTAATTGGTCCGAAAACAGCAGAATGTCACTTTTGAGCTTTTCGGCCCGAGAGAAGCATTTTGAGAGCATGTTGTCATTTAGGCTGTTACTTTCAACAGAAGCACTCAGAAACAAGTTTTCAAGCCAGAAAAGAGTTTTCAAGCCAGAAACGTGTGATTTGGGGAATTCTACACTAGCAGAGCAGTTTCATGTAGTTGGCATCAGTAATTGGTCCGAAAACAGCAGAATGTCACTTTTGAGCTTTTCGGCCCGAGAGAAGCATTTTGAGAGCATGTTGTCATTTAGGCTGTTACTTTCCAACAGAAGCACTCAGAAACAAGTTTTCAAGCCAGAAACAAGTTTTCAAGCCAGAAACGTGTGATTTGGGGAATTCTACACTAGCAGAGCAGTTTCATGTAGTTGGCATCAGTAATTGGTCCGAAAACAGCAGAATGTCACTTTTGAGCTTTTTCGGCCCGAGAGAAGCATTTTGAGAGCATGTTGTCATTTAGGCTGTTACTTTCCAACAGAAGCACTCAGAAACAAGTTTTCAAGCCAGATATGTGTGATTTGGGGAATTCTACACTACCAGAGCAGTTTCATGTAGTTGGCATCAGTAATTGGTCCGAAAACAGCAGAATGTCACTTTTGAGCTTTTCGGCCCGAGAGAAGCATTTTGAGAGCATGTTGTCATTTAGGCTGTTACTTTCCAACAGAAGCACTCAGAAACAAGTTTTCAAGCCAGAAAAGAGTTTTCAAGCCAGAAACGTGTGATTTGGGGAATTCTACACTAGCAGAGCAGTTTCATGTAGTTGGCATCAGTAATTGGTCCGAAAACAGCAGAATGTCACTTTTGAGCTTTTCGGCCCGAGAGAAGCATTTTGAGAGCATGTTGTCATTTAGGCTGTTACTTTCCAACAGAAGCACTCAGAAACAAGTTTTCAAGCCAGAAACAAGTTTTCAAGCCAGAAAACGTGTGATTTGGGGAATTCTACACTAGCAGAGCAGTTTCATGTAGTTGGCATCAGTAATTGGTCCGAAAACAGCAGAATGTCACTTTTGAGCTTTTCGGCCCGAGAGAAGCATTTTGAGAGCATGTTGTCATTTAGGCTGTTACTTTCCAACAGAAGCACTCAGAAACAAGTTTTCAAGCCAGATATGTGTGATTTGGGGAATTCTACACTACCAGAGCAGTTTCATGTAGTTGGCATCAGTAATTGGTCCGAAAACAGCAGAATGTCACTTTTGAGCTTTTCGGCCCGAGAGAAGCATTTTGAGAGCATGTTGTCATTTAGGCTGTTACTTTCCAACAGAAGCACTCAGAAACAAGTTTTCAAGCCAGATTTGTGTGATTTGGGGAATTCTACACTACCAGAGCAGTTTCATGTAGTTGGCATCAGTAATTGGTCCGAAAACAGCAGAATGTCAATTTTGAGCTTTTCGGCCTGAGAGAAGCATTTTGAGAGCATGTTGTCATTTAGGCTGTTACTTTCCAACAGAAGCACTCAGAAACAAGTTTTCAAGCCAGAAACAAGTTTTCAAGCCAGATTTGTGTGATTTGGGGAATTCTACACTAGCAGAGCAGTTTCATGTAGTTGGCATCAGTAATTGGTCCGAAAACAGCAGAATGTCACTTTTGAGCTTTTCGGCCCGAGAGAAGCATTTTGAGAGCATGTTGTCATTTAGGCTGTTACTTTCCAACAGAAGCACTCAGAAACAAGTTTTCAAGCCAGATTTGTGTGATTTGGGAATTCTACACTACCAGAGCAGTTTCATGTAGTTGGCATCAGTAATTGGTCCGAAAACAGCAGAATGTCACTTTTGAGCTTTTCGGCCCGAGAGAAGCATTTTGAGAGCATGTTGTCATTTAGGCTGTTACTTTCCAACAGAAGCACTCAGAAACAAGTTTTCAAGCCAGAAACAAGTTTTCAAGCCAGAAACGTGTGATTTGGGGAATTCTACACTAGCAGAGCAGTTTCATGTAGTTGGCATCAGTAATTGGTCCGAAAACAGCAGAATGTCACTTTTGAGCTTTAGGTCCGAGAGAAGCATTTTGAGAGCATGTTGTCATTTAGGCTGTTACTTTCCAACAGAAGCACTCAGAAACAAGTTTTCAAGCCAGATTTGTGTGATTTGGGGAATTCTACACTACCAGAGCAGTTTCATGTAGTTGGCATCAGTAATTGGTCCGAAAACAGCAGAATGTCACTTTTGAGCTTTTCGGCCGAGAGAAGCATTTTGAGAGCATGTTGTCATTTAGGCTGTTACTTTCCAACAGAAGCACTCAGAAACAAGTTTTCAAGCCAGAAACAAGTTTTCAAGCCAGAAACGTGTGATTTGGGGAATTCTACACTAGCAGAGCAGTTTCATGTAGTTGGCATCAGTAATTGGTCCGAAAACAGCAGAATGTCACTTTTGAGCTTTTCGGCCCGAGAGAAGCATTTTGAGAGCATGTTGTCATTTAGGCTGTTACTTTCCAACAGAAGCACTCAGAAACAAGTTTTCAAGCCAGAAACAAGTTTTCAAGCCAGAAACGTGTGATTTGGGGAATTCTACACTACCAGAGCAGTTTCATGTAGTTGGCATCAGTAATTGGTCCGAAAACAGCAGAATGTCACTTTTGAGCTTTTCGGCCCGAGAGAAGCATTTTGAGAGCATGTTGTCATTTAGGCTGTTACTTTCCAACAGAAGCACTCAGAAACAAGTTTTCAAGCCAGAAACAAGTTTTCAAGCCAGAAACGTGTGATTTGGGGAATTCTACACTACCAGAGCAGTTTCATGTAGTTGGCATCAGTAATTGGTCCGAAAACAGCAGAATGTCACTTTTGAGCTTTTCGGCCCGAGAGAAGCATTTTGAGAGCATGTTGTCATTTAGGCTGTTACTTTCCAACAGAAGCACTCAGAAACAAGTTTTCAAGCCAGAAACAAGTTTTCAAGCCAGATTTTGTGTGATTTGGGGAATTCTACACTACCAGAGCAGTTTCATGTAGTTGGCATCAGTAATTGGTCCGAAAACAGCAGAATGTCACTTTTGAGCTTTTCGGCCCGAGAGAAGCATTTTGAGAGCATGTTGTCATTTAGGCTGTTACTTTCCAACAGAAGCACTCAGAAACAAGTTTTCAAGCCAGAAACAAGTTTTCAAGCCAGAAACGTGTGATTTGGGGAATTCTACACTAGCAGAGCAGTTTCATGTAGTTGGCATCAGTAATTGGTCCGAAAACAGCAGAATGTCACTTTTGAGCTTTTCGGCCCGAGAGAAGCATTTTGAGAGCATGTTGTCATTTAGGCTGTTACTTTCCAACAGAAGCACTCAGAAACAAGTTTTCAAGCCAGATTTGTGTGATTTGGGGAATTCTACACTACCAGAGCAGTTTCATGTAGTTGGCATCAGTAATTGGTCCGAAAACAGCAGAATGTCACTTTTGAGCTTTTCGGCCCGAGAGAAGCATTTTGAGAGCATGTTGTCATTTAGGCTGTTACTTTCCAACAGAAGCACTCAGAAACAAGTTTTCAAGCCAGAAACAAGTTTTCAAGCCAGATTTGTGTGATTTGGGGAATTCTACACTAGCAGAGCAGTTTCATGTAGTTGGCATCAGTAATTGGTCCGAAAACAGCAGAATGTCACTTTTGAGCTTTTCGGCCCGAGAGAAGCATTTTGAGAGCATGTTGTCATTTAGGCTGTTACTTTCCAACAGAAGCACTCAGAAACAAGTTTTCAAGCCAGAAACAAGTTTTCAAGCCAGAAACGTGTGATTTGGGGAATTCTACACTACCAGAGCAGTTTCATGTAGTTGGCATCAGTAATTGGTCCGAAAACAGCAGAATGTCACTTTTGAGCTTTTCGGCCCGAGAGAAGCATTTTGAGAGCATGTTGTCATTTAAGGCTGTTACTTTCCAACAGAAGCACTCAGAAACAAGTTTCAAGCCAGATTTGTGTGATTTGGGGAATTCTACACTACCAGAGCAGTTTCATGTAGTTGCATCAGAATTGGTCCGAAAACAGCAGAATGTCACTTTTGAGCTTTTCGGCCCGAGAGAAGCATTTTGAGAGCATGTTGTCATTTAGGCTGTTACTTTCCAACAGAAGCACTCAGAAACAAGTTTTCAAGCCAGAAACAAGTTTTCAAGCCAGATTTGTGTGATTTGGGGAATTCTACACTAGCAGAGCAGTTTCATGTAGTTGGCATCAGTAATTGGTCCGAAAACAGCAGAATGTCACTTTTGAGCTTTAGGTCCGAGAGAAGCATTTTGAGAGCATGTTGTCATTTAGGCTGTTACTTTCCAACAGAAGCACTCAGAAACAAGTTTTCAAGCCAGAAACAAGTTTTCAAGCCAGAAACGTGTGATTTGGGGAATTCTACACTAGCAGAGCAGTTTCATGTAGTTGGCATCAGTAATTGGTCCGAAAACAGCAGAATGTCACTTTTGAGCTTTTCGGCCCGAGAGAAGCATTTGAGAGCATGTTGTCATTTAGGCTGTTACTTTCCAACAGAAGCACTCAGAAACAAGTTTTCAAGCCAGATTTGTGTGATTTGGGAATTCTACACTACCAGAGCAGTTTCATGTAGTTGGCATCAGTAATTGGTCCGAAAACAGCAGAATGTCACTTTTGAGCTTTTCGGCCCGAGAGAAGCATTTTGAGAGCATGTTGTCATTTAGGCTGTTACTTTCCAACAGAAGCACTCAGAAACAAGTTTTCAAGCCAGAAACAAGTTTTCAAGCCAGATTTGTGATTTGGGGAATTCTACACTAGCAGAGCAGTTTCATGTAGTTGGCATCAGTAATTGGTCCGAAAACAGCAGAATGTCACTTTTGAGCTTTTCGGCCCGAGAGAAGCATTTTGAGAGCATGTTGTCATTTAGGCTGTTACTTTCCAACAGAAGCACTCAGAAACAAGTTTTCAAGCCAGAAACAAGTTTTCAAGCCAGAAACGTGTGATTTGGGGAATTCTACACTAGCAGAGCAGTTTCATGTAGTTGGCATCAGTAATTGGTCCGAAAACAGCAGAATGTCACTTTTGAGCTTTTCGGCCCGAGAGAAGCATTTTGAGAGATGTTGTCATTTAGGCTGTTACTTTCCAACAGAAGCACTCAGAAACAAGTTTTCAAGCCAGATTTGTGTGATTTGGGGAATTCTACACTACCAGAGCAGTTTCATGTAGTTGGCATCAGTAATTGGTCCGAAAACAGCAGAATGTCACTTTTGAGCTTTTCGGCCCGAGAGAAGCATTTTGAGAGCATGTTGTCATTTAGGCTGTTACTTTCCAACAGAAGCACTCAGAAACAAGTTTTCAAGCCAGAAACAAGTTTTCAAGCCAGAAACGTGTGATTTGGGGAATTCTACACTACCAGAGCAGTTTCATGTAGTTGGCATCAGTAATTGGTCCGAAAACAGCAGAATGTCACTTTTGAGCTTTTCGGCCCGAGAGAAGCATTTTGAGAGCATGTTGTCATTTAGGCTGTTACTTTCCAACAGAAGCACTCAGAAACAAGTTTTCAAGCCAGATTTGTGTGATTTGGGGAATTCTACACTACAGAGCAGTTTCATGTAGTTGGCATCAGTAATTGGTCCGAAAACAGCAGAATGTCACTTTTGAGCTTTTCGGCCCGAGAGAAGCATTTTGAGAGCATGTTGTCATTTAGGCTGTTACTTTCCAACAGAAGCACTCAGAAACAAGTTTTCAAGCCAGAAACAAGTTTTCAAGCCAGATTTGTGTGATTTGGGGAATTCTACACTAGCAGAGCAGTTTCATGTAGTTGGCATCAGTAATTGGTCCGAAAACAGCAGAATGTCACTTTTCGAGCTTTTCGGCCCGAGAGAAGCATTTTGAGAGCATGTTGTCATTTAGGCTGTTACTTTCCAACAGAAGCACTCAGAAACAAGTTTTCAAGCCAGAAACAAGTTTTCAAGCCAGAAAGTGTGATTTGGGGAATTCTACACTACCAGAGCAGTTTCATGTAGTTGGCATCAGTAATTGGTCCGAAAACAGCAGAATGTCACTTTTGAGCTTTTCGGCCCGAGAGAAGCATTTTGAGAGCATGTTGTCATTTAGGCTGTTACTTTCCAACAGAAGCACTCAGAAACAAGTTTTCAAGCCAGATTTGTGTGATTTGGGGAATTCTACACTACCAGAGCAGTTTCATGTAGTTGGCATCAGTAATTGGTCCGAAAACAGCAGAATGTCACTTTTGAGCTTTTCGGCCCGAGAGAAGCATTTTGAGAGCATGTTGTCATTTAGGCTGTTACTTTCCAACAGAAGCACTCAGAAACAAGTTTTCAAGCCAGAAACAAGTTTTCAAGCCAGAAACGTGTGATTTGGGAATTCTACACTAGCAGAGCAGTTTCATGTAGTTGGCATCAGTAATTGGTCCGAAAACAGCAGAATGTCACTTTTGAGCTTTTCGGCCCGAGAGAAGCATTTTGAGAGCATGTTGTCATTTAGGCTGTTACTTTCCAACAGAAGCACTCAGAAACAAGTTTTCAAGCCAGAAACAAGTTTTCAAGCCAGAAACGTGTGATTTGGGGAATTCTACACTAGCAGAGCAGTTTCATGTAGTTGGCATCAGTAATTGGTCCGAAAACAGCAGAATGTCACTTTTGAGCTTTTCGGCCCGAGAGAAGCATTTTGAGAGCATGTTGTCATTTAGGCTGTTACTTTCCAACAGAAGCACTCAGAAACAAGTTTTCAAGCCAGATTTGTGTGATTTGGGGAATGCTACACTACCAGAGCAGTTTCATGTAGTTGGCATCAGTAATTGGTCCGAAAACAGCAGAATGTCACTTTTGAGCTTTTCGGCCCGAGAGAAGCATTTTGAGAGCATGTTGTCATTTAGGCTGTTACTTTCCAACAGAAGCACTCAGAAACAAGTTTTCAAGCCAGAAACAAGTTTTCAAGCCAGAAACGTGTGATTTGGGGAATTCTACACTAGCAGAGCAGTTTCATGTAGTTGGCATCAGTAATTGGTCCGAAAACAGCAGAATGTCACTTTTGAGCTTTTCGGCCCGAGAGAAGCATTTTGAGAGCATGTTGTCATTTAGCTGTTACTTTCCAACAGAAGCACTCAGAAACAAGTTTTCAAGCCAGAAACAAGTTTTCAAGCCAGATTTGTGTGATTTGGGGAATTCTACACTACCAGAGCAGTTTCATGTAGTTGGCATCAGTAATTGGTCCGAAAACAGCAGAATGTCACTTTTGAGCTTTTCGGCCCGAGAGAAGCATTTTGAGAGCATGTTGTCATTTAGGCTGTACTTTCCAACAGAAGCACTCAGAAACAAGTTTTCAAGCCAGAAACAAGTTTTCAAGCCAGAAACGTGTGATTTGGGGAATTCTACACTAGCAGAGCAGTTTCATGTAGTTGGCATCAGTAATTGGTCCGAAAACAGCAGAATGTCACTTTTGAGCTTTTCGGCCCGAGAGAAGCATTTTGAGAGCATGTTGTCATTTAGGCTGTTACTTTCCAACAGAAGCACTCAGAAACAAGTTTTCAAGCCAGATTTGTGTGATTTGGGGAATTCTACACTACCAGAGCAGTTTCATGTAGTTGGCATCAGTAATTGGTCCGAAAACAGCAGAATGTCACTTTTGAGCTTTTCGGCCCGAGAGAAGCATTTTGAGAGCATGTTGTCATTTAGGCTGTTACTTTCCAACAGAAGCACTCAGAAACAAGTTTTCAAGCCAGAAACAAGTTTTCAAGCCAGAAACGTGTGATTTGGGAATTCTACACTAGCAGAGCAGTTTCATGTAGTTGCATCAGTAATTGGTCCGAAAACAGCAGAATGTCACTTTTGAGCTTTTCGGCCCGAGAGAAGCATTTTGAGAGCATGTTGTCATTTAGGCTGTTACTTTCCAACAGAAGCACTCAGAAACAAGTTTTCAAGCCAGAAACAAGTTTTCAAGCCAGAAACGTGTGATTTGGGGAATTCTACACTAGCAGAGCAGTTTCATGTAGTTGGCATCAGTAATTGGTCCGAAAACAGCAGAATGTCACTTTTGAGCTTTTCGGCCCGAGAGAAGCATTTTGAGAGCATGTTGTCATTTAGGCTGTTACTTTCCAACAGAAGCACTCAGAAACAAGTTTTCAAGCCAGAAACAAGTTTTCAAGCCAGAAACGTGTGATTTGGGGAATTCTACACTACCAGAGCAGTTTCATGTAGTTGGCATCAGTAATTGGTCCGAAAACAGCAGAATGTCACTTTTGAGCTTTTCGGCCCGAGAGAAGCATTTGAGAGCATGTTGTCATTTAGGCTGTTACTTTCCAACAGAAGCACTCAGAAACAAGTTTTCAAGCCAGAAACAAGTTTTCAAGCCAGATTTTGTGTGATTTGGGGAATTCTACACTACCAGAGCAGTTTCATGTAGTTGGCATCAGTAATTGGTCCGAAAACAGCAGAATGTCACTTTTGAGCTTTTCGGCCCGAGAGAAGCATTTTGAGAGCATGTTGTCATTTAGGCTGTTACTTTCCAACAGAAGCACTCAGAAACAAGTTTTCAAGCCAGAAAAAAAGTTTTCAAGCCAGATTTGTGTGATTTGGGGAATTCTACACTACCAGAGCAGTTTCATGTAGTTGGCATCAGTAATTGGTCCGAAAACAGCAGAATGTCACTTTTGAGCTTTTCGGCCCGAGAGAAGCATTTTGAGAGCATGTTGTCATTTAGGCTGTTACTTTCCAACAGAAGCACTCAGAAACAAGTTTTCAAGCCAGATTTGTGTGATTTGGGGAATTCTACACTACCAGAGCAGTTTCATGTAGTTGGCATCAGTAATTGGTCCGAAAACAGCAGAATGTCACTTTTGAGCTTTTCGGCCCGAGAGAAGCATTTTGAGAGCATGTTGTCATTTAGGCTGTTACTTTCCAACAGAAGCACTCAGAAACAAGTTTTCAAGCAGAAACAAGTTTTCAAGCCAGATTTGTGTGATTTGGGGAATTCTACACTAGCAGAGCAGTTTCATGTAGTTGGCATCAGTAATTGGTCCGAAAACAGCAGAATGTCACTTTTGAGCTTTTCGGCCCGAGAGAAGCATTTTGAGAGCATGTTGTCATTTAGGCTGTTACTTTCCAACAGAAGCACTCTGAAACAAGTTTTCAAGCCAGAAACAAGTTTTCAAGCCAAGAAACGTGTGATTTGGGGAATTCTACACTACCAGAGCAGTTTCATGTAGTTGGCATCAGTAATTGGTCCGAAAACAGCAGAATGTCACTTTTGAGCTTTTCGGCCCGAGAGAAGCATTTTGAGAGCATGTTGTCATTTAGGCTGTTACTTTCCAACAGAAGCACTCAGAAACAAGTTTTCAAGCCAGAAACAAGTTTTCAAGCCAGAAAGTGTGATTTGGGGAATTCTACACTAGCAGAGCAGTTTCATGTAGTTGGCATCAGTAATTGGTCCGAAAACAGCAGAATGTCACTTTTGAGCTTTTCGGCCCGAGAGAAGCATTTTGAGAGCATGTTGTCATTTAGGCTGTTACTTTCCAACAGAAGCACTCAGAAACAAGTTTTCAAGCAGAAACAAGTTTTCAAGCCAGAAACGTGTGATTTGGGGAATTCTACACTAGCAGAGCAGTTTCATGTAGTTGGCATCAGTAATTGGTCCGAAAACAGCAGAATGTCACTTTTGAGCTTTTCGGCCCGAGAGAAGCATTTTGAGAGCATGTTGTCATTTAGGCTGTTACTTTCCAACAGAAGCACTCAGAAACAAGTTTTCAAGCCAGAAACAAGTTTTCAAGCCAGAAACGTGTGATTTGGGGAATTCTACACTAGCAGAGCAGTTTCATGTAGTTGGCATCAGTAATTGGTCCGAAAACAGCAGAATGTCACTTTTGAGCTTTTCGGCCCGAGAGAAGCATTTTGAGAGCATGTTGTCATTTAGGCTGTTACTTTCCAACAGAAGCACTCAGAAACAAGTTTTCAAGCCAGAAACAAGTTTTCAAGCCAAAACGTGTGATTGGGGAATTCTACACTAGCAGAGCAGTTTCATGTAGTTGGCATCAGTAATTGGTCCGAAAACAGCAGAATGTCACTTTTGAGCTTTTCGGCCCGAGAGAAGCATTTTGAGAGCATGTTGTCATTTAGGCTGTTACTTTCCAACAGAAGCACTCAGAAACAAGTTTTCAAGCCAGAAACAAGTTTTCAAGCCAGAAACGTGTGATTTGGGGAATTCTACACTAGCAGAGCAGTTTCATGTAGTTGGCATCAGTAATTGGTCCGAAAACAGCAGAATGTCACTTTTGAGCTTTTCGGCCCGAGAGAAGCATTTTGAGAGCATGTTGTCATTTAGGCTGTTACTTTCCAACAGAAGCATCAGAAACAAGTTTTCAAGCCAGAAACAAGTTTTCAAGCCAGAAACGTGTGATTTGGGGAATTCTACACTAGCAGAGCAGTTTCATGTAGTTGGCATCAGTAATTGGTCCGAAAACAGCAGAATGTCACTTTTGAGCTTTTCGGCCCGAGAGAAGCATTTGAGAGCATGTTGTCATTTAGGCTGTACTTTCCAACAGAAGCACTCAGAAACAAGTTTTCAAGCCAGAAACAAGTTTTCAAGCCAGAAACGTGTGATTTGGGGAATTCTACACTAGCAGAGCAGTTTCATGTAGTTGGCATCAGTAATTGGTCCGAAAACAGCAGAATGTCACTTTTGAGCTTTTCGGCCCGAGAGAAGCATTTTGAGAGCATGTTGTCATTTAGGCTGTTACTTTCCAACAGAAGCACTCAGAAACAAGTTTTCAAGCCAGATTTGTGTGATTTGGGGAATTCTACACTACCAGAGCAGTTTCATGTAGTTGGCATCAGTAATTGGTCCGAAAACAGCAGAATGTCACTTTGAGCTTTTCGGCCCGAGAGAAGCATTTTGAGAGCATGTTGTCATTTAGGCTGTTACTTTCCAACAGAAGCACTCAGAAACAAGTTTTCAAGCCAGAAACAAGTTTTCAAGCCAGAAACGTGTGATTTGGGGAATTTACACTAGCAGAGCAGTTTCATGTAGTTGGCATCAGTAATTGGTCCGAAAACAGCAGAATGTCACTTTTGAGCTTTTCGGCCCGAGAGAAGCATTTTGAGAGCATGTTGTCATTTAGGCTGTTACTTTCCAACAGAAGCACTCAGAAACAAGTTTTCAAGCCAGAAACAAGTTTTCAAGCCAGAAACGTGTGATTTGGGGAATTCTACACTAGCAGAGCAGTTTCATGTAGTTGGCATCAGTAATTGGTCCGAAAACAGCAGAATGTCACTTTTGAGCTTTTCGGCCCGAGAGAAGCATTTTGAGAGCATGTTGTCATTTAGGCTGTTACTTTCCAACAGAAGCACTCAGAAACAAGTTTTCAAGCCAGAACAAGTTTTCAAGCCAGAAACGTGTGATTTGGGGAATTACACTAGCAGAGCAGTTTCATGTAGTTGGCATCAGTAATTGGTCCGAAAACAGCAGAATGTCACTTTTGAGCTTTTCGGCCCGAGAGAAGCATTTTGAGAGCATGTTGTCATTTAGGCTGTTACTTTCCAACAGAAGCACTCAGAAACAAGTTTTCAAGCCAGAAACAAGTTTTCAAGCCAGAAACGTGTGATTTGGGGAATTCTACACTAGCAGAGCAGTTTCATGTAGTTGGCATCAGTAATTGGTCCGAAAACAGCAGAATGTCACTTTTGAGCTTTTCGGCCCGAGAGAAGCATTTTGAGAGCATGTTGTCATTTAGGCTGTTACTTTCCAACAGAGCATCAGAAAAAGTTTTCAAGCCAGAAACAAGTTTTCAAGCCAGAAACGTGTGATTTGGGGAATTCTACACTAGCAGAGCAGTTTCATGTAGTTGGCATCAGTAATTGGTCCGAAAACAGCAGAATGTCACTTTTGAGCTTTTCGGCCCGAGAGAAGCATTTTGAGAGCATGTTGTCATTTAGGCTGTTACTTTCCAACAGAAGCACTCAGAAACAAGTTTTCAAGCCAGATTGTGTGATTTGGGGGAATTCTACACTACCAGAGCAGTTTCATGTAGTTGGCATCAGTAATTGGTCCGAAAACAGCAGAATGTCACTTTTGAGCTTTTCGGCCCGAGAGAAGCATTTTGAGAGCATGTTGTCATTTAGGCTGTTACTTTCCAACAGAAGCACTCAGAAACAAGTTTTCAAGCCAGAAACAAGTTTTCAAGCCAGAAACGTGTGATTTGGGGAATTCTACACTAGCAGAGCAGTTTCATGTAGTTGGCATCAGTAATTGGTCCGAAAACAGCAGAATGTCACTTTTGAGCTTTTCGGCCCGAGAGAAGCATTTTGAGAGCATGTTGTCATTTAGGCTGTTACTTTCCAACAGAAGCACTCAGAAACAAGTTTTCAAGCCAGAAACAAGTTTTCAAGCCAGATTTGTGATTTGGGGAATTCTACACTAGCAGAGCAGTTTCATGTAGTTGGCATCAGTAATTGGTCCGAAAACAGCAGAATGTCACTTTGAGCTTTTCGGCCCGAGAGAAGCATTTTGAGAGCATGTTGTCATTTAGGCTGTTACTTTCCAACAGAAGCACTCAGAAACAAGTTTTCAAGCCAGAAACAAGTTTTCAAGCCAGAAACGTGTGATTTGGGGAATTCTACACTAGCAGAGCAGTTTCATGTAATTGGCATCAGTAATTGGTCCGAAAACAGCAGAATGTCACTTTTGAGCTTTTCGGCCCGAGAGAAGCATTTTTGAGAGCATGTTGTCATTTAGGCTGTTACTTTCCAACAGAAGCACTCAGAAACAAGTTTTCAAGCCAGATTTGTGTGATTTGGGGAAATTCTACACTACAGAGCAGTTTCATGTAGTTGGCATCAGTAATTGGTCCGAAAACAGCAGATGTCACTTTTGAGCTTTTCGGCCCGAGAGAAGCATTTTGAGAGCATGTTGTCATTTAGGCTGTTACTTTCCAACAGAAGCACTCAG